>VZRW01010212.1:1886011-1935795 GCA_013398125.1 Aegotheles bennettii | reverse complement strand
GGCGGGCCCGGGCGGTGCCGTGCGGGAGGAGCCCGCAGCACCCCGGTCCCGGTGGGCAGGGGCTCCCCAAGCAGCCGCCCCGTGCACCAAAGTCAGCGCTATTTTAATTTTTCTCCCTGCGGTACCGGGTGCTGCCGTTATCGCCGCTGCCTGCCGTCCCTCTCGTTGCCGATTCGTGTTTTAAAAGCAGTGAAGATGCTGTTTTTCTCCGTTTCCCTGGTGCGTGCAGAAGGAAATGCTGGGGCCCTGTATGCTTAGCAGAGGGAAGAGCTTACACACAGTACAGCCACACGTGCTGCATGTTAAACATACGGCAACGTTCAACAGCAAAATGGGGCCATTCAGGATCTTAACAAACCCCTGAGCAAGGCTCTTGCGCTGGATGCTGACTCGGGGTCAAACACGACTGTTCCTTTTGGCCGCAGCAGAGGGTGCTTGGGAGAGACGCCAGAAAGGGACTGAGATTTGGGCAGGAAACCAGATCCTGAGTAATCCAGCTACATCTGTAAGCTCTCTAGCTCTGGCAGTGCTCTTTGATGCTGGTCTCACCACGGCCGTGCTCTTTTCTGTTGTACAGGAATTTTTGAGCCACCTGAATGGTGATGGCAAAAAAGTGCTTTTCAGATCCTCACAGTTGTAAGGGGAATGTTGCACCACTGCCCACAGGCTAAAGCAGGGCAAGGGGCTTCGGAGTTGTCTCCCAACTCTGCTGTTGATGCTGTGTGAGCAGTCACATCCCTTAACCTGTCAGCAAGTGTATTTTTGCACATCTAAAATGAGAGCAACATTCTGCTTCGTAGAAATCAAGCCAAACTCTAAAGGTGTTTTAACATCTTTGAGTGAGAAGGTCTATATAGCAGACAGGCTAGATAAGTAATAATGCCGTGCTGTAGCACTGGTTGGGCATCTCTGTACTGGCTGGACAAGATAGCATGAAAAGGAAAATTACTGAAAGCTGGTTAAATCAAGTCACTCACCATGGGAAGACTTGCGGGCAGAAAACCCACTCTCCTGCTGGACTCAAAAAGTATTGAACATTGGTTTGAAATCCAGCCAGCACTTGATTACGAACGCTATTCCTCAGAGGTGGATATAGAAGTGCATTCAAAACTTGACCAGACAAGGCTCAGAGTAACTAGCTCTAACTTTTGAAGTTGGCCTTGTTTCATCAGGGGACTGAACCTGAGGTCAATTCCACCCTAAATTATTTGATAACTGTGACAAAAGAGTGGTGAAGAACAGTCTCGCTCGGAACATTATTTGAAGGGAGGGAAACTGTAATCAGCTGTATCTGTATCCCAATGAGCAATGGAGGGCAACTGCATAAACCAGGTGTCATGATTTGCAAGAGGACTGAACAATGTCAGGTAGGTTCCTCTGCTTTCCGAAGCTCATTGTTATGATCCTTATGTTCCACAGAGAACACACACTCTTTCCCCTCCCAAAATCAAGTAAATGAATCTCACTCCCAGGGAACTCACCTAATGTTTTCATGTGCAGTCTCACTTGGATTAAATCAAATAGATGAATGGAACTCTGAAAATAATCCCTATTCCTCAGCAAAATGAGCCTCTCCTTGTTTTCACCACTGAGTGGGTTGTAAGTGGGGTGAAAAGAAGGTGACCAATTTAAAAAAATAATTTGTTTTTTTTTTTGTTTTCAGTCTGAGTAATAGCAATGCTCTCATACAACATAAGCTGGCTACAAAAAGGCATCAATGGTGCAGTATCCAGGTCAGTCAGTGTGTCTATATATGACCTTAACGTTCTTGTTTCAGAGTTTCACTATTAGTCATTGTCTTTTTACAGATCAAGTTTTTTTTTACCAGTGACATCATCCTGCTCAAAATTTGCAGCGTGTACATAAATACCACATAACAGCCAAAAGCAGCCACGCTCCCAATAAGGGAGAAGTCAAAAAAGGAACGGATGTTAAGTTTTTCTAACATTTCAATTTTGGTTGCTGCCAAGCTTCAGAGAGAAGGTGGTTAGCTGGGGTGAGGGGATGGCGCAAAGAGCAAGAGCCCAGTCGGTGTATTACAGAAATGAACGTGACTTTTCCTTAAGGTATGGAGCTGACTATGAACAGAGGCTAATTGGCATTTTAAGAGCTATCTTCATGCATAAAGCCCTTGCTGCAGCAGGAAGTGAAATAATCCTAGTCATTTTTCTTCAGTAAGACTTTTTCATTGCAGACTCCATATTTCAAAAAAAGGTGAGGAGAAAAAACCCACAACTGCCTGGGAAGCTAATTGTTGGGTATGGCATGATGGGGACTAAGATAATTGAATCAGAAGAAAGAGTGGCAGAAAAGTTGAAAGTACAAAATGGCTGAAAGGAATGGGGTAGGGGCAGAAGATATTTTCCCTGAAAGTTTATATAAAGGCTGCAAGAGTGGTCTTGCAAATTTGAGACATCCGAATGATGCTGCAGCCAAGAAAGGTATGTTGCACGGGTGAATGGGTGGTCTATAGCCAGAGAAATAGGGGATGGCAGTCTTAGGAGATCACATTGGGTGTCAATTCTTAAAGGATCCATGAAGATCAGGGAAGAAGACATTAGGACATCTATCCAAAAGTATAAATTCCTGCAGCTTCCAAGACAGCTGGGAAGAAACTTTGTAAAAAAACCCCAAACAAACAACAAGCAAACAAAGAAACCCCAAGCAAGCTCTTCCTTCTAGTGTGGGGTTTCTTCTTGGGAAATGTCTGGATTTGAGTGTTTTTCCTATTTTGCAACAAATAGCAGTTGCACATTTTTCAGAAGAGTGCATGATTTAAATTTTTTGCTGGTTTCCTGGAGAACCTACTGGATATTAAAGACCAAATTAAACATTCTTTTGATTTTGGGTGAGTCTCCTGGTATTCCAGGTTCTGTTTGTCTCTGCAGTCCCACACCTTTAGTATTCCCCATAATACTATTCTTCCAGTATCCTTAGTATGCTGAGGGGTTCTTCTGGAAGATACAAATAATTACATCCTGCTGTTCACCACATCTGTTTATGAGAAGAAAAACTGTGTTTTCTGCATGATCAACTCTACTGCGGTAAACAATGTCAGATGTTTATTACGAAATAGCTACAAATTCTGACTGAAATTGTAGCAACGCTCATACTTGAATGTATCAAAGTACTCTTCGAAGAACTTTCAGCTCTATGTGGGTTTTAGTGGTCTGGGAAAGACTATTTTATATCAGCATCTTGATTTAACACAGCTTCTTATCCGTGAGTTGACAAGCCATGCAAATTAGATGCTTTTTTTACTACTTTATAGCTTTTAGAACTGATAGAATTCACTGAGAATTATGTCTAAGAGAAAGCCTCTTCCGTTTTTTTACTCCCTTTGCAAAATTCCTACACCCAGATATCATAGCAGGTGTATATTTTCAAGCTTCTCTATAAACTCATACTTTACTAACCCATTTTGGATTCAACAAAATCTTTTAATGAAAGTGATAAGCAGGAACTACCCCTTGCAACTGCAGCTGTGAGTGGTGGTTTGCAACTCTACAGCCTGCAACAGAATTATTTTAGGTCTGGATTGACCAAAGAATCAAAGCTACCGCATTGAGGCACTGAACTGCACATTAACAAATAAACACAGCAACTATTTTCCTGCCAGGGCTCAGTGTTAGGTTGCCTTCTTCGAAGAGCTCTGGAGAGACTTAGCTTGATTTTTCAGCTAAATTATGTCAGTTCCTCAAGTCAGTGCAAAAATGGTGCAATACTGCCTCATTACTGAAAGAAATGGCCTGTATTCACTCCAAGATGGGACATGAAAGTAGCCAAAAAACCCAAAAGGGTACCAACACAGGTACTATACACCTACAAAAGTTATACTACTTTCAAATGAATGTCTGCTTAATGGGTTTGTTTATATTTCTGGTCACAGGCTGAATATCTGGCTTCAAAGGATTAATAGAAATTATTAAAGCCATACATCCGATGTTCCGGGGGTTTTATCACTGGGGAGGGCAAATGATCTCTATATCATTTTTCCCTCTTTCTCCTTCAGTTAGTCTCTACAGCACCAAGATACTTCAACACTCCCCCTCACCAGTTTCTGTTTGTACCAAAAATAAAGCTTTTATTCTTGCCTGTGGGGAGGTTAAGCATGTGCTATTTACAGGTGGTGTGTGGAGGAAAGACAAACCTGGGGTTTTTTGCGTCATTTGGTGGGAACACATGGTAGAAAACAATATTTTAATTAGAAAAAAAAATGCTATTTTCTTTGTACATGAACTAATTGTGAATTACTACAAAAATTATCATCTGGAAAGGCAAGACCTTAGTTAGTGTAGCAGCAGATAATCCTTGTAAAGATATTTGCTTAGTTTATGGAGAGCTCTGTAACAGTGATTTTTTTCTGTTACCCTTAACCTGGCCCCATTTTTCCTTGCAGAAACAGTTTCCAAAATCCAGAAGAATCCCATAGCCCTGTACAGTAGATTCAAGCCAAACATTTGGTTTTGCTCTGCTGAAGCACATAGCTACAAGTGTTTAGTTCTCAAGTTGTAACGCCTGTCCATAGCCCTCAGAGGGGAACAGATAGTCAGATTATAAACTCAATACTGTTTCACATCAACAGATTCCATTTGTACATTCCATTAAGCTTCAGTCCAAAAGTGATATAGAACACACCCATAACCTAACTAAGTACCCATCTAGTATTTGCTAAACTACTGGAATATCTATGAAAATAAAAAGAATAAATAACTAACTCAATCCCCAGAGTCATGCGGTGATCAGTAAATGTAACTGTTGCATGCTGAACCTCTCAGGCATGTTGTGCTGCGTGCTTAGTGAGAGATGGAACCTGTGGCTATGTATATAGACATATATGTATATCAATACATATGTCTATATATCAATATTTCAATATCAGTAGTCCTGTCTCCCGTTACTATGAGGACAGGGCAAGCTACTTATTGAGAAGAATGTTGTAAAACAAGCTGGCTTTTGGGGAGGAAATGTATACACACACAAAAACCTCACACTTTCTTGTTTGTTTTGAGACTGTTTTCTACTGAAAATGAATAATTGTAAATAGTCTGTCTAAAAGGTCTGCCATTATTAATTCAGACCATGCCTTCCTCCTTTGGGAGGCACAAAGAGGGGCTGTTAAAGGTGCGCAGTTAAGAGTGAAGAAAAAAACATTTTCATGTGAGATTGAAATCTCGATACCACAGATATCTGAATAGAAAATGTCTACTTTCATAGAAAGGTTTTGATGGAAAACCCAACCTCATGTTTTCAAACAAAAACAATTTAAAATTCAGTATTTGAAAGAAACAATTCAGAAGAAAATATGTTATATTATGTTAGGTTATGCCCTCAGCTTTTAGCAATCCCATGCAACAGTCATTTAAATATTCATTTGTAGAATGGTGAGGAATGCCAGAGGAAAGGATTCTTGTCTACCTATGAGATTCAAATATGATGACTTATTCCTTACACTTTAATTTATATGCCAGAAGAGACTTCTTCATCCAAACTGGTAGTTACTGCAGTTACAACACAGATGCACAAAAGAAATATTTTGATTCTATGTAGTTTTTTAAATTAGAAGTTCACTTTTAAGTACTGATTACCATGAAAAAACCTGGTATGCTTATTCTAAAGTGAGTGTCCATGTGCTCACAGACTTGTACTGGAATTAATCAGGCCAAACTAACCAACTTTGGCTTTAGTTGGAATATGGAGAATTCCTACCTCTCCAGCCAGAGAAGGCTGTGCAGACTGAGTAGCTAATATAAACACCTACATCATTTCCTTTAAAAAAGTGATGATCTTGGAATGGCTCTTCCTAACACCATATCATCAGCTGTTTGCATAACGTCTCTGTCTTGAAACAATAGTTACTCTATTTATTAATTTCAGTTTTATTCAAGCAAAATTCTCACTGCAGCAACAAAGTCAGATCAAATCTGACCTAAGTTGCCTGCAAATACATTTGCTATTTGTGTGGCACACTCAGACAGCTTTAAATTCCAGAAAAGTCAGGCCTTGCCAAACGTACTAGGCAGGCTGGAAAAATACAAGTAAGTGACTGCAAATATGCTGCATTCTGAATATCTAAAATGTGGTTTTGGCATTGCAATTCGAGAGAACCCAAGTGAAACCGGATCAAAAATCACAGATAAGGCCAACTTCATGAAGTAGTGCTTCTCTGCTTAGGCATCTTGGCCCTGGTTGGCACTGAGAATACTGATGTGTGAAGTCAAGATGGTTTCAAGAGGGGAAAAAATGCAAATCTTTCTACTCTCGCTGCCACTCAGCACCTCACACGTTGCTCTGATAGGTTGTTACTATAGTGTTAAGATTTTTCCAAATATTTGAGCACTCCTCCATTATCAAAATTGAAAATAGGCATCAAACACAGGACTCAATTCTGGAAGATGCATCCCATCAGAGAGCACAGTTTATTAAAAATTAAATCTAAGGGAAAAGAACACTAGTCCTTGTAGAAGATGAAGTTGGGCCCTTCTCCCTGCTTCTTCCTAAGAAGTTGTTTTGTTTTTTTGTTTTTTTTTTTAAAAAAAAAGACAAGAAAAGCAAGCAGGGGCAGAGGTCAATTTAATTTTTCAGCAGCCCAGTTTTCATGGACTCATGGAGTAGCATAAGCTCAGTGCTGCTTCAGTTTAGAGTCAGTCATCAATACACAGCTAATATCCACATACATATTGCAAAAATGGAATAACCCCATGGAACAGGCACAGAGGAGCATGATTGGACAGCTATATGCAGGCAACCCCTGGAGTCTTGGAGGACATCAAGCTGAGCATGAGTCAGAAGTGAACTTCACAACTGCAGCTATGTAGGCTAACTGCAAACCAGGTTGCATTCATGGAAGTATAGTGAGCAAGTTGAGACAAGTAATTATTCTCTTCTTGGCACTTGTGAGGTGGCATCTGGAATAATGTGTCCAGTTTTGGACCTCCAGTATAAAGGAGACTGACAGGAGACGGTCCAGCAAAGAACTACCAAGATAGTTAGGGGGCTGATAGGCATGATGTGTGAGGAGAGACAAAGGGCTGAGTTATTTCAGGCTGGGGAAAAGCAGCTTAGTTTTCTCTTGTAACTAGGAGAAGAGCTAACTGCTGTCTTCAGCTAATAGGTGGTTATAAAGAGGATGAAGCCACCTTCTGAGGGATGTATAATGAAAGGATGGAAGGCAACAGTTACAAGGTGAAGCAAAGGAAATTCCAATTGGATATGCAGAAAAATAATCATAGTGAGAAAAATAATTATAGTGAGAGCGGTGAAGACTGGAACAGATTTCCCAGAGAGCCAGTGGAACTGACATTCTTGGAGATATTAAAAACTCAGCTGGACAGGGCTCTGAGGAACTGGATTTAAATTTGAAGCCAGTTATGCATTTATTAGGAGGCTGGACTGCAGACATCCATTGCTTCTATCCTAAATTACTCTCAGAGTCTCTGAAGCTCCAGTAGTCTGCTACAACGAGAGAATGCCCATCCTGTATCAGAGAAGGCCTCAGATAGACTTAACCTGTGTGATTTTTCTTAGGAGTAAAGAGCTGTCTCACTGATCATCCCACACTGTTCTTCAGGAGACAGGAAGCTGGAGCCACTGGTGGAGAAAAGGCCTGTTGAGAGACTGGATCTTACATGATCTTATATCCTGCAGATCCAGAGTCAGAAGACTGTTCACCATGAAGGGGACAACTTCAGCAATTCTGCAAAGCTGAATTGGGTGGGGGAGTTTCTTCTTTGCCTCTCTGCACGGATCCTTGCTAGTCAGACTTGGTGCAAAGGGCCTGGTTTGGCTTAGCTGGGAGAGCTTGGGAATTACTGTAACTTGCATGTGTGTTAAGTGACTGAGGACAGTATTACAGCTAGCACAGGCAGGCATTCCTTAGAGCAGTACTTAGCTGAAAGCAATTATGTTTCAGCACTGCCTTCACTAAAAAACAGCAATCCCTCTTACCCCTCCTTCCCCTGCCCTCAGTGGGAATATCTGCTTACAGCCTTTCACTCGTTTCACACAGCTCCTCTTTCCTGATGCCAGTAGCCAGCCTTTCATACAAAAGAAAAGATTTACAAAGAGGAGACAGGCACCATTGTATCAGTGTGTTCCATGGCAACCTTTTACACTCTAAGAGTTTGCACAATCCAAATGATGTTCTTGTAATGTTTTAATGATTTTTCCCAGCTGTTTCTGGTTTGCAAATAGAGATCTGGTCCTTCTCTTTACAGGCTGTGCCCTGTCACTGCAGCAGCCCCACGGGAGGAGTTCACACTGGGGTGCTGTAGCATTTGCTCAGGCAGGAGGAGCATGGTCCCAGTGAGAGGCTGCAGATACATAGAGTCTAAGCCTATGTATGTTGATGTAATGTACATCTATATGTGTTGTGCATATATAATAAAAAGTAAGCACATGTTTAATCATACCTATGCACAAAATATTTGTCTACAGCAATGCAATCTAGAAGTACCTTAGGATTCTGTGCTTTCTTTTGTAAAAACAACTACAGCCCCTCATCCCTTCTCTCTTAGGATATTTTTCTTTTAGGACTTTTTTTTAAGTTTGTTCAGTAAGGCTTTTATATCAACTTTCTTCTTCATTCACTCATCTCATTCTTATCCTGATGTGTACATTATGCAAACATTCTTCACATTCATATAAGCCCTATTTTGAATGTATTACTGTCTTGTCTATGATGATTTCAATGAGGGTTGGTTGTGGGTTTGTATGGAACACAGTACAAGGCTTAATGCTGCTCAGTGCTTAATTCTCTACCTTGGGGTTTCCTCTAGATCTTTATCCCTGACTATGGGCTTGAACTTTGAATTGCTAGTAGGAATTGTTCCCAGTAGGAACTTTCTGTAGTAAATTCTATCTGCATTTATTCTATTTTAGATAAAATAACATGGATACAGGAATGACAGTGTTTGGAATTTAGGCTAAATTCAATATATTGTTTCTTTTACCAAGCTTATCAAAGCTGCTCTGGCATTTACAAAGGGCAATGACACATGTCAGAGCTCATAAACCAAATGCATGCTCAAGAGCATCTCTGGGCTGGACAGCCCTACTGCTTTTCTGTACTCATGCAGCTGTTAGCAATTGGTTTACAGAAGAGAAACGTTCAATGGCTAAGACAAGTGAGAGGAAGCACAGGAAGAGTCCTAATGAGATTCAGAGGCACTGTTAGCTCAGTAATGTGCTAGTATTCAGCTCAAACTGTTATTGGGATATAGGTTTTTTTTTTTACTGAACTTATAATTCCGACCTTAGGGATGCTATTTGCCTTATGAATGGGTATGAAAAGAAGCAGCTCCAAGAGCTAGGGTCATATGGAGGTGTATATTACTGTAAATAAAGATGGGGGGATATGTGAGTGGTGTAGCTGTCCAAGCTGTGATCTTCATGGATCTAAGAGCAGGCATTCAGCCCCACGTGACAATGCTGTGATACTGATATTTCATGTGGATATGTGTTTTTGGAGTTCTATCACAAGCTGTAGAGCCTCACAAAGAAATTAATGGAGATATTTAAATGTAAGGACAGCAAGCAACCAGGCAGGAAATTGTTCTGATTGTTTAATTATGTAATTTTGTGGAATCCTCTATATTCTGGGTCTTCAAAACTCCATGCCTGTTCCTCAGAAGAAGGATCCTCAAGATCCAGAGCTTTCTCCCTCACATCCTTCTCCAGAGGAGAACAAGTAATAGGAGAGGTGAGGGGGTGAGGTGCCATTTCTCAAGGACAGCAAACTTTCAGAAAGAAAAGCAAGATTAAGCTTTCCCCTCCAATAAATGAGGCACATGGCACACTGTCTCCTGGATTTACAGATGTCTCCTAGAGTTACAAATTTTTGTCTGAAATTGAAGGTATCCTTTCTCCTTAGCTCATAAATGTTCAGCAGTTTTTCTCACATGAAGGGGAAACAGCCACAGACAGCCATTCCTTTGTATTTCAGCACAGAAGAAGATCATACTTGGAATGTTGCTTTTCATTGTGGAGTCTTAACATTTCCTGACATTTCTAGTGACCACAGCTTACCCAATGTTTAATAGCCACAGTGCCTCAGGTACATTATGCTTACTAAGCTACATGGTTATTAGGAATATAGGATGTCAAGATAGATATGATGACATACCCATAAAAGAACAGTTTTTAAATCATTGAACTCTTAAGTTATAGGTCATTCATGTGTTTTACTATTATCAAAATGACATCAAAGGACAATGTTCCATCTCATAATAATGCCAGCAGCGGGTTTATACCTTGATGCATTGCATACATCTTAACTTAAAGATCCATTATAAAGAAAGGGAAAAGACAAATAAAAAAAATTAATTGCTTCTATAATTTTAGAGTGCTGTTCACCGGTACAGAATTTTAGCCAGTTTTAAATTTGAGCACCTTCAAAAACCTGAAGTGTTTCCATAAATCTTTCCATGTCATGCAGAGATTTAAATGGTACATTTCAGAGTTCTACAGCCCAGGACATCAGGGAAGCCCTACAAGATGCAGTGTGCTAAAATCTGAACACCAGGAAGTTCCATGACTTTTTCCCATTTTGACTCTGCACAAGCCCAGCAAGATCAAGGCATCTCATCAAGATTGGCTCACTTACATGCAGTGCTGCTGCATTGCCTCCACAGACCACACAGACTCACCTAGGTCAGTGCCACATCGTAACACCGAAATGTCATGGGATGCCTAGTGATGCTGAGGTTAAACTGTGAGCAGTGCATGGCTTTTCTCAGTAAGGCCCTGTGCAGGCACAGATACCCACTCACTGCAGAATCCAGCTTTGGTCATTAATTTTTACCTGCATTAGGGATTTTCCCAGAACACGAGAGCTGAAGTGTCTGTGTGATTTTCATAAATATAGTGAAACACATGCACTTTTAAGATACAAAAGGATGTCTAAACAGTTTGTTTTTAATTTTGATTGAGCTGACCAAATGGACAAACAAAAGTTTCACACCATGCCAGCCTGGAAATACATAATCCATTTCTGACTAGCAAATCTTTTCTTTAATTAGGCAAATTTTGAAACAAAATTTTAAACTTTTCCCTAAGGAGGTACAGAAATAAAACAGGATTTTTTTGCCCCTCTGCTTTTTTCCTTTCCTCTTTTTCTGCAGAAGCCATTTAGTTGTATTGAGGCTAAATTCACACACAATTACAGACTGAGGCTTGGCTCCGTTTGCTGAGCTTTTAAAAGCATTTTCACTTAGCTTTTAAAATTACTCCAGCTATTTTACATATATGCCAGTAGGTATCTGTTCCTCCCCTTTTTGAAATTTAAAGTCATTCATTTTCTGTTAGAGATCTGGTCTCCTCTAGAAGGAATTCTGGTTAGAAGCATGGAATTTCAATTGAGAAAATGGTTCTATTTCTCAGGACAGATGCTTAAAGGTATGGGGTTGTTGAAAGCAGTTTATGCTTACATCAGTCACAGACCAGAAATGAAGGACACAATTTCCTGAATGCCCTGGACAGTTCTTACTAACCAAGAGTTTTGCCTTTTCCATCTCAGCATTCCCTGATAAAGAATTACTTTATCTGTTACACAACCTGTGAAGTATATTGATCATGCAGGGTCCGCAATTATTTTTACACTTAGTTCTTGATTGAAAAAAATACCAAGCACTAGTAATGACTTCGGCAATAGTAGCAGAAGGCACGCACTTACCCTATGACAATGCAGGAGATGGCAGTTCCCAAAAAGGCGTAGGTTAAAATTGATCCTAAGTTACGAAAAAAATGTCTCTGGGGAGGAAAGTTTGAAAAAAATTTCTTTGTAATACAGTCAATAAAAGAACATTCAGACCAAGTTGAAACACTGCATCTAGAAGTGCCGTTTGTTACAACCCATATCTCAAATATAAGATGAAACGATATAGGCTACATAAATTACGATGATTAATTTTTTGCCTGGTGGAATGCCATCAAAATTCCCTCTTTTATGTATCTAGCCAAATGCTTCAGGATTGTAACAGAAGTTCTCATGGAAAGTATCTGATGTAAACAGTATCGTAACCCGCCCCTTGAACAAACGAAGTCCTGATTATGCAGTATATATAACACAGGTAGGCTGTTGCCTACATGCAGTGTCATCAGATTCAAAGTGGCCTCCTCTAAAACCAGGAATGCCCAAGCATTATAAACTGCATGACCAAATCTTTGTGCAGATGCAGAAAGGCAGCTGAATGATCATTTTCTTCCATTCCTATCAAGTTCTTCCCATACAATATAGTTGTTAACTGACTGTTTTTTCTGTTACTGGGCTTGTGAATCTACAAAGTAGCAATCACATTCTGTCACTTCTGTAACACAAGAAAGAGACACATACCTTCTTCAAACTATATCCAGCATGAAATATAATGGGTGGCAGCAAAATATTGAAGAAGATGGAAGGATCAAATGTCATCTGTCAGAAAGGACAAAAGAGAGGGTAAGGACAAGAAGGCAGCATTTAATTTGACAGGGTAGGTTTCAGTCGTAACTTCTTATAAGGATTAATCTAAGCATCAGCTCCAATGTCTTCAGGCCAGAATGTTATTCTGAGTTGTTTTCCCACAAGTAATAATATGTAGTTCCTTACTCTTTATGTATGTAGAATACTACTTGAAAAGTATTCCTTAAAAAAGGAAATCAGTCATACACTATTTTACAGGGAACACAGACAAACAGTGTTATCTGTGATGGTATCTGCACTACCAGACATTTACCTTGACAGTTCCATGGCTTAATTCCTGGTTCAGACATGGACTTCAGGCACATCATCAGTGTTGTGTCTCCATTCCCTACGTACAGACTGGTGATTAAAGAAAAGGCCTACACTACCAAAACCAATGTAATGTTTCCTTTGAAGCATATCCACTTAGGCACAGACAAAGCTTGCTAATGTTGCTCAATGAACCACTGGCTGTCAGCTAATACCTGTTTCTTGAACTACTGCATGTGAAATGATACACTTGGACCATCCTCATTACTTCACTTGAGTTAACCTAAAAGTGATCAAAAATATATTTTACCTTACGTTTTCAGCAGGCAAGGAACATTCACGTGGCTAGGTAATGTAGCTCAGATGCGACATAACTCATTAAACTACAATTGTATAATCAGTTCTACTAACCTGCCAGCACAAGTTTCTATTGTCCTGAAGTTTCTTAGTAATAAACTTACTGACTGCTTCTCTAGCATCTTTTCCATTGTACCCCATCTTGTAAAACATAATCCTTCCAGTCCTGGCAATCAATTTTGGCCTGACTGCAACAAAACAAGCTCTGGACTCTCCACAGTAACTTCCTATTTCTACTTCCTAGCAATATGTAAGTTTAGCAAAGCACAAGTTGTCCTTTTTGGTAAAAGGACTGCTTACATGGGCATGAAATTCACAAATGGCATAGAGCCTTTTCTTCCAGATTTTAGTTTGAGGGTCTTGTGATGGCCTTAATTATTAGCAGCTCAACTGATTTACCAATAACATCCTCAGTTGCTTGGTGTTTTTTCTATTTCTATATGAGCTGACATTGTAAGTCATACTGTTATGGCAATGAAACTTTAATTTGATTCTGGTTACAGTTATTTATCTCTCTGTTACTAAAGATGCAACATATCACTGTGTCATGAAATCTGGGCGGCACTGATGCTGTTCTATAGCCTACCAATCTTGCATCTGTTTTATACCCTCAATAAACTAAGAACTAGATTCAGCCATTCTGCAAAGAATAACCATATTTTCTGCAAAAACATAACTAAGGTGATGTTTGCTATCAGAACTGAAGGTCTGCTACTGGGTTCGTCTCTTTGTGATTCCTGTTCCAAGGCATTGGCTAGCACAGCAGCACACACCACTTCATCCTCTGTTATGGAGTTTGTTACACTCAAATGCCTGTGTTAATGTCAGTCCCGCTCATGTGAAACATTCATTTTTGTTTCTAAAACAGCCAGAAACAGTTTATAAAATAACCATTACATTTTTAAAGTAATGCTAGAATGAGGATGATGTTGGGCAAGGCAGAAACTTCTTATTCCAGCTGTTGTCTGTACACTGTACAATTATTGCACAGAGACCAATGACAATTTTTAGTCACTACACTTTGTGACAAGTAACTTTCAATAAAACAGAATCCTATTTAAAACCACAATACTGCTTGAGAAAAAACATATTTTAATAAGCCTGTATACTGTTTACGGTCCTGTCAGTGGGCTATATTATACCAATACTTTCAAAAGAGACAGTAAGTAATTAATGCAATGGCTTGCAGCTTCTTTGTTCAGATAAAGTGATATTTTAAGGCTACAGTATTCTAGATGAATTATTTAGCTTCAAAAGATCTGCCTACAAAATTACGTCTGTCATCGTAGTAACAGATAACTTGATAGTAGTAGTACTTGATTTGATAAACAGGAAGTGAGAGCTCAGCCTTCTTTTCCGTTCTGCTTACTTTGAATTATAAAGTTGAAAAAAACCAGCTGGCAAATAATGTGCCAGAAACTTTAGCTATGCTGGTAACTTCGTTGAAAACATTACAGAAAATCAATTTTCTTCACTTACAGTCTTGAATTTTCTTCACTAAGTCTTGAATGTTAATTTTGGAATTAATTCAGCAAATACATTAAAATACTTTTTCCATAGGCACCAGAAATCCTGGGTACATGTTTTAGTATTCAAAACAGTGTTCTGAAGGATATATGTTTGTAAATCATGGCACAGTGTACTGTTTCTGATAGACATACTTAGTAAACTATTATACTAAGGTCAAACGGGAATTACATTGTACAAAAACCAGAGCATGGTGTGATCATGTTTTCTGTTTTTTATGTTAGTGCTTTTGTCAGTCAGGAAGGCTGCCAGGCATTGTTATTGCTCCTAAGTACTGTAGAATTCCTCCCTCTTTCCTTTTTTATTTATTTTTCTTTTCAAGAGAGCATTTGCCAGATAATTTTAAAGGAAAAAGGACTGAAAATCCAGGCATGCTGCAGTAATATAGAGAAACCCACGATTCACAGTTGGGACTTTTAAGAATCTTCCAGCAAAGTAAGACTATGGAAAGATGATTGGGTAATCCCCTGTAAGGACAACAGAAACTTCAGTGCAAGTTAGTGCTCCACCTTTCTCATAGCACAAGTCAGCTTCATATACCAGGCTTGATGAAGACTTTCAAGTGTAAGGGATTAGTACATATGCCTTAGAAACTAAACACACACTTGGACTAAGCCAAACCTCTTGAAACCAACTAGCAGGAGAAAGGATGAAGAGTCAGCAAAATCTGCCTTGTCTGACTGCCACAGTATTTTCCTGTCTCACCCACCACAGCTCTAATAGTCCTGGACAGTCTAGTTCCTTCTGAGAATGGCAAAAGTCTGGCAGTAATGAGTCAGGCACACAATGGTGCTGCACCAGCAAAGAATTTGAGCAGATGGTTAAATTCTAATTCTGCTGAGTTCCCCAGTGTGCATTCTAAACACAATGTAAAAGTTTTTGTAATGATAACCACTATAATACACAGGAACACGTATTGCTGTGCTAGATAAACAGTAATACTTGGAAAAAAGCAAAATAATATATTGCAATAATGTAAAAAACTCTGGTGAGGGCTTAGAAGCTTCATGTAAATATGTGCTGTCTTTGAGCATAAAATCCAGGTTCTAAAAAGTCCCTCTGCACCCATGAGTTCTTTAAATTGCTGGCATATTTTAGAAAGTGAATGTTACAAGAAGCAAATATTGCAAGGGCAGGGGGAGAATATACTAAAAAAAATATTTTAATTGTTATATACTGGAAAGCAGAAAAGTCCATAACACTGTAAGAGACTGTAAACTTCCTCCCACACTTCCCTTTTTGCATCCAGCCTGAACTACCACAATGCTGATTCCCCAAGCTTGAGGACAGCCAGTGAAATCCTTGCTGAGGACCACTGCAGTAGTGAATGAATGTATGAGAACATTGTATTGCATTTAAGCTTTATAAAAAAAACCCACTTATCTATGGAAGTTTACATATTTATAAGCTTATATTTTGTAAAATGTTTAGAGTTGGCAGTTACCTCTGCTGCATACAGGAGGTAAACCTCCCTTGCATTATGCTGCCAGAGCAAGTCAGTTTTAAATCAGAGGACAAATAAAGACGTCAGTGAGGTTTATAACGTTTTGGTGGTGATGAATCCAAGATAACAGGTTTGCCTGCCAGTAAACTCAGTGTCTGCAGGAGGTGGGACTGTCATCTAAAAAGTTCAGGCAACTATTCTGCAATCATACAGTCAGCTGACGGCCAGGATTCCACTGTACCTTATTTCTATTCCTGTTCTCCTTCTTCACTTACCCTTCTCCAGCTATATAGCCTCTCTATCTCTCTGTCACCTTTTAGCTTGAAACGTGTTTTCCTCTCTCAAGACTGTAAATAAATATGTTACACAGTTTAGAACAAAAATAAGATAGATTTTACCTTTTGAAGCATTGCATTGCCCTGGTGACCATTCACATTGTGGTGGCTGATCTCTCTTTTATATTGATATTCATAGACCTGATTAGTTATATTAATAAGTAGAGTGGATGGCCCAGATTTCAGCTTTTCACATTCATAAACAATTCCACTTTCAGCATCTGATGCTTTTGTTGCGTATCGTATAATTAATCCCATTACAAGGCCTGGAGAGTAAACAAACAAACAAACCAAAACCAAGAAATTGAGGTTCTTTTAAGTATCTGATTGTACACAATTACTGATTTGGAGAAAAATGAACTCTATTAAAGCTAGGACAGCACTTCCAGTGTTTCCACCCTCGCAGAGGTACATCTCACCAAACACTTCATGGATGACCACACAATATTCTTCCAAACTGGTCATTTCATTAGAATGCAGGTGTTGGTTTAACATATGCTCAGTTGTACTCTTATTTTTGTGATCCAGTTGCTGGAATCATTCAGATATAGTTACTAACTGAGTTGCTCATCCACTGCATTTCCAGTAGACATGTAGAGAAGAGGGATGTCTGCAGAACTAAGGTGCTGTACAGAGCATACAAAAATCAGTTTTGCTTTTGCTGATTTTAATGGGGGCAAAACTCTGACAGTATCCTCAGGCACATTCTGCTTTCTGTAGAAGACTGTGTATTTTTGAGACTGTATAAACATGGGAAAATGAAAGCAGGAAGAAGGAAAGGAAGATTAAGTCTGGGATTAATTGATTTTGTTATCTACAATTTAGGACTCTTATCTAAGACAGACATTTTGGCTCCCTTTGCAGTTAACAGAGAGGAAAATGTACTTCTGCAATTGTCTTCTGGAAGGTATGCTTCTTTCTTTTGGCTCTAGTGGGAGCTTACATGATTATTTCAGGAGAGGTGATGAATAGTTAGCTAGAAAACATTACTGGGGTTATTTCCACCCTCAGAGACTTGGATTTGATTTCAAATTTAATTTCCATGCTTCTTTTATGTCCTGTGTGCTCTAAGTCTCATGCATATGATGAACAGATTTACAGTTACTAATTATGAACACATTCATAAATTGCTAAGAATACTGAGATTAAATATCAATGGAAGACTTCTAAACATCTAGATGGATGTACGTAATAATGAAAGTTAAGAAAGAAATTAAATTGCAGGAAATAGCTGATAAGCATATGAAAAATATGATGCTAGAGTTTAAGTTTTATCTGGTAATCAGATACCATGGTGATAAAAATAATCATAAATATCTAGAGAGATAAATGCGATGTCTTTGTTATTGTCACATTTTCCCATAGCAAACTCTGAGCAGCAGATTTCTAGCATACATCTAAGGCAAGGCTGTAGCTTCCTGGACTGATGCTACAGCAGAGTAACAGCTGTGTTGCTTGCTTAGTAGGCATATGCATTTATGTTTGTTTTGTATCTATTGTTTAGTATGGTTGGTTTCTTTAAATAGTAGAGGATTTAGATAAGCAGTAGAAAATCCCAAGGCCGTGTTCTTAAGTTATACACCATTTGTGCAATAATCAGATAATAAATCTAGCTGTAGTAAAAGGCAGAATTCCTCAAAATTTTAGGACAAAAGTCCTTATGGGAAAAGGGAAGAAAGTGCTGCACATGCTACTATGAATGACTTCTACAGCAGTCAGCCTCAGATGCCCAAAATGATGAGTGAGAGTCCAGGAAACTATTAGTTAGTTCAAACAGCCAGGGTTTTCATCTTATTTGTATTAGATTTCCTCTAGAACAACATACTTCATTTTCAAATTCAATTTAAAATACCTTAAAAATTCAACTTTACTTGATGCTTGGACAAGACTTGATGTTTCCTTCGCATTCTCTGGAATAGAAAACTTTTAGTTTTTCCTTTACCTTTTTTCCCCCTATCACTCAATGTTTTAAATTATGGCCTCTGTTGCACTTCTGTTATCAGGTATTACACAGACTTAATCAGCTCACGTAACAGAAGTATTTTGCAGACATTCACCAATGCCTGTGCAAGGACACTGGCAGAAGACTATTCAAGAACAGGAGTATTTGGCAACACAGTTCACTAGAATTAGTATCAGGTCACAAGATGGAACAGGTTTTGAATAGTTAGAAAAAGAAATGTTTGCTTAGACAAATGTGCCTTTACAACCTGTTCACCCATCCCATTGTCTTGGCTTTCATTCCCCTTTTCTTATCTTGTGCAGTCTCTCTGTGCTCACCAAATTTGCCTGTATGTCCCTCATTAGCTTTCCCACACAGGGTTCTTCTGTGCTTGCCCGCCTTCTTGTCTTGCTGCACTTCCTGGTCTCTAACATTTACCTATTCATTTACAGCATCTGTCATATTAACCTGCCTTTTTCTGGATAGTTCTACCTAGACCCTCACACTATGTCTTTCAAAATTATGTAGGACAGTAATATTTTTTCTAGTAGCTTTGTTTTTGTAATACTGGCAACAATGAGCATCATCCTTATTGGTACAAGTAACTTCTTGCTGCATACAGAAGACATGACTTCAAGGATATAGTGCTATTTTAATCTTAGAACTCAAAAATCGTGAATGAAGAGCTAAAAATTGAAAATTATATTTAAAATGAGTTTAAATCCTACTATTCAGAGCTCTTATTCTGATTTATTCTTTAGCCTTTGAAGTTTAACTGTTTACATGGCTTACACACAATACCTTTCAGAATGGCAACATGAACTAAAGAGAGATTGGTGGAGACCAGCTGATGTTGCCTTTACCATCTCTATTGTACAGTCAGGTGGACAACTGTGTCCTACAACATTCTGAGATTCCTAGTATGTGTGTTACATTGGCTAATATAGCATATACTTTGAACCAAATTCTGTTTGTTTTAAAAATGAATGTTCTCACTTATAGTAATGTAGTTGCCCTGAAATGTTCAAGGGCAAATTATTTCAACCTGTAGTGTCAAGTTTAGACTAGGAGTAGAGGACTGTTCTTATTCTGCATTCTGAGAAGGTATGTTGTCTTCAGCTGTAGTCTCAAACTACCTCTGTAGGAATTTTCTGGAATGGAAACAAATGCAAATATTGTAGATCCCAGTCCTGCAAGACAGCTCTTGAGTATACATAAATCCACTTGCAGAAAAGGAATATTTTAAAAATATGATCACAGTAGCTGTAGAGAAATAAAGATCAACACTGACTGAGATTTACAACTGGAATTCAAGTTTACCTTTTGGGTTTTCTTTTACCAGCTCTAGATCTTATCCTCTGATGGAGTCCAGATTTGGGTAATGTACAGACCAGAGCCACACAAATAATGAAATTATAATGAAGGAACAAGGAAAATGTGAGAGTATCCAACAGCATGCTTTCATTCCCCTTTTCTTATTAGAGAAGATTCTAACAATTGATATTTTGTAGCTTGTAGCTCTCAAGGAAATTATATAATGGATTAAGTTTGAACAAAATGTGAGCAGATCCATAATGATGGGTTGATCCAGAATATTCTCAGATGCTCTATGCAAGGTTCAGACAAAGACAATTGCTATCACTACACTATATTGCAAGAGTCAATATAAGTGAAGGGATTGTATTCTTCCTTTAGTAATAATAAATGTGCCAAAGTCCCTATATAAAATCCCCAGTGAATTAAAAATCTGGGAAAAGTGTATTTAATATTTTAGTAGGTGTATCATTTAAGGAATGCACTTTCTGCTTTAAATAATTCTGTAACGATTCTTTCATAATAGAATTTAGGAGCCCAGATCATATTCTAAAACAAATAATTCATTTTTAAATAGATGTATAATGTACTCTCCTTTCCACTGCTCTTCCTTCCAAACTGAAATTATGCCATTTTTTGTGAATGCTACAATGACTGTGTTCTATCGTTCATCCTTTTAATGTTTTTCTCCCAGTCTGATGGACTAGTCCCACAGAACAGAACTTTGAAGGCAGGTACATATTCAACCAGCCTCACCATCACCCTAATGGGTATCACACATTCCCAAGGGGTGACAACTATTCCAGCTGAGAACAATTCCAACCACAGTTGCTAATGAGCCAAGGAGATCAAAGGCACAGATTGTATTGGTGGGTTGATGGTGTGGGGTTTTTTTGTTTGTTTGGTTGGTTGGTGTTTTTTTTGTCTGTTGTTAGTTTTTTTGTTAAATTCTGGCTGCCTGTTGGCAGGAGTGCCTCAGCCTCTTAACCAGACGTAACTGGTGGCACCTGTATGTAGCCCTGATACCTAAATTCTGGAGAAGATCAGAAATTTGGATACTTACACTCAGTGTTCATTGTGCTGGCTCTGGGCTATTCCCCAACCAATGTGGAGAGCCATGACTTATGTATTATATGGGGAATTTGGCACCTAATGTTTTATGACAGAGGTGTCTGAAGATATCATGCCCTGCAGGAGCTGGCTAATAGGTATTTAAGTCTTTTATTGGCTTTAGTACTTCCATCTTCTGGGTTCTGGTGCTAAGAGAGAGGCCATCTACTCTTACCTGAGAAAAGTGGCAGTCAGTTTTCATTACTGTTTGTGTAGATAATCTACCATACTAATTCTAACTGTGCTGTTGTATAGAAAATGGTGCTGGTATTGTATGTAAAGGATGCTCTTCCCATTCCAGGTGGCACAAAGTTACTCTTTCATATTCACCTGCCCCTTTGATATACAGAAATTAGGAAGTAAGTTGTGTTTACTATTTGGAGTCTGTTTGTCAAACCAATCTACTGTGTGCAGAGAAACTTACTCCCTGAGATACCAGAAAAAAAAGGAATGAATGAATAAACAGGTAAATCTATATTATTCTTCATTGTTTGTTAGTGATTTTTCAGTTTGGTCTTAAAACAATTTTGGTGCATAAATATTTTCAAGCCAAATACCTTGAAATGTAGATATAAATATATGTGCACTTATTATTTTTTTTTGTGAAATAATGTTTAATTTCTGTTGAATTAATTCTTGTGAATTAATTCTGAGTTACGTTAAATGCTTTGGGTTTTTTTTTGCAACCTCAAAGTTTTTTAATTTAAATATAGATATAATTAGTGTTGAAGCATTGCTTTGATAAAATAAATTAATACATCTCAGTTTTGAAAGTTTCTATATGGATGGTTTTCCAGTATGGGGCTTTTTTTAGCTGGAACAGCCTAAAGCTGCATTTTCCTACAAAGCTCTTTCCCATGCAAAAAACCCCAAAACAACCTGTTTATTTGTTCTATACTTTAAATAGAACTTTCTATCAGGCTGTTGCTAGTGTTCAATTTGTGGCTGCTCAGCACTTTGCAGTAACTGTAATGCTTCTTCCTGTTTTTGTATTTCTGTGTTTTGTTTTTTTTCCACTGGTCTTCCTCATATTTCACTTTCTCCATCCTTTCCACTGCCATACTCCTAATGGTATAATGTCTTGATAAGGAATACAGACCCATCTATCACACTGTGGGACAGTGTCTGCAAATAAGTGGCCATATTCTTCTATCACTTGAAATATATTATTGGTTTCTTGTGCTGCTGTTCACATATCCAGCAAAGAGCTCAATGGGCTGGAGTAAAGCAAACTGTAGGGCAGAGACTTCTGGTTTGTACAAAACAGGCGTAAAGCAGAATTGTTCTGAGAATGAAGGCAAAAAGTAAGTGAAGGCAAAAAGTAAGTGAAGGCAAGGTTTAGCTCACTGTCAGTGCTTGGTGCCATGAAGATTTTTCTCCTGAAGTTGCTGCATGTTGATATGACACCTCTATCATGACCTCTGAACTTCCACTTTCTTTTCATTATTGCTATTCCACAATGCTAAAGATGCCCAAGCCCATATCCAAAATTTCTGAGGATAAAGAGGTTGTCATCAGCTTTTTGGATCCTACAAATAAGCTTTTTTCCCCTGTTTGAAGGTTGCCATAAATAATATAAGACTAAATAGATAGTTTATTTACAATCATGAGGAATGTTTCCTTTGTTCATGAATGTTTTAATAATTTAAAAGCTCTGTCCTGCTGGAGCACTAATCTCTTAACTGATCAAAAGAATACCATGAGCTGGTTATCCTCATGATGTGTAGATTATGTTCTGGGCAGGCAGCAAAATAGAACCAAAGATAGATAAAACTAATTAAATACTGATTTGTGTAATGTTGTGTTCCCCCATATTTTATTTCTATTTTGATAGGCTTTTGTCCAAGTCTTCAACAAATGTTGTGAGCTGCACATGGGAAACAGCACAATAGTGTAAAGGAAGCTACTATAGAAGAGTCACCCATGTAATTAGAAAAACATTGTTATAATTTATGTTGATCATAATGAATATATTGCACAGTGTTTAATGGTTTTAATTTTGACAGATGTTAATAAAATGCAACAAACAAATGTAATTCTCAGTGATGCTATGTACCTTCTACCCCATAAAACTTTAAACAACAATCTAGGTAATATCTGACAAAAAAACCCACATTGCATTCAACTAAGTGTCATGTGATGTGAATTTCAGTTTCAACTGATTCAGTTGAAGTGTGTTTTATATGTGCAACAGATTTCAAGAATTGAAAAAGGGCATGTTATCAAATAAATATTTTTTTCACAACTTTAAAATAAACACAACATGAGAATTAAGATATCCCACAGACTTGCTCACCCAGGTGGCAGGGGCTCAGCGACTGGCTTAACACAAGGGTTTCTTGTTTACTCTTTCCTTCAAAGTATCAAGTCACTTGTGAAGATAGTGAGCCGAGAAGATATCCTGTGTTCTTGAAATTTCATTCAGTTAGTTTATGTAATGAAATAGTTTGAAAAGGATACAAGGATCACGGATCTTCAGCTGCAGTTCTCCTATGGAACTGAGATAATTTTAAAATGCTTGATACAGAAAGAGGAAATGAAGCTTTTATCTCAAAATGTAGGGGTCAGCTGCCTTTTCTGTTGTGGGCTTGCAGTTGAACTTCCATAGAGGTTTTTCGTATGTGGTGTGCCATGATAAAAAAAAATCTTCAGACTATGCAATCTTAGCAAAATGAGTTTGGGGTATTAGACTGCTAAAGTATGTGATGTGCATAGAATGAGTCTGAGTCAAAACAGTCTGGAGTTTAGGTACATAATGAATGAGCTGCTGATTTATATCTTCCTTTTTGATGGTGTGTCTCCTATATGTTTTATAGTAACAGAAATGGAAGTCACACGCTTTTCTCAAAGTGAAACAATAGTAAGAGATGCTGACAAGAAGTCATTCTACATGTAAGTGTGTACCATTAAACTAGTACTTCTTAACAGTGGACAATGCAGAAAGTTCTATGTGAAAGTGATACACAAAACTGCAAAACTTCATAGAAGAAGATTAGAACTGAAATTACAGTACAATGACAGCATTCCGGGAAGACTTGAGAGGGGTATTCTTCATAGTCTGTTTTTCAATGGCATGGAGAAAAACCAAAAGAAAAATCTCAAGATCATTTAAACTTCACTAGACAACACGGCTGGATCCACAGGGATCCTTAGTCTAACACCTTTGAATGTCATACAAAACAAGCATGGAAAATAAGCAAATTAAATAATTTCTTTCACTGTGGGCATTTCATTCTTTTGAAAACAGTAAACTCCCTAACTCCCAAAGTGTCATGCAGTGGCTGTCTGCCCATAGAGGAACATACTGAGCACATCATGAGGATAACCAGCTCACGATAGTCACTCCCTTAAAAAGTCAGCCTCTAGCTACTTCATGAGAGATGCTGTTACATTATTATTTTACTGTACAGTTATGGAGCTGATGACATTTCATTCAGCACATTTTCCAAGCTTTGTCAGCACTTGATCTCAAGTACCTCATCATAAATATGCAACTAGTCCCATGTTAGCACTTGAATTTATACTCACCATAAAGCATAGCTCCTCCGGTTTCATGCAGAAAGCGGAATCGATGGGTTTTAAATAACCAAATTGTTAATATTGTAAGAATGAGCAGAAAGTTAAAGACTAGCAACTCCACAGCTCCCTGATGATAAAACTGATCTTCATCTTTCACTGATACATATTTCTTCAACTTCTCCATTTCATTCCCTTTATGGAAAATATTTGCAAAATAAAAGAAAAAAAAAAACACAGGAAGGAAAGTGTTATCACCTTTGGTACAAAAAAAGTCCAGATACTACAGAAACTCACAGCAAGCACATCTGTTTCATTTGCAGCCTCAGGGTAAAGTGCCTCAGCTCAGAATTCAGCTGGATTCTAGTTACAGCTTCCTGTTTCTCTCTTAAAGCCACCCTGTCTCAATTTAATGATACAGTTGCATCGCTGGACTGCGCTTGCTCCAGCTGCAGATGCACAAATCACCTCCAAGGCTCAGACTCTGTCACTCTCTAGAATTTTGTTGTAAAACTTAGTCTGTGTTCATAAAGTTTGTTCCTGTAGTTTACAGCATGATCTACCTCCTAAAATTCATATTTTGTTGTGATACCTTAAAATTGAAAAACTGGAATTAAAGGAATGGCATAGCAAACTTCATTACATTTTTGTAAGTTTAAAAATCTTTCCTCTTTCCCACTTTTACATGTAAGTGATGTAGAATAAAGGTGGCACTTTCCTATGGTGCAAAGACAGAAGAAGAAAACAAAACAATGAATAAGGATTTCAAAATCTAATCCTTGAATTTGTATTGATCCTACAGGAGGATCTCTGTAAAAGCAAAGGTCCAATTACCTAGGATTAAAAACACTTAAGAAACCCTATCAAATGGAATAAAATGCAGTAGAATTTACTTTCCATCATTTACGCTCTTTGCATATTTACATTTACATTACTCAAGCCAGAAAAACAGTAGAAATTATGTTACTGTTTATAGCTAATACTCATAGAAGCTTTTCTGTCTGAGCCCAAGGCTGCAATGCATGTATTATACTGGAGGATTCCAAATAAACTCTCATTTTCATTAGAAAAAATCCTGATTCTGCTTCTCATTAAAAAAGAACAATCTTCTCATTTTTTGTCACAATCTCATAAAACTATTTTTTAAAAACCTTTTGGGCCAAACTAATCTGTACAATATCTATTCTAAATCAGGTATTTGTCAAAGGTGAATAAAATCTAAGAAATACCTAGATATGCCTACCCTCAGTGATTTCAGGGCTGTAGCTCATAACAGTATGAGTGTTCCTATGGAGGTATTGTTGCTTTGATCTATAATGTTTAAAATCATTTCTGCTTTGCAAAAAACCAATTCTGTCCTCTGTGTAGACAAATTTCATCACATTTTACAGGTTTTCATTTGATGTTTATAGTTATGGCTGGAAAACGGTATGTGGAACCAAGGCCACTGCTTGCTTCTGCTAAATTTCTTGTGGACTGCAAACAGAAGGGAGCAAAGGGGTCACACCTGTGACCCTCCTACGCAGAGGAGTGGCCTGGACAGGTGACCAAAATTGACCAAATGAAGTGGGGATCATGAGGGTAACGATCTCTTCATCTACGGCTGGTGTCCAAGGAGGACTCTGTTCTGCTGCCTTTGTCCTGCTCCTTTCTTGCACTCAGCACCAAAGCAGAGGAAGAGGTATGAGTGTTTGGGAGGGACTTGAGGGTAGGGGCTGTGTTACACTGTGAGGGGGTGCAGGATAATTTTATGGTATCAATACAAGGACCTGGGGAGAGGGCATTGTTTAGGATCCTGAGGGATCCCGTGGGCAGAACAGAAAGGGGTCTATATTCCCTCCGACCTCCTGCTGTACCCTGTAAAAGCCAGGAAGGTGGGAGAGTCCATCCTTTCCTGCGCCTTTCTTCCTTCCCGCCTCCCTGTGCTGGGGCATCTGAACAGGGGCTCATGCTCTTTGGCTGAAGCTCGCCACGGGCTCTGCAGGATCCAATTCCATCAGCTGCTGGGAAGAGCTCTGGCCCCTTTTCCCATATTTTTTGTTGTTATCCACACATTACTGTCCCTTCCTTGTTCTAGGAAACCTGTTCTAATTTTATGTTTATATTTTTATTCAGATATGGAAAACCTCGCCCTTGTTTGGAAAATGTTTGGGGGTTTCTGTTTGTCTGTTTGTTTGATGAACTGGTTTTATTTGTTCTTTTGTTTCTACTGAACTAAAAATCAGAGGCTTGTTCCAAGATTCACTTTTTTGGTAGGTTATAAGTTTCTGAAATTTGATTCTTAACAATATAAGGGCTACAAAAAAGACTGTGTCTGGAAAGTAAAACCAAGTGTCCCAGCTCTACAAACTTTTCAGTGTGTGCTTAACTCAGTTAAGTCACTGATTTGAGCCTCACTGAATAGGTTTTGGATTTAACAAATTAACCTAGAGACATACCAAACTTTCTCTTTACCGATAGCTACAAGAGTATGTTTCCGGAATGTTGGCATAATAAAAAGATGCTTACTTTTCAAGAACTTATTGTTGTAATGGGTGAGGGATAAATTATGTATTTTATCACTTTAACGGCTTCCACACTCTGGGTTGCTTAGAAGCGAGTTCTTTGAGTAGAAAAAGTGCCACACCTCTACAGAAAAAAGCTAAATATTTCAAGGCAGCCTTTGAGGATATATAACCATAGTATTGGATACTGAGACCAAACTTCTCTTTTCTTTAACCTATTGAAATATCTGTGATAGGTACATAAAAGGTTGGGAGAAATGATGTGAATCATGTTTGTACCTCTTGCAGGTAATGGCTTTGAACAGTAGGCTAAACAGTTCCATTCCTATGTACCCTCTGAGTCTGGGAAGTGACTTTTTTGATTGCTTTCTTTCATGCACAGAAGCACAACACTGAGGAAACATTATAATCACAGTTTTCTATAAGCTGAATGAAAGTTTTAAGTTTGCAGGTCCTGGACTTGGGGACTTAAATTCTGCTGAAAACTCAGCACAGCTGCTTATGTAATTTTGGGGAGATCTGGTTTTAAATAGCATTCATCATGTTACAGGATTGGGCTTTCTGGTATTGTTTTCTTCTCAGAGATGCAGGACAAATTCAAATCAGCTTTCCAGACATAGCCACTCATCATAGTGGCTGCTTATGAGGAATTCAGAAATGACATTCAAAACTTGTTTCTTTTTGATTCTCGGCATTTTTAGCTTGCATGTCTGCTATGCCAAACAATTGTTTTCTTTTCTTTTCGTTTAAAGATAAATTTTGATTATTTGAAACTAAGCATTTATCTTCAAAAAAAAAAAAAGATAAAATGTACTTTTTTAATGCCATGTGTTTTATTTTGGTTTTTTTTTCCCCTTTATATTCTAAATTTCTTCAAATGTTTTATTTTGTCAGTGTTTTTCATCTTCCATTTGGTGCATAGATCATTCTCTATGAATTTCAACCAACACATAAGATTTCTGATTCCTGGGCAAAGGTATTTCTCCAAATTATGTATTAAAGTGGGATTTTTTTCTTTCTAAATGAAATTCATAATTTATGTGCATTCATTCTATCTTGATGAAAGATTTAGCATAGATATTTATATTCCAGGGACTTTGTCCTAATGATTTTTAAAAAATTCTGTTCCCCTCCAATCAGAACAGTTTAGCATTCTTAGCATGTATTTGTACTGTTCTGTTCTAAAGAAATTAATGTGGGTTTGCATCAGTGGACCGCTTTTCCACATACTGAGTTAATCTTACATTTTTGGGGAAGGAGATAAAATAGGCTTGTAAGTGAACTTTTTGCCACTGCTAATGCTCATGAAGCTTCTAAAGAATTGTGTATTTTAAATGGCCACGTTGAAGCAGTATAAGCTTATTCACAGGTAGATTTTTGAAGAAATTCTCATGCAGTGAGAGCAAGTAGAAAGCTGATGTTGCAGACTTTTCATCAGGTGATCTGTGTTAAGGGCCTGGAATGAAAGAGAATACCTTTTTCTTTCTTTCTTTGACCGTTCTTATTTCTAATATTTCTAATTCAATGTCATCATTCATTCACTATGAAGAAGTGCTACAACAGAAGAGGTGGCATGTTTTTTTTCTACAAAACACAGGATGCTTTTTTTTAGCTTACTGCTGCAATTTATCTATATCTGTACAATACCATTGACTTAGTTTGATTCCTTACAGATAGTACAATGCTTTCTAATTTTAAGATTATGAATAGCAATGTTTACATCATTCACAAGGCTTTTTAGGTATTCATTAATATGTGTAAATAGTCTGAGATCATTGAGTGAAAAGAGCTATCTGAATAAAAGGTAATGTTAATAACATTCACTTGGTTATTTTAAGTTCCTTTACAAATAGGAACTGTTGCTTATTTCCCATTCCTTCTGTATCAGATAAAGCATTTGAAAAGTGTCATAATGGATGAGCTCTTGAGCTAAATGAAACCAAATCACCTCTCCAGTGTTTCTTCAGGAATGTTTTGCAGAGTACAGTTCTGGTAAAAAAAGGATGCGTCTGGGTTGATGAGGAGCAGCTCTACTGAAAAAGTAGAGCTATCTATGAAAAATACACAGTATGGCCTCAGAAAACCGTGTCAGTGTTTGAAGTGAGATCTCATTTGAAAAATTGTTGGCAATGTGACCAGATAATCTGTTTGATTCTTTCTGTGCTCAGGGTTTTCCAAGTTCTTATATGTAACCACATTTTCAGTGGTATCCAGCCCCCGCGTCCATTCCCCTCCTAACTGGAATAACTTTTCTCCAAGTTTTGGTTGGTTTGCAGGTCAGCAGCTGCATCATATTTGCAATATTGAAAACATATAATAAATCAAGAAGAAAGGGAACTGAATGAAATAAAAAGTTACATTTTGGATTTCAGAACAGGCTACCAGGTGAATGAAGAAAGTTTTCACAGGGAAAGTATCTTGACTATTATTTAACAGGCCAAAGTCACAGCCAGGATAAATTAAAGTTTCTGTTAGACGACAGTATGTCAAGTAATTATCATAATACCATGCTCTTACTACAAATAATACTTGCTTCATTTCCCTTAGCATGTCATTTTTAAGAACAAGAGGTAGTAGTCTTGTTTATTTTCTATGCTCACCATATAAACTTCCTGAATTTCATAGAACAATAATCCTTTCCCCCTTTAGCTTGGCAGATGGAAAAGTCTGCTCTTACAGAAATGATCATCGAGATTGAATAGAAAACAAGAGGAGTCTCTTAAATCAGTAGAGAGGTTCTCATCTTGGAAAATATAAAGTCAGAAAAGGAAAGGAGCACAATGCAAAAACTGTAGTTAATTACAGTAATTATAGTTAGTGGGAATTCAAAGCAAAGAGACAACGCTTTAGCAACACTCACAATTATGCAAGCATAGGAAATGCACAGCCAAAAGTAAAAACAAACATTGGAAACAAGTGCATCTATATATGTAAATAAAAAACCCCAAGCAAAACCAACTCTGAAACTGAGAAATTAACCACATTGCCAATGCACAGATAACAAATGTTCTGTTACTGCTTGCCTGCCTAAAATCCCTAGACAGACTGGAACAGGATTAGCGGGATCACAAGTAGTTATCCTTCTCTAATCCATCCCAGCCAAGAAGATCTGCCTTGCTTCCTCCTGTTCTGATATACAACTGCCTGTGAAATACTGTGGGCTAAGGCCTCTTAAGGCCACTAAGCCCACAGTGGTGGGCTAAGTGTCAGTTTGTAACTGCCAGGCCTCAATGTATTTTGAAATCTGTTCTACTGCTTGGAAGAGCCTTCCTATGAAATAAGTTTATTTGCTGGATGCTATTGATCTTGTCCTTTTTTTTTTTTTTTTGGTCAGACTCTGGTTTTACGAATGCTTATTCAGTGTTGCTGGTAATCTACATGGGTCACAGAGTCCCTAGTGACACATAATCTATATATCTAGTATGTTACAGCTACCACTCATCTGAAAAATAGCTGTAAAAATGATTTGTATCTACTGGAATACATCTTTTATCTAGAAGGCAAAGTCTATTCCCCGCCCCACTTTGGTTCAGAGTATTTTACTGCCTAATCAAAATACAATACTCATTATGATGAATATACATTGAATTGAGTGGAATTGGGCTTTTAATCTCCCAAGAGAGTTGTGATATTTTTGCTCATACATCACTGTCTCTAAGCATTGTATCAAGACAGGAAAATCTTTTCTCCTTTAGAGCACTAGTGAATTCAGTGCACCCTGGGATGTAACAACCAGCTCAACACACTGTAATCATCATGCTGGAACCAGCCCTTATAGAACAATTTCAATTAAGAGAGCTGAAATGCACGTGTACGTTTTTCTCTCTGAGAAGACAGAAATGCCAGCACTTCTGGAGAAATTAAAGTTCTGAAAGAGAGAACAGTTTGCTTTTACGAGTTATCAAAGTACAGTTGTGATTTGTATGGATCAGAACAGATCTGCTCTGTTTTAGACAGTTTTAGCCAATAGGTTCAGAACTAAGATGAATTATTATGAACTTCTGAGTAACTGATATTACCTATTTATACAGTAGTAAATTAATCCACATTGTTAAATGTCAGGATCATGAAGGAGGTAATTTCAAGTTTACTTCTGTGAGTTTAATGTTCTTTTTCAGCTTGAACTGCTGCCCTGTGTTTTGGGGTTTTTCATATTTTCATAAACTGAAAAACAGTCTAGATAGCAAGATCTAACTTAAAGATGCCAATTGTAAAGATAATTTTTAAATTATTGTTTCCTGGTGGCAGATTACTCTAGGGAGCTAGAAAGGGGAGAGGGGTTCACTATGAAATGTAATGTTCATCCACTGAAATTTCAGCACACATGAAGGTTGATTTGCTTCTTATCTTGGGCAGTCCATTTCTGGAAGGACTCTAGCATGCTGCTGACTCATGTTCAACTTGTGGAACTATGGAATTGCGCATACCCACTGGTTTAAGTTTAGTTACCTATAAAGCAGGTAATGCATCAGTCCCACAGACTCTGCTACAGGCTGGGAGGAGGTGTGAAGGCAAACCTTACCAGTAAAAACTGAGGACACTAATTTCTCTGCCCCATTAAGCCATGGCTCTACATTTTTAACAGCCCCTTTTGCTGCAAATGTACTCATAGACCTTATCCTTATATCCCTAGCGAGTTTCAGCTGTGCTCAGGCAATGCCTCTATATTCCTCCGCAGTTGCCTGTTCCTGCTTTCACCTTCTTTGTGCCTCCTTTTTCCATTTGAGCTCAGCCAGGTGTTCCTTCTTCATCCATATTGGCCTTCTGCCATGCTTGTTTGACTTTCTGCATGTTGGGAGGTTCCTGTGCTTTGAGGAAGCTATCTTTGAAGATTAATCATCTCTCCTGGGCTGTTGACATTAATAATACCCTGCTCTTCCATATGAACGGTGATATCGCATCACTGATTGTGTTGGGTACACAGCAACTACTGAAATGCAACTGCATCCATGACTGCCATGCAGCTGCAAACTTCCTGACTGTGGCTGACATTTAAATTAAAGAAAAATGAAAATGCTGCCCGAACCAAGTATACTACTACAGTGCTTTTTGTTTATCTTGGGAAGATTTTTCAAATGTATGTCACTTGGTGATTTCTGTTTCAGAAACAAATTGTATTACATTCTACTGTGTACTACTAAGGAAAGTGGGAAAAATACCTGATTTAACTGGCTGTTACACAGCAGTGTTCTTTCTGAGTCGAATCTGAAAGTATATTCCACGAGAGGGCTCTCTCTGCACATGGAATGAAAATCTGACATTCCACAGTACTGGATCTTCTCTCAATTCTTCAGGTTAAAGATAGGGGGTTTAGTTTATGTAAGAAAGTAAGAAATAAGACCTCATTTGGAATACACAACTAGTTTTGTGACTTCTTTTCCAGAGGAAGTATGCTGGTCCAACTGAATTATTTCTAGTCTGTGAACAGAACATTTTGGATAACTCCTAATTAAATCAAATACCTCACCTAAATTCATATCTCTCCGAGATCAGCAGAAATTGTTATTTTATAGGTACTGACAATATAATTAAAGTATTTTAGGTGGGGTTTTATGTTTACATACGCTGGCCTTTCTTATGTGAAGATAACTCTTCAATCTTCTTACCTGAGAGCCTAAAAATATATTTTACTAAAATAGACCTATGATGAGCAATGCTGGTTTTGTCTCTATCAGTATCCAAACAGCAGCTGTTCCTTTTATCATTTGAACACTGTTTAAAAACTTGTAAATAAGAAACATTAAGAACAGCTAACCATCGCTTCTATGTAATTACACTGTGTGATCAGCAGCAGCGTTTCAAGAACACTGGTTGTGTTCTTGCATACTGGAGAGAAATAGGGCTACATTTGTAAAGAAATGAAGTCACAAGCAGTGCAGGCAGGTGCATTTGAAAATCTTAGTGTAGTTCTTCATGTAGAAAATCTGCTTCTCTTGTGTAGTAACTGGTCTTTCTTTGAGAGAATTATGTCCAAAACATAACTAATTTAGATCTGGGAATATCTGCTTAGAGAACCATGTTACTTCCCTTACCCCAGGAAAAGCCTGAACCATTCCTTGTCTCATCTCCAGTTTAGCCCTCGGCCTGTGGTCTCTCTTCCTTTGCCGTTGTCTGCATAGGTTCCGGACAATAATTTCTTTTCACCCTGAGCCATGTTTTACCCTTACGTTGCTTTTGGTTTCAACCTTTTTATTCACAGACCTCTTTTCTTCCAACTGACAGTTTTCAAATATTTTTCTCTTGTTCTCTGGAAACTCTAGTTGCTATAGAGACACCTGATTATTACAGAGACAGTGACTACCTTTGTTAGAACCTCAGTTGCTATAGCAATGACTGTTGGCTATGGGGTTCAATGAAATCTGCGACATGGTTCATGCCCTTTTACACAGCAATACAGCTTGTAAAAGCTTCTTTTAATTGTTATGCTCAGTAATGAGACTGTGAGCCAATTTCTGTTCTAATTGAAGTCAGTGGGAGTTTTGCCATTAACTTCAGTGAGACCACAGTTTGGTCCTAAGCTCCCGTGTGCATAAATAACAAAAGGAATCCACTTTCAGCACAGTGGCAAGAGTTTGGTTTCATTCACTTAGTAACATATGAACCTGGAAACAAAACTTGGATATCTGTGACTGTATTTTAGTAAAGACTGACTAAAATGATAATGTCTTTTGGAATATTCTAGAAATGGTCACTTCCTAGATCAAAAATAGCATGATCTTTGGGGTATGTGTGTATTCCTTTAGAGAGGGAAATCACAAAATGAAATATAATCTTTAATATTCTTAGAAAATTTGTTTGTCTTCAAGGATAAATGTTTCCCTATTGTTGCTTTGTGGAAATAGTGACGAAAGTAAACATATTTAAGAATATGTCTTCACATCAGAGAAGGGGTATCCTACTGAAAAGGCAGATATAATGCTGTTCTTCCAAAGGTCACTATTTCTTGGCAGTCTCCCTGAATTTTTCTTTGACGCTATGGGAATAACCTCTGAAGAATGTCTTAAAGCCAACTTTGCCTTTGAGCTATTCTGTTTATTTAAGGTACCTTGGAGATAGTTTTAAAGTTGTGGGAATCCAATTCAAGTACAAGTTAGGATTGGAAAGTGCTGTATTTGATGTGTCACTTATGTTTGGTTTTTTATCATATATTATGACTGTTGTAGTCACTTGTTCCTTTATCTGATGGCCTTTTCAGGAACTCATTACTGTTCTGTTTATCCATTGTTTTTGTGAAGTTATGTGGAGATCTGCTGTGAGTTTGTGTTGGAAGAATTTAAGTTCTTCCCTTTGATCCCCTCGATAAGGTCTAAGTTACAGGCAAGATTATAAAATGTCTAATTTTCAGCATGCTCAGAATAAAAACTCTGACATGCTCACTTCAACAGTTACCACAAAATTTAAAAACTTGGAAGTCCTCTAATAGACTTCTATCATGCATGTTTTGTATGAAAATCTGCTCATCTTAAGCAGTCATGAATAGATGAAAGAAAGTCATGAAAGTACCTGAAATAACAACCATTGATCCCTTTCTAAAGATCTAGGCCAAAATGATCACAGTGGAAGGTTTTCATTTGCATAGGGAAAAGTACGGAATGGAGTAACATTGCTGTTATAACAGAAAAACTGAAGCCTTTAGTAAATCACGCCTAGTTTCAGCACATATTTTGTACAGATTTCTACAAGCCACTCCCCAGGCACTGTCAGAGACATGCAGAACACTAGAACTCTGTGTATACTCCTGTGCATTTGGTGTGCTTACTACTCTGTAGCATTTTTTTGGGCCCAGGCCGACTCTGAGGGAATCCAGGCTCACTTCTCTTTCCTTTCCCTTCATGTAATTTCCTCAAAGTTTGGCATTTCTTCTTGCTGCAGCAGTCATTTCTGTTTCTCTTTCTTCTCTCCAGCTCTCCAAAGATAAGCTGTGGAAGACTCCTAAAATAAATAATGAAAAAAATCCTCTCTTATGAATTCTGCTTTCCTCTGGTGATCAGATTCATCTGATGATCAAAGCCCATGTTAGGCATTTCTTTGTTTTGGTATTAGTCTGTCGGGCAGACTAGCTGGTTTTGCTATTTAGGCATGCTGATTTTTCTGTGAATAGACGCTCAGGAATTGTTAACAACTGTCTGTTAGGAATCCTGTGCAATTATCTTTTCGAATTTCTGATTGATTTAGCATCAAAAAATCAGAATGCAAGAATAATTCAGGTTTGAAGGGACTTGCAGGGGTCATTTGGTCCAAAGTCTGTGACAGCTTAGAACAGACTCCAAATGGCCCAATGCACTGCTGATTCGTTTGCTGGGTCTTTAACTTGCAGGTGGAAGCAAACAAGTACTGCATTCAGAATTAAGTCAGCAGTCTGAAGAAGTTGTATACACAAAAAACCATTTCTTATCTAGAGCTGAAATTCAGAAGTTGTACATAAACTCCATCATGCTCAAAGCATTGTATGGTGACTCCTGCATTTTCATTCCTCTGTCAGTCTTGTCATGGAATAACATTAAGCCTGTTGTTTTAGTTGCTGAAGTTTCACTTTCTTAGTCACTACATGGACATTTTCCACCAGTCTGTTTCTTATGGGAGACATGGGGGACTGAAAATACTGAAAATTCTTGGAGACCAGTCGTTTTGGTGAGATTTTCCCCTACTCTGCTTTGCAGAAAAAATCTTTATGAATTATGTACTGACTAATAAGTTCCATTCCTGAGGTATGTGAGGAATTCTTTCCTGTATTCTAATGTGCATACACAATGTATTTGGATTATTCACATATTCTGCTTGGATGCTTAGTGCATTCTTGTATGATTTATGGACAAACTATATTCTGGTATTTGAAAGAGGGATATTATTTTCCATATTCTTCTAGTAAGAATACACTATCTGAAAAGAGCAACCAACAAACTTAAAGCTGTGTTTGTTACCGTGTGTAGGGAGAACAGATACTAATTCCCTGCTTAAGGATGTTCTTTTTGTCCATGCCCCATGTTAAAATTTACAGCTCTCTGGCATTGGTATGGAGAGGAACTATAGAGGCCATCCCAGTTTACTGAAGGTTTGGAATAAAGCTAGATTTGTGTGACTTCAATCACGCATGTTGTTCTGGCAAGTGCTCTGTAAGTGCTTAACTGATTAACCAATGAGCTTTCAGGACACCGAGACTTCTGTGAATGTTCACGTCTCTAACAGTTTAGGTGTTTCTTTAAAAGAAATAGAGTATCTTCTCAACATCCTTAAAAGTAAAATGAAATAATATGAGGAGAAATCAGCTAAGTAGCCCAGATATGAAGTGGTAGGAAGTAGTTATTCAAATGGAGGCAACACGTGTGGTAGTCCTGCTTTGTTCTCAGATGTACTCTTAGCAGTGTTCTTTATTCACCTTGTTGTCCCCTTTCTTGCCAGTCATCTTCCATCTCGCCTACCAGAACCAAGACCCTCTAAAATGAAGAGCCATAAATGAAGGATCAATGTCTCACAACAGTCCTTTTTTCGTTTGTTTTAGTAGTAGAAAACCCCAGAACTCTTGTGCACCCACATATTCTGTCAGTCCAGATTGGAGTGAATTTGGCCTTGGAAAAAAGGAAAACTTGCAGCTTCCTGATGAGCTGGATTTTACTGGGTACGGAGACACAACAGGCAGTAAAGATTAAGCACTTCTCTTGCTGTTGCTTCCATCTTCTTCCCACCTTCTAAAGGTATAGAGAAATAGCCTTTGAATGTAGTTCTTCATATTTCACGATATTCCATATGCCAAAACCTGGGTCTTTTAGAGGTGCTATATGGGATTCATTACATCATAAAACATGTTTGCCAGGTCGAGTTAATATGGAGGCTTAAAAGTTCCCTTTGTGACTCTGGAAGAGTCTGCCAGCAAAGCACAGGCTATTTTGGTAGAGTATTTGTTAAGTGTGTTTTTGAACATGGCCTTTTGTTGAAAGACACATTATGGGTGAGAAAAAGGTCAGTTATTGGCTCTGGGAGAAAGTAATTGCTTGAGTTACATTTGCATCTTGCATACTAATTAATTTTTAGGGATTTTTAAGAGTTTCATGAGTTGTTTCTTTATTTAGGAATAATGTGCTTTTAAAAATATTTGGAATGTAGATATTGTAATGTCTTATAATGATACATATTTTTCATGCCTTAACATGGTAGAAGAGAGAGTGTGTTGGTATTCTGGTAATACAGTGGTTTGCATTTTCCCAATGAAAATTCAGATTAAAAGTCTCCTCCTAAATGCCCTATAGAATTCCATGGAATTTAATTATTCACATCTCACATAAAAGCAACTTTTTTAGAAAAAAGCCAGTAATAATATTTTAATATATTATTTAAAGTTACTGACTAATACATGTCATTCAGTGTATCCCCAAAATGGAATATTGTACACTGAGAAATACCTTTTACTGCACTGTTCTGTTTTTTTAAAAAAGTGAGTCACATAAGTTTTCATGTGGTATTTCAAAGGTATGTGGCATTTTAAAAGATACGATAAGAGCACATCTTAAACTGAATTGCAGTCATAGTAGGCAAATAGAAGAATATTTGCATACCAAATGGGAAATGGCAAATTTCTATGTCCTTCCTTAACATTTTTAGAATTTCCATTAAAATGATAATTTTGTAAAGGAAGATAGTACAGTTTTTGATATGGAAAGAACCCCTTTGAGACAATTATTCTCAAATTTATCACTGATTTGAAACGGATAGGAGGGACCATAAGTGTAGCTAGCCAGATAAACAATGTATTTTAAACTGAACTTCTGGTCTAGAATCAAATCTAGGGTGAGCCTGATTAGTCATCTGCTCAGCTATAAACTATTATTATTCTGCTTCAGGTTGGCTTTTTCTCTCTGTGCAATCTAAATCCAATGCAGACACATTTGTTTTGCAGCTCACAAAGGTAATATTGCCATAAACCAAGCAATTCACTACTTGTTACTTGTGTTCTGCCATTCTACCTGGATTCATTATAAAAATTAATCTCATTTCAGATTTTTACATATGAATTTAGACATTTTGGGCCTCTATTTCTGAAGATACTAGCTAAAATGATTAAATAGAGTATATGCTTTGTCCTGAGGAAGCATTGAAATTACTTTAAATTGTCTGAACATCTTAATGTGAGATAATATTTCAGAAGTACTGTAAATAATGGATTTTGTTTCCAGCATTCATATCAGTAAGCAAAAGTTGCTAGCAATACCATTCTTTGAGCTTCTGTTGCAAAGCAAATAGACATCAATACAGTGTTATTTAATGAGTAAAAAGATTTATTTCTTAAATAATACTAAAAAAGTTGTTATTTGTAAATAGGATATGCTATTGAAGAAAATCTGCCAATAGCTATACAGAAGATGCATCTTTTCTTTCAGCTCTGCCCTCCATTTTAATCCCATTTGCAGAAAACTTATGTCTTTGTTCCCTGTGCACTAAAGTATGGAATGGAACTCCATTTTTAAGTTACTTCCACAGTACACAGAGGTTTTCATGGGAGACTGACATTTCTAAAACTGCAGAATCGCAGAAAGCTGGGATCATCAGTCATGCAGCCTAAACAGTAAGGTATTACAGTGGCATACCAAAAAATATCTGTTCGGATATGGTACTTGTCACTTCTGCAAAACTAGGACACACGTTTGGAATTTTCTTGGAAATTAGAAAATCCCATGCTACAATCAATGCTTTGGGTGTTGCTTTCCTTTGTCCTGTAGATCTGCAGTAACAACTACCTTTGCTTTAGTTTAAGACGGAACAGGTAAATCAGAAGCACATGAAATAGTTTCCTCTAATTTTTTTAAGTGTTTTGTGCTCCTGCAGTTCAACTGCAGGAGTACAAAATTATGGTTGTTAAACGCAAGTGTACACAATTATTTTGAGTACCTCTACAGTGTGAAATGCATACTGACTGCACTGAACAATATTACATCATAAAGAGGTTGAAGGAGAGCCTTCTGTTAACTTGAACACTGAATAGTGTACTGAGGAAGATGAAATCAACACCATTTAGTGCCATAAATAAATGTGTAAAAAAATATGATGGAGTTTTTGTGTTAGGAGGTACTTTCCAGAACTACAGACCTGGCTATTCAGCATATCTGAACACATGGTGCTCTTACTATAAACTCTGCAGTCTTTTTTTTTCCTTGTAGCAATAATGTCTAGGAAATAAGACTTTCATCAGTAGCAGCAGCATTTAGCCAGACCTTTAAAAATTTCATTGGAAGAAAAAAAACTGTCACAGTGAGGTGGCTTACTGTCCTTTCCCTGCTGGAGACCTAAGGTTTAATTTTGAGTTGGGTCACAAATGAAAGAGCAATTTAATGCCAATTGCCATCTGTGCAGCAGTTGCAATATTACCACACATTCTAGCATCATTCAGAATGCTATGAAATCGAAGTTGCAAAGACATGCATCCTTGCCTCAGTAGTGAAATGTACGGATAGTGCTGCTTGGGAACACTTAAGGAGCACTACTGCATGAATGTGGTTCATTCTGTTACTGCTTCTCTCACTAAAAGCGTTCTCATCTCTCTTGCATCTGAGGAAATGAGATCACAATTTCCCCCCATGATAGTGAAATAACTCATTTGCTACCCAGTATGTTAACTCCATTAAGCACCAACGTACCAACCAGTCACAGATATATTTCCATCCTTCCTATTTTAATCCTGCTACACTTTCAAATGTGCTTCTAATGTTGGAGAATTTTTCTACATGAAAATATAATTACATCTTTAAGTTGAGAGATGATGAAACATTGCATCTGGCAACGGTGATTTTGATACCTACAGATTGATTGCATTAAGCTACCTTTGCTACTGAAAACTGACAGGGCTTACAATTATGCCATCACTAGATCTGCAAAAGCAGAGCAGGGAAGCAGCATTTTTAAGATTGCTTTGTGCCAGATGGCACACCATGGCAGAAAATCTATTTGAGCCCTTGTGTTCTTGCATTATAACCAGCAGATTGTCAGCTGGAGTAAAGTACAGAAAGTGTGTAATTTAACTGCCCTTGTCTCTGTAGGAATTGATTCGGAATCAGAGGATGAAACTATTGATGTTTTGGCTTCAGAAGGCCATTTCCTTTTTTCTTCTCTCTCACATACAAGGTGTATATCAGTGATTGACAGGACTGCTGCAAAACTTGCTCTGAAATGTGAATGATTTGTGAGCTTGAAAGACACACCTTTTTAATAAAATAACACTATAAATCTGCTTCTCAGTTCTATGACCTGAGATACCTAGAAGTAAGTTTCTTTGGATTGCAAATTACAAAATACAGCTAGATTAATTTTCATGGTTACATGATAGAAACTGTGTATTTTCAGATGGTAAACTCGAAGTCAAACTTCAGGCACAAAATCAGGCTGCTCTGTAATTGATCTGCAGACTTCCCTGAATAAACCACTTCAGTCTGAAGACCCAAAGGACATTGTCTCCCAACAGTGTGGATGGTAAGCACCAACCTTTCAGTTACCTTTAAGTTCTTTCATTAACTTTCAGTCAATTACAAAACATCAGGTTATGCACTCACAGGGGAACTGTTTGAGAACCCTCATGGCTGGATATGTAGAGAGGACAAAAAGCAACTGGCTCTCTCAGCACCAGCAGAGCTAGCTTGGCTGCATGCTTTTTATCACTATCTTGTAACAGGAAAAGATGCTCAGACTGGACATTACTATCATGGCTGCACCCTGGTAGAGTTCTGAGAGCCCTACCTTGGATTCAGCAAAAGTTTGTTGAACACAAGATATTTAAAATTAAATACTTCAGAATCAACAAACCAATGTTTTCAAACTATGTGACCAGCAACATACAATGGTCTTTTATGGAACCCAGTTAAAAAAATGTGGGCCCATCTGTCAAACCAATTAGTAATGTTTGTTCCTGTGAACTACTAATTTTTTTGACCAAAACCAGTGAAAATCAAATTTGAAATAAATGAAAACAAAATAAATAGTGCTACCTTAATTGTATCCCTTCATTTCTTCTAGTGCTTTAATTTTAAAAAATCAGGCAGACTGTCGCTATCCAGGAAATATAGGGCACTTTTTTTTTTTAGAATTTCATTGTTTGTTACTAGTATAACACTGCAAACGTTTTTAAGCTGCCTTTGAGCAGGTTCAAGGCTAATGCAACTTACGAAATCAAACTGGAGGTATAGCTATCACCTGAACAGAAGACAGGTAAATGGAAAAAAATCCAGCCTTATATCTTTGAGTGCTTTACAGCACAAACAAGAAAAAGTATTTATTAAGATAGTAACTTCAAAATATATATTACTAGCAATGCTGTCTTCATTGTTGTCCAAATGTTTCACTTTGTCAAGCAATTTTTCTTTCATTTTTGTTTTAGTGAGGAGATAAACAATAACTGAATAACGGCTATTAAAAATGTCTTTGTTTGTTTTAGGTCTCTAGACCATTTCCAGTTAATGAAAGTCTAGATCGTGCAGTGAATTCATGAATAATAAAAAAAAAAAGAAACCAACCTCCAACTCTGCACCCTGTTACCCTGCAGGCAAAGCCTGAAGTATATTAATTTCAACTAGCTTTGGGTTAAGTTTATATTTTTCAGTTGTAATATTTAAACTGTAGTAAGTAAAATGATTTTAATGAAAGTTCTGAGCATGGTGCGCTTGCATGCCAAACCTTTCTTTGAACACAGGTGATCACATTTTGCTCACCATCATAGCACTAGGGTGATTAATAGATGTGATGGCAAAATTCCATGTATCATTGTTTTCCCTTTTTTTTACTATTGTCTAATTTGTTTCCAAACTCATGTTTAAGAAGTCATTAACTTTTCTGTCTGTGAAATCCCTAATCCTTTAGTTACAATTTACTACAAGTGAATTAAAATTAAACCAGTTTTTTTTCTGTTTCATTCTATCTATGGCTTTTCTTTTATCTTTAGATCCATGTTGTGATTAGTGAGTCTAAGCTTACTCACTTCTCTTGCTCTTCCCACTATGATAGATCTGTTATATGATCCATATGCCAGTTTTCCTCTTTTAGACTACTGCTTCTATTTCTATAAGAGTACATCTTAACACTCTTGCTTATTTCTGAATATGCTACTGTATCCATGTTATCCAAAAATAAACTATGCCCATGCAACACTTCTGAGGTCTATTTAAAAAATATTTCTAGTTACACAAACCAAAACTGAGTATTGCTTCTCTAGATAAATGCATGTTGAAAGTAATAAAATTTTTTGAATTGTGTTTTTTGGAGAAGAGGTGGGCTAAATTCTTATATAATCTGGCCCTTACAATTTTTTTAAAAATTTTTATCCGATAGTTTGGTTTGTTGTTCTCCAGGTTCTGTCTCTTAGGTGCTCTCTTTCATATACTAGTAATGAAACTAGTTTGGTTTTATCCACTGTTGTAAGATGTAGGAGCCTCATTTAACTTTTTGGGAATTTTCTCCTTTCTGTAAAAAAGTTTTATATTTAAAGCACCAGAAAAAACCTCAGTTCTCTTTAGTAGTCCTATTCTCATTGAGTCAGTGAGCCTTTCATGCCTTTAAAAAACCCTTTATTGTTTGCTCCTTTAACATATACTTATGCTCACACTTATAATTGTGTTTAAAATGAGTACTTCATTTATCATTTACACTTGAACCTGTAAAGAATTAATACTGGTGCATCTGGAACGCTGTGGTAGTTCTGACAACAACTGAGATGTCTGTGACTTCAGTTCTGACCTAAGTGGGAGAAAACAAGGTGGGAAGAGTCCTCACAGGAAAAAAAAGTATCCTTAGTTACAGAGAAGCATGTAGGCTTTTTCAGTGATGAACACTTTCAGTGTGTTCAATCCTTTACTTAGCCTAATCTTGACTTTTAATTAGAAGCCAATTTCAGATCTTCACTTCCTTAGCAAAAATTCTTAAAATGGTGTGGTCTCTTGATTACAATAATTTGTTCAGTCCCTTGATTATAATTATTTACAATAGAGTTTGCAGTGTATTACAGAAGCTCTACTTAAAGACACAGATATAGTGGCAGCCCTATTTCAAGACAAAAAGGTAAATGGTATCTTTTTTTACCTTGTTCAAGACTTGCTTTTTTTATTATTTTTGATAAACTTCTTGAGATGTAAAATATTTCTTTAGGTTAAATCTTCATTTAGCAAATGAAGAAAAAACAAAAAACCTGCTGGGCCAAGTTCCCAGACTTTTCAATCTGGCAGACTTCAAAGGAAGAAGGTCTTAGGGTTGTTGTGGCTATGTTCACAAAGGGCATCACTACAGGGAACACTGCATACTGCTTTTCAGCTCTTGACCCTCAAAGTGGAATGCAAATCCTTTGTTAGGGCCTATACAATGCAAAGACAGGATGACAGGTAAGTAGCTTTAACTGATAGATGTGTTATATCTGGTAGATGTATCCTTCATCCTATTGAATTAATAGTGTCAGGTGACACTGACAAAGGATTGCTTACTGGTGTTTTCAATTCTGAAAGGGACTAAAGCTTGTAAGAGATGCTCAGCCTTTCTGAACACAGCAGAATTTCAAGCACATAAGTATTTTTGCTAGTAAAATGTCTCCATGGTTAGATGGCATTGGAGCATTTTAAGATTTTGAGATGCTAAGGCTTGAACTTATCTACCAATTCCTATCTGTGTTCTATCTTTTCTACATCTAACCTTATTTGCTACTGCCATACTGCAAGTTCTGTCTTTAGTCTTTGTACTTTACTCTCTTTACTAAAACTTAGTTCCTGTTATCACAGTTCAGAATTTAGTTTTACATTTCTCATTACTACCATTCTCATTGGCTGTCATAAACTGTTCTCACACATACTTCTCATGGTGGTAAAATTTCTTTAATTTCTCTTTTCCTTTTGAATAATTATTTATTCATCTGCCAGGTGGAGCTTTAAGATCATTTGGCAAGTATAGTATATTCAAAATATTTAGTTTCCTCCAAGATTTCTGTATTTGGTTTCTGTGGCAAGGTTTTTTTTTGGGGGGGGGGGGGGGGGGGCAGGTGTGGTATGAACACACATAAGCTATATCATAAAGGAATAGAAAAATCTTCAACTATTAAAAAAGTAGCATCCTTTGTGGCAGCAATTTCTAACTCAAATTCTACATTTCATTACCGTGATAAGTACTTTCGGAGTCAACAACAGTTTCTGTTTTTCATCCAGTGTGACTTAATATGAAATCACCAAGAGTATTAAAATTATGTTTCCTACTCTTGAAAGTTTGCAAAGTGCAGTTCAGAGAACTTTTACATCCTTTAGAAGATTCATCTCAGTGGCAGAAAACTTTCAATTAAGTTTTAAAAAATATGTCAATAAATGGACATGAAAGCAAGTGTTTGAGCCCTTCATCTTACACCGAAGATCAAGCTTTAAAAATGCAATGTTTTATAAACAGAGTAATAATGGGTCTACTGTCAAACACTTGATCTGCCAACAACTTTCAAATATTTGCATTTGTTTCATGCCTGAAAACCAAATACAGTAAGACTAAATGCCTTATTGTTGTTTTATATTTTGAAAGGCACTGCTGTTTATAGGGTGTGGACATTTTAAAGACAAGCCTGCTGGGCCAAACCAAATATCCACGTAGACCAATATTCTGTCTTAACTGTATCCATGAAGTGGATACCTAAGAAGATGTAGAAACAGGGTGGACGTATACTTTCACCTGGTACTTTTGCAGACCTTTTGCACCTGAACAACCCTTTTCAGTTCAGGGACTTCCAAAGTCAGACACAGTTTCTGTGTACTCAGTCTTAATGTGCTTCTCTTTTTGTGAACCTGCCCAGTGCTCCTTAGAATCAATATAAAATCTGAGCATCTGCAATGCCCTTTGGCAAAGAGTTCCACAGCTCAGTTACCCATTGCAGTACTCATTTTATTGCTCTGAAACAGGATCCCACTAGCTTACTTTATGGGGTTTTTAATTGATTTCTTGAGGTTCTTACAGTAGAAAAGATGATGAACATCAGAGACAAATCCAGCCTTTCCATTACACTCATCATCTTGTACTTTTATCATATCCCTCCATGATACCTTTTTTCTCAAACGGAACAGTCCTAGTTTATTTAATTGCTTCTGGTAATGAAGTTATATTTTTGATCACCCCTCAGCTCTTCTCTGAACCTTTTCCAGTCTGAGTTTATATTTTTTGATAAAGCAGATAACCAGCACAGTGGTAACAGAATTTTAATTCTTTTGATCCTTTTCTATGCCAAGTAATATTGTAGTTCTATAAGTAATACTAGAGATTTCAATTTGACTTGTAATCTTTCTGTGTTATATTTTCCTCATCTTTAAAGCAGGGATAACAGAAAATACTTCTCTCACAGATTGTTAAGAAGATTAATGGGATTATTTTACTGACATAAGGAACACACTTTGTACTTCCTCTGCCTGCTGGACCAAGAGACACACTGTTTAGGAAGTATCTAAATGGCATAGCGGAATAGCATAGCTGAGATCTAGAGACATTGTCTGTAAATGTAAAATAGAGTACAGCGTAGAATTGGAGGACAACTGACTGGATTTTAGTTCTTAGAGTATGGGACGGTTCGGTTTTTTCTTTTTTTTTTTAAAAAAGCCTGCTGGAACAGAAGCACAATTCTTCCTGGAAAGGTTGGCAAGGGAGGAAAACTTCATAACTATTGACTATAATTACTATAAAAATTAATTGGTATGGATAGGGAAGATATTTTCTGAAACTGAATTACTGGAAAATGTTTTAATCTTTTAGATTTGACAAAACAGTATGGAAAGGACTTCACTGTGTTACCCTTTGTGCAGTTATCTCGTGGCACAAAATCACATTAAAGCTAAGGCTTTAGCTAATCTTCGACAACTCTTAGACTGAAACTTGAAAGACTAAATAAACCTAAGTCATAGATTGGCTTCATTGATGTTACATGTGTAGCTTTTGAAATGCTTATGCCTTTTCTCAGGTTAAACACATTAAAATTGAAAGAAGAGACAGTATAATCTTTAACATATATATGCAACAGGAATGAAAAGCAAGCAGCTGCTGTTGTGGATCATAGTTACCATAGCAATGCATTCCCATAGTCACTCAGAGATTCATTTATAATAATAGCAGCTTTAGTAAAGATGAATGCAAAAGTTGCCAATAGCATTCATGTTGTTTCCTGTATTACAGGAAATGGACAGTCACCACTGAAGGAACGTGATAAAGTAAATTAGAGACTTGGTTTTCAGTTCCTTTCTTACAATCTGAATAATTACTTGTAAATAATCATTTGAAATCTGTGACAACAGATCCAGGACAAGAAGTCCAACAAATGGTCTTCTATTAATTTTAGTGCAGTCTTATCAGGTTCATACTTATGTAAATAATCCAAAAATAGTAACAACTTTCAGGGGCTCACAATTTCCATGCCGTGGAAATAAAACTTGCAGACTGCTCATTGAGTGGTAGAGAGACCAAGAAAAACCACTGGAACAGACAACCTGAAAATCCACATTAGGCAATGATACATTTAAATAAGTAAGTACCAAATGTTATGTAATACTTACACATAGAACTACTTGAACAAAATCAAGCTACGTGTGAAAGTAGGAAAATTCTGCACTGAAAGAAAATATCTTGTGTGTTTATTGTAAAACTATTGTGTAAAGTTTGAAGATGAAAATAAATATCTTGTTTCATTGAGAGATTTCAAAATTTCTATGAGAAACAAATAAAATAGACTTCACACAATAACATAAGGACTGCCACCTTATTCTTACACCAATATAAAGAAATACAGCATGAAATCAGAATAAAAATAGATGTTGACTTTAAAGGACAAAAGTAATGACCATCCTTAATCTATACTTGAAGATGTGAGGAGAGAGAGTTTTTTTTTTACAAATACTTTTGCAGATTTTGATATTCAAGTTCAGTGCTATAATCAGCAAATGTGTGTATCATGATGATAAAGCACATTTGCTAGGATGCTGATTCAGCAAAATAACTGGTACCATTATTCAGCTGCTCAAAGCATGTTAATACTTACACAGCAATTAAAGGGGAAAAAAAATGAGGGAAACCACCAAATTACTTAAGGCAAAAATTCTATAAGCCAGTATTTCTGTTATGCTGCTGCATGTATAGTATGTTACGTGCATGAAATTCAACCCAATTAAAAATCTGATTACATTCTCAGCAGGAATTAGTATTGTACATAGACAATTAAAATACCAATTTACTGCAATTGTATATTAGTTAAAGAAAGACATCCTCCCACTTCTCATACGGCAGGTTAACCTAAACTACCTTCTAGGTGTTTTTTCCAGAACCACAGCACTACTTTCATTCTGCCATGCCGTAAGTGGTACAACATAGTAAAATAGATTTTGAATCAGCAGAAGGTAGAACACAGAACAGAGGCTATGCTACATGTCCTCAGGCAACTGCAGTGTCCCTAAGATGACTGGGATAGCTGGTTGGCTGGATAGATGGTTTACACAGCCCAGCCATATATCCTGATTTCTTCAGATATTCCTCTTTTCTGCAAAGAGATTTAATTTGAAAGATGTCTGAGGATATTGAATGTTTGTCCCAATCTGTGGATGTCTCCCAACATAATAAGGCAAAATATTCAGAAACCTCAGGCATGCCCTCTGCAACCATTCCTGTGACACGTGCTTCTGAACTATGTGTATGCAGTCTGATGCATGTGAACAGAAATATGTAAACTCTTGATTATAAAGATACAGAACTTAGAATTGTTCTTCCTGGCACATCTTTCAGACTTGCCTGGTTAAAGGGACAATGATACCTATTTTGATAGTGGCAAGGGATTTAATATGGGAATGAGTCTCTAGACAGTTAAAACAAACCAAAAGGATACTCCAGACTATTTTGCAGTATCTGCGAGGATTTTGAGATAGCTGCCAGTTTGGACAGCTGCTTATTCTGGTGTTTGAAATAGAAGAGCTCAGAGTGAAGTGCCCTAGTAAGCCAGTCTGTTATCAGGCCTCTGCATGGCTGGACTAGCTTTTCATTCTAAACTATTTAAATTCTGGGTGGTTGTTTGCTTTCTAATTATGGAGATAAAAGGCCTGTATCTACTCAAGTCTTCTTTCAAATCAATATACTACATAATTTAATGTTGTGTAAGATGTCTCTGTAGCCATACAGTCTGTGATTTTCATGAAGCCTCTTGATGTCTCTGAAAACAGCAGGAATATATTATGTCCACTTACATTAAAGGTCTATGTCTAATGCCAACATAATGTTGTTATGGGAGATGTAAAAAGTCAATATATGGAGCCAGCAATAATAGATAACTGTTAGAATAACACTTCATTACATCCAGCAAACTGAGATCCTATTGCTGAGCTACTGTAAAGAAGCCCCCTGTAACTAATCTAACCTGCTATACATCAGAGAACTGCATGCACCTGCACTCCGCTGATGGTCTGTTTTTTCATTCCAGTCACTGGAGTCTGAAGAATTGCGTTGTCATATATAATGAAATCTTCACAGGAAAACTACTGTAGTTTATTTTGAAGTTTAGTCAGAAGAAAGAAGGCAACTCTAGAAAAACAGGAAATGCACATGTTATAGTATGTTATCTATTTTATTTTGCATTTCCCTGCACCTTGAAATGGATTCCTCTCTCCTCTTGAAATGGATCACTTGGAAATCGTGCTTTTTAAGAGTTACAAGATACATGTCATTCTTGCAAAATTAACAATTTTTTACTCAGTTGCTCTCCCTCCTTTGCTATTACTAACTCTTCCCTCACTTTTTTTTTTTCACTTTTCAGTCTTCCAAGTGGAATTGGCTGCATCTTCCTTTAAGTCTCCTTTGTTTCTCTAAGTAAAATTTGTACAACTGTGACATCAAATTACAGCCACATTGTATAATAAGGCAGCCTCCACCTTCATTTGTCCCTCAGGAAAAAAAAACCAACAAAGTCTCCAATGAATACCAATGAAACCAGAAATAATAGCAACTTTTATGCAACTCAGAGTGAGTTTTCTGATCTATTTAGGAACAGCAGATATTTATTTATTTGTTTATGGATTTTCAATTTCAAATGCTTTAAAAACATTACATTGTTGTTGGAAAAGCATGTTAAGCTATTTAAAAGATTCTTTGTACTTTGAAATTGTGTTTTCATCTAGTAAAGATTAAAATACTCTGTTTGTATTCAGAAGGATCAAGCTGTTTCCCTATATCTGAGCAAATGAGAACGCTTGAGAAATAAGCAATGTAGAAAATAACCATTAATTGAATCTATTTGTTTATATTTGGATTTGTTAGTGACTCGATGAGTTACAGACTAAACACTGTTACATGAAAAAACACTACCAGGGTGCAAAGAAGACCAAACATGTTTGGCTAGTGAGTTTGAAGTTGACATTCAGAAAAAATTTCAGCTTTCAGGATCTATTATTATTTAAAATGTGGCATCAATGAGTGTGTCCACAAATGAAGTCCTCAGTTAAGAAAGACTAGATATATATTTATTTGTTATGTGTATATATTTGTTTTCTAATGAAGCCAGTGGTTTGCAGACTGGAACTTGTTGGCTGGATGATCTGACCCTGCAAACAGCATTCAGCAGGGCCAGTGCACACCCAGAGGTGCAGGCTCGCTGTGCACAGCCCATACAGCCCACACAGCCTCGGTGTGCTGGGTTCTTTGACCTGTTTGAAACGTGCAAATGTCAAAGCACTACAGAGGGAGTTAAGCACATACTAATGTAAAAATACAAATGTATTTCTAATATTCTAGATATAGAATATATATCATGGAAATGAAATAACTGCACATTACCCAGTCTGCTGCACTGCTTCCCCCTGGGATCACATCCCTACTGCACCTTGGAGACTGAACAGGCGCCGTGAAGGCTGCCTTCAGCTTGGGAGGGCATGGGCTCACCGTAAGAAAATCGGTACTGAGATTAAGATTTGCACCTTTTTTTCTTCTTACTCTCTTTTTCTCTGTTCTGTGCGACCTTCACAGAGCAGCTCCCGGCCCGCGGCGAGTGGCGGTGGCAGGGGGGGCTGTGAGGGGCTGTGAGGGC
>VZRW01010212.1:1591884-1884381 GCA_013398125.1 Aegotheles bennettii | reverse complement strand
CAGGCCCTCCCCGCCACCGATTTCGCCAGCCTGAACGGCGAGGTGCGGCTCCTCACCCCCGACGCCGTGGAGGGCTGGTCGGACCTGGTGCACTGCCCCTCGCAGCGCCTGCTCGACCGCCTGGTCCGCCGCTACGCCGAGACCAAGGACTCGGGCAGCTTCCTGCTGCGCAACCTGAAGGACTCGGAGCGCATGCAGCTCCTCATCACCCTCGCCTTCAACCCCGAGCCGCTGGTGCTGCAGGTAAGCGCGCCCGACGGCGCCCGCCCGGCCGGGAGTGCCCGGGGAGCGCCCGCCCCCGCCCTCTCTCCTTGGTGCTGCACGGCCCGGGCAGGGGCCGGTTGGGCCCCGACTGGGAGCCCGCTGTGTGTTCCCCCCCCTGCCCCGCGTCGGGCGCACGCAGCCGTGCCCGGGGGAGGGGGAGCTCCCCGCCGGGCTCCTCCGCCGGGCCAGCGCCCTGACGGCGGCTCTGCTGTCGGGCACCGGCCGGGCTGAGGAGGGGGCAGGAGACGTTTCTGTATCTCACTCAGCCTCGTGGTTCTTTTCTTCTTCCCCGGAGCCTCGGTGCGTTTTCCCCCTGTGGCTTCCTCCGCTGTGCTGCAGTGCCCGAGGGCTTTAGCTCGCTCCGTCCCTGCCTGCCCCGCCTGGGCAGGGCGCTCCGGGGCCGGAGCCCGCTGGGGTTTTGCCTTCCCTGCAGGTCGGTGCCTGGCGTTCATCGGCGGCGCCTCCCCCAGCCCGGGTTTTGCCAGGCGGCTCTGGGAATGGGTGATGAGTGTCGTAGGGTCCAGTTCAGTATACAGCAGGCAGGGATTTTCCTGTGATGCTGCCGTGCTTCCCGTGCCAAGAACTGCCCCGCGCTGGGTGTTCTTTGTGAACTAAACACAGTTTCTGCTGTCTGTTGGTAACAATCAGAGATGGGTATTTCACAGCCTGAAAACGAGCGACAAATAAGTGAACAGTATTCTCTCTTCAGCAGTTACATGCTTTATATGCTTTAATTAGGAGGACTGGTTTTGTGTGCAGACCAGAAATTTGTGCCTTACGTGTCACGTAAATTTTTAGGCGAAAAATTTGTAGGAAGCTGTTTTATTCTGTGGCACCACTCAGCTGCTTCTGTTGCATATCTATTTAGATTGGGAACTCTGCCTTTCGTCTTTTAACACTACCGAGGGAACTCCAAGTATGCCCTTAATATATAAGTTTGGACTCGGAATTGGTTTGGACTTGGAATTGTTTTGTCTGACTACTGGACTGTCCTTGCTTTTGTCCGATGTATCATGAAAACAATAATTGCAAATACGCTTGAAAGCATCACTGCATGATTACTGTTATAAACATCTGCTGTTCCTCTAGTAAGAGCCCAAGAAATAGCTAATGCTCAAAAAGCAGTGCTGCAGTCTTTACCCTCCAGCAAATCCACCTACTGATTAATTTCTAGAGAGTGCATTTATGAACTCAGCTTAATTAAAAATATGTTTTTGGGTAGTGTGCCTTCTGGCCTTCAGTCTCTGCAGGGGTTTTGTTTTCAAGGTTCCCAGTTTGCTTCCCAGCGGACTTACGGTACAGTGCATCTCGTCCATTTTACTGTAAAGTTGCTCCTGAGTACAGTGAGAAAGGAAACTCCACTTAAGAAAATCGAAACTGCTTTGCTGAATATGTTTGGAAATTCTTTGAGAATCAATTTGGTTTGGCTGTGTTTCATACAACTTCACAGTTTTGGTTTTGAACACTGGTTCCAGCACACCAAGCATAGACTTAGGTGGCCAGAAAACAGGTCCGTATGTTTCTGCCTCATTTGTGGGGGTGATGTGTTCTTTACAGACAAAGGGTATGGCACAGTTGCAGCATTTACTCTTGTGGGGAGGCTCAAAGGCAGTGGTCAGCACTGGTTGATTTAAGAGCCTTTATTCCTGTCAGCTTCTTGAGAAGCTGTGGATGAGCCCTGAGGCTTGTCAAGCAAATCTGTTGAAGAGATGATAATCTTTGGATGTGAATTTAAGCACTTTGCTTGCCATTTATCTTAGTGAAGGTGCTGCTGAGAGCAGAGTAGGTCAAATTGGTGGTAAGGGAGGCAGCCATTAGCAGTCCAGAGAGTAGTAAAGTTGTCTGTCACCTCTTATCAGATCAGAAGTGTTTTGCAGAGTCTTGTAAATTTTGATGAGTTGGCATACCCTGGGAAATATTTCAGGGGAACTTCAGGCCAGCTTTGCGTGTTGAAACACTCTTAGTATTTTCTCCAGGAGAGTATTCATCAGCTTTGGTAATGGGTACTGAAGGTTGGAACACCTTCCCTCAGTTGGGGGTGAAATATCTTAAATACATGAATCTGAACAAACTATTCTTATTTGCATAATGTGTGACGTCCCACCCCATTCTCAGCCTAGAAACGCTGCAGGAACAGAGAGTTCTGTGTTGTGCAGCTGTTACAACAGCAAGACGCAAAGCACTCTTTGTGAGAGGTGAAGTTACTTTCCAGAAGTGATAACTGAATACTTAAAAGTTTGCTTGTATTTATACAAAAGGTATGTTAAACATCCTACGGTATCGTGTCTGCAGTATTCGTGAGGGCAGATACTGGCACAGGAATGAGATTTACAGGCTTGTTCTAAAAATCGCCTGCTTCTGAGGAAGGAAACCTGCATGATGTCATGGGGAGATTCAGATTTTAATTTTAAATAAATAAAGAATTGATGCATTCAACTGATGCTGTCTGTCACCAGAAGGCATAAGGAAAAGTGTTGCTAGTTTTTGCCTGGAGCTTTTCACAAAACACTACTGTGACTGTTTAAAACATTGCCACCAATAACAATGTGGGTTTAGAAGTGGAGATAAGTTCTAAATTCTCCGTGTTCAGTGCATTGAAGCTGTGTGTTGTTTTAGTTATGGGAGCAGCCAAATGTAAATTAAAAATTAAAGCTTGGTCTTTGATTTATAATAGAAAATTCACTCTAATAATCTACTAGAGCTAGTAATTTGTGAATTATATTTTTTTTCTTATCAGAGATTGGGATTTTAGCTTGAAGCCTGTTTGGAGAATGGATTGCTCCCAAACTGCCTATTGTCACAACTGACTGACAGTGTTTGGTGTAGGAAGTTTTCAGGTGGGGCTTTAACTCACAGCATGATATACTTTTGTTACAAGTCTCTGAAGAGTAATAAACCTGTACAGTTTTGTATAGATTACTTTTTGTAAACAGAACTCAGGATTTGTATTTTTTTATAGCTGTCTTGTTAAACCATTGCATAGGTGTACTCAGTGATGAATTCAGCTCCTTTTGCCATTTTACTTCATGAAACAAATGGAAGGACAGCTGCATTATTATCTGGTACAGTTTACATTTTTTCTGAGTATTAAAATATTATTTTTGCTTTCATAGAGTCTTGCTAAACTAGTCACTAATTAATTCCTCTCACATTTTTTATCTGAGTTCACTTTTGAATGGACCAGCTTACATGTGAGGGTTGAGGAAGGACTTGTTTAACTTGAAGTGTAAATGGTTAAGATTTAACTTCTGATAGGTTTGGGTTTTTTCCTTCCTCTTTCTGATATTTCTTTCCTGCAATAAAGGCAAATACAAAAATTCGTCTTTTCCCCCCTCCTGCCAATTCCTAACAAGATTTGTTTCTAAAACTGAAGCAGTTCAAGAGAAAGATTCGGGGAAATGGGTAAGCTTTCTCTAGACATACCTCTTATTTTTCATAGATCTCCTGCACCGATCTCTATCTGCGTCCAGATTTCATATTTAGAGACTCCCTGGCTATCACTTAGCAGTTTTTGAGCTGCTGTCATTGTGCCATGCTGCCATGCTGTGAGCCATGGTATGCAACCACGCAATGGCCAACATGTGAAGGCCTGTCTAGGTTTTGCACTTAAATGCAAAAACAAAACAAAACCCAGCCCAACAACGCCCCAAAAACAGGGCAAAGCAGAGAGTTCCTTGTTCTGGGAGTTGGGGAAACGACAGTGTAACTCACTATTGCTGAAGTAAGAAATGTTTCTAGATAAGAACATTATGTTCTTCAATTAAGTGCTTGTATTTCTCTTAAGATGCTATGGTTAGCTGGAATGACAATTTATGTCAATGAAAAATGACAATGTCCAGGAGAAACCAAAACGTAGGTTCTGTTAATTGTGGGAGAAGCACATCTGGAGCTGATCTTGCAATACTCAGTCTCACCTTTGGGCTGGCTGTTGTATTGGTGTACAGTACAGCCAGATGCAGTATTAAAATGACAGTGAATTTTCTTTGTTTTCAAAGCACACTTGAAGTTTGCACACACTTTGCTATTAAAAGTAAATAAAATGCTTGCAAGTAATGCGGACTTTTTTTCAAACTATAGAAAGTGTCCGAATTATATCCAGAGTGTGATAATGCAACCTTGTCTCAACCTGTAGCTTTGTAACAACCTGTTTTGATTCTTTAATGAACGATGGTGAACGTTTGTATCTTGTATGTAAATTACAAGTCTCAAAGACTTTTATTTTTCTGACTCGTAAGAAAATCCCAATATCTATATGGAAAAAAAGCAGGCTTTCTACATTTTGTAATAGATTGTGTAAATCATTGCCCTTGCCTCAGACATTTATTCAGCTTTCTAAATACTTAAGCTTAATGACTTTATTCTTCTCACAAATTCTGGGCATTGTCATTCCTTGTGGGGGAAAAAAAAACAAAACACAAAGAACCCCAAACCTCAAACCAACAGCTGTATCTTTATTTCTAGTGTAGTTACTCGGCATGAACAGTCTGTTGCCACATGACCTAAAATTCTTCTGGTTTCTCTACATGTCATCAGTGGGGTTTCTGTTTGGTTTTATCACTGGAAGAACAGTAATTGGCATCTGGTAAACATATATTAAAACTCTAAGTGTGATCTCTTTGAAATAATTTCTTGTGCTGATTTCACTCAAAGTAGCAATTTAGCCAGATACTTTATGGATTTTGCTGATCCATACCTAACTGGGCAAGAAGTAAATGGGGAAATTTTCTTGCCTGGGAATTCTCTTTTCTTTTCTTATCATAGACACTGTCATAGATTATTTTCTGTAGTTGTATTCTAAATATGTTGGTAGAATGTCATTCAGTTTTAATACTTGGTGTCTTTTAAACTTTCTTCATTACTCGATTTGGTGTTTCTGATAGATAATTCCTATTCTAAATACCACCTAGTGGGTTTGAGGCAATTATCTGCATTACCTGATACATCTTCTAGTGGACTTGCATTATTTAAGTCCTGGCTCATACAAATACTGGCATTTTGACACATTGAGAAGTATTTAGTGTTTAGTATTTTAAGGTGTTGAATACTTTCCTCTGATCTTTATGAAAAAGTTAAAACTGAGTTGCAGATCAGTTGCGAGTAGTCGTGTTATCTCCAGTTGCTTTGAGGCTTTTTGTTTATCTGTGATTTCATCTATTAGTTCATTTTAAAGATTCACTGTAGTCTGCAGCAGATGATCATAAATCACGACTTCCTGCCCCCTCAAATTACTCCCATGCAGTTGGATTATTTTTGTGTTTGAAAGGTATTGTTTCTTTTTCCAGTAAACGTAAACTAGGCTTAAGGAATATCCCTACAAGTGCTACTTTATGGGTAGATTGATTATTTATTTATTTTTTTGTCTCTTCCTTTCAGGTCTTACTTTTCTTAAAGTGTTGTTTGTTTTTTGGTTTTTGTTTGGGTTTTTTTCACAAATCAGTCGCCTGACACCTACAGAATAGCTAAGAAAGCAAAAGATTTAAATTTTAAGTGTCAAAGTGAGGCTTTCGTCTTTCTTGATTCCTGTTTTACATACTTCGAAGTATCGTGGAGAAAGGAGATTAATTTGTTATCCATCCCTGAATTTCCATTGTGCACATTTTTAAAAAGAAACAAAAAAATATTGTTTTATTGAATTAAAATTGAGTAGCCTTGTGTTACAAGAATATACCACGGATTTGGTTGTATTGAAAATTTAAGAGTTTGTTTTTTGCAGTGACAGACGAGTATACATCTTAGGCCAGAACTGGCTCATACCTGTCACGTTACCATATTTAATTATGTTCCTTAAATGATCAAAGCTATTTTTATCCTTCTTTCTGGTGAAATTTTCCTAAAGTGAAGACATGTAAGTAAAGTATAAGGAATGTTTAAGAGTAGTCTTGAAATTCTTTAAGTTAGTGTGGAGTACGTATCATGATGAATGACTGTCTTAATGTTTGGGCTGCTGAGAAATCACTAGACAGACTTAAATAGAAATTCTCCTGATAAATTGTAATTCTGAGCAGTTCTCAGTTATACAAAAAAAGCGTGTTACCCCACATTCAAAACCTTGAAACACTGATACTGTCCGTTTGCTTCTGGTATGTCTGATGTAGAGGAGGAGCTGTGTTTTAATTCACTGAATTAAGTCAATGGAGGGTTTGTTTTAGTCTCTTTAATTTTGCAAATTTACTTTCAGAAACAAGAGTAGGTCATCTCTACTAGGACTTCTTTGTAGTGATATATTACAGACTCATAACTGATGACAAGTGGGTAGTGATCATTTTCATCTGTTGCACATTTGAGCTGAACAAACTTATGAATGGCAAACCAATTTGAACAGATAACAACCAATACAACATTACATTTTCTTTATCATTGTTCTCACATTTAATTATTATTCATTAATTTGTTTGGAGGAATTACATGCCTCTGTTACCATTGTGAAATATAACTTTGATAGTTCAAGTGTTCCGCTTAGTCACTGAGCAGCTTCTAGTTCTGAGTGGGTTTATATTTAGAGTTGTCTGTATTTTTGTCCTGTAGTGTGTTGGTTAAGCCTGATATGTACCTCTTGTTGGCATGAATTTTATGTAGTGAGTGGTTGAAATGTAATAAAACTGAACTAATGTCAAGTAAATGAAACATAGTTTCAATGGGAATATTAATATTTGGAAAATTGGATGAAATCCACTCTTCGCTCTGTGTGTATAGGCTGTATATACGAACATGCTTAACTTCTGTGGGAGTTTTAGGTGAATGTGAAATGGTTTGGCAAATGGTTGAGAATGAAATTGTTTTCATTATACTCGCTAGTATTCGCAAATACATTTGAATACCTATCTTCTAGAATGCAGATCAATTCCTGACAAAAGAAGGCACCTGCATTTACACGGTGCTTTTTAACCTTCCTTGCGCTGAAAAGTTTCATTGTAAAATCTGATCTCCAACTCTCTGCGGTTCCAGAGCTTTACTTATTTGCCTTGGTGACTAATACAAGTGCTACTTTTGTTTAAACTGTAGAATCAACAGTACTCTGAGAGAACTGATTTTTTTTTTTCCTTTTGAGGAAGAGCATATTATTTAAATTCTACTTGCCATACCAGTCTGTGACTGGGCAAACACAGTTTAATAGGATGATTTTAGCAAAGGCATCACAGAGTGTAATTTTGCCATGAAGGTCTTCAGGGTCATAAGGAGTAGGAAGAGAAGTCCCCACTTTGTTTTGTGCATGTTTTTTGAATGTCATCATCTTTAAGGTGTAGATCTTTGATTTATTTTTTTTTTTTACGAAACTTGCTTTATACAAAAACTGGTAGTGACACATAGCATCTTCTAGAGTAGTTTTGAAAATGAAAAGCATAATGTTTTAGTGGTATAGTGGAACAGTAGCTCAAAGATGTCAAATGTTACTTAAACTGTTTTGGCCTTTTTTTGGACTTGGTTATTAGGATGAATCATATGCTTGCTTGTGATAAACTAATGTTCTTTTAAGTGTTTAATTCAAAGGGGATTTATGTTATTGCAGACTACAATAGGCCTTATCAGCTTCAAGCTGGTGAGTCTTCACTGCGTGATCTAATTCACAGCTCTGAACATTCAAACCCAGTGGCAGATTTGTATATCTTCTCATGTTTAGACAGATGGAGGTGAGGAAGAGAAGTGTGCTGATAGTGTGTTTTATGCTTCAGTGGAATGATAAATTCACCCTATTAATTCTCAATATTTATTCTGAGACTACAGTGTATTTCTTTTTAAAGACATAAATACTGAATTATTCTTTCAGGAACAAAATGTCCTTTGTCCCTTTGACATGGTTTGATTAGGTTTCTGAGGCTTACTTAGAAAGGTGTCTTGTGGCTATGCTGATTGGGGCAACTAAAATATTTTTTGATGTGTCACTGGAGATGGGCTTAGTAGAAATTTTGTCATATTTACTGTTTTCCATGTTTCTTTTAGAAGATTGTACATATTTGTGAATAAAAAAAGGTAACTTTAAAGAGGGAAAACTTACAAGCTACCTGTTGGTAATTTTTCATATGCATTACTGTATTTTAAAACACTTTGTAAAGTTTAATTATTTGTGGTTTCCATGACATTTGTGTGTATTTTCACAGATAAAATGTGAATGGGTGCATCAGAATTGCAGATTCTTTTGTTAGATACCTGTTTCTGGTTTTGAACAAGAGCTTAATTTTTATCTTAATTGTCAAATGCACATTTTTAAGTCTTCAAATAGCATATTCAAGTACAAAATTATTTAGTTAAATACTTACTGCTAATAATTTGAGAATTAAAATAAAACCTAAAATAATGTTATGCATTACTGTACAGAAGTCTGAGATTTTTGGTAGCTAGCTGCTAGGTTTTTTGTTTCTAAATGCAGCTTGTTCATGGAAAACATGTTTAATGACCATACAGATTTGTGTTCATGTCTTACTGGCTTTCAAAATTTTAATGCATAACGAAAAAAAAAAGGTTAAGCAATTTCATCTAGAAAGATGCTTTCAAAATAGAATAGTACAAAAAAGTTACAAATCTCTGCTGGAAGAGGCAACGGATCTGCACTTCAATTAATATTCTTGTCAAATTCACCGAGTGAATATAAAACTGCTGAATGAGGCACTTGTACATATTTTTATCCCCTTCTTCGGCTACTGACTTGGGTAATGAAGTGTGGATGTGGCTGTTGCATACCAGTTGGAAGGGAACCAAAACAGAGATGTTGTTTGTACATGTGCAGATGTTGGCAGGGTTCCCTGCACTCCTGTTGTCAAAAGATCTTTTTATTGCCATAGAGTTATAAATATATCTGTTACAGTATGGCATGCAGATATTTTACTAGTAATGTTTGAGGTGTTCATTTCTTAATAAACCAAACTGCTTCTAGAATTTTGTGTGAAATGAAATTCAGTGTACGCAATGCAGGAAGCATAATAGATGTGTTTTGAGGATCAGTGTACCATGGTGACTAACGCTGGACTTTCAAAATCAGTTTAATCCATTACATAAATCCCTGCTGCCGCTGGAAAGGAAAGGTTCTCTTAGCTCCTTTCTTCTCCCCTGAACCTAGTGCTATTCAGGTCTTCTCCCTCCCTTTTGTCAGCACTAGCATGATGTGATGAGCTGGATCAGGCTACTGATCCAACTGAGTCCCAGCCCAGTGAGCGCCAGCTTCATTGCCTCCCTAAGGACATGAGGGAGGGGATTGAGATGAGTGTGCCTGGTGGGTCGGGAGGGATGGACACCTGCGCTTCCACCGGTAGCATGGCCTTTACCAGCTTCAGTTGTTGGTGGTTGAATTTGTATTTGGAAAGGGAGGCAAAGACATAAACAGAGCAGGGACGGAATACAGGAAAGCAGAGAGGTGGAAAAGAAAAGGAAGTCCAAATATTTAGGTATAGTTGCTGTAACAATTGCATATATTGCATTGAGTGCTTATAAAATGCAGGGATATGAAAATGTTATGCACAGTTGGTGAAATCGGTTAAACCAGTGTTTATCAGAAAGTGTAACTGGGTAGATTTTCTCCAATTTAAGATATAAATTGGGTTTTATAAGATATAGATAAAGTAGATTTGCCTGGCTACGGGACTGATTGTACACACATCTGGGCCTCCTCAATACTGAGCTGTATGGCTTTTTCCTGGTAGATACTGGTAAGGCAGTATTTTGAATTTTCCTGTACGCCTTTTGATCCCACTCACTGGGGTGAAAAATTTTTGCTTGCCTAAAGTTCTCTGGAGGTTATGCTTTAGCAGCAACTCCTGCTTGCTTCTTTTTAAGAGAAATGACATGTTCCTTTCTAAATAGCTAATTTTATTTGATGGACAAGAGCCATTTGCTTAATGTTTTTTTTTGATCCAGGACTGAATACAGTAATGAGAAATGTGCATGAAATCTCATTTTGGTGGTGTTTATTGATGCCACAGACATGAGTTTTCATTAGATTGGTCTGTTTGTAGAGTAAGTAAGGAACACAGAATTAGCACACGCTTCGTTTGTTGGAAGGTTACTTTGCTAACCACAAAATAAGCAAAAAAACCCCAAAAAAACAAAAACCCAAAACAAACCAACTTGGCCAACTTCTTAACTGTGGAATGTACCACTTGACTTGCCCTGAAGACTAGATAATGTAATCCATATTGCCTAGTGGATTCAGTTAGTGAGAGACATTTAGTTCTCAATTATATGATACCATAGCTTGAAAATACTGGTCTCAAAACCATCAAATTAGTTGTTTCATCCTTGGGATTTTTCATGACCGTATTTGCCTGTGTGGGTAGATCAGGTGATCAAAATAGAGTAGGAGTCCAGACATTTAGGCACCCCAAAAACTTTGAACCTGTTCTTTTACTAATATGGGTCTGAAGCCATTTTGACCAATGAAGAAAGGTTGTTCTTTGCAATGGTAAATACAGTCATTTCTACACTTGTTAGAGGTTAGCTTAATGGCTTTTGCCATAAAGATGGCAAACTAAGTCAACAATATAAATTAATTATTAATTTCTTCGCATGTACCATGTAGACAAGGCTGGCTATTTTGAAGAGTCCTTGAAAATTCCATAGAGGACATCTTGAGCCAGAATAGTCTGGGATGGATGCTCAGCTTCCAGTAGGATCCAGTTATGAAGTTGTGTTAACACATTAAAAAATGGGTATTTTTACTGTCTGAAAATATTTAAAATATTTAATAATTTTAAAACTGTAGATGAACAAATTGCAATATTCTAAAGTGTTCCAAGCAAGGGCTGCTGGAAGCTGGGTACAATATAAAATGGTACTCAGCCTTCATTGTAGATATGAGCTCAAGTAAGGCTTCAAGTAAGGCCTCCATAACATTTTATTAAATGCTTTAATTATATCAAACAAAAAGTGTTTTAATGGCCTTTAAGTCATGCCCTTTTAACAAAAGCTACTTTAATGTGAAAATGGGGATTTTTCATTTATGCAAACCAGAAAGCTCAGCTTCTTGATGAGAGTAGCTAGACAACATTAGACAGTGTGTACCTAACATCATGAGTCTTGTATTCAAAATTGAAATCTTCAAGTGGTAATCCTGTATGCTCTGGTGCTACCTTCTGTAAGTATGTTATGGTTTTGGTAATAGTACTTGCCTTAAGCTTCTTTTTTTGGGGGGTGGAGTGGGGTGTGTGTGTGTATGAAGGAAAAGTGGTCTGGACTCTCAATAATAACTGTTCCTTTTTCCTAGTCACTTCTGTATGGTTTTGTAGTTCCTCAGATAATGATTCACAATGGGTGAGAGTGGAACTGAAGTTGCCTATGAATTGCTGGGAGACATTGCACCATGGAAGCACTTGTGTTACCCATCCATAGGAGGGGCACTGATGTGCTTCAGTAGCCCTTTTCAGTTTTGTACTAAAATAACTTAGTAGATGGAGACAATCCTTCCACAGGGTTTTGGTTTTTACCTCCTGAAACCTGCAGCTGTTGTGAAATCCTAAAAGTTGATATAATCAAGAGGAACTACTTTTGCAGGGCCAAGCAGGTGTTCCTGTTTTGCTTTTTCTTCCTGTGTGTTTACCAGCAGTGTCTTTAGTTAGAGAAGACAACTATAGGAATTCCTCTCCTAGATATTGTTGGAGAGTTCCTTGGTCCGATGACCATTTGGGTCAGAGGCCAGTTAGTAGTCTTTTTAATGAAGCTTGGTTCCTGCCATGGAAGCATGCTTACACAGAAAACAACTAAAATATGCAAGTAAGTTTAGTGAGTAAAGATTGGAGTGTGCATTGGCGATTTGACTGTTGTGATCTAAGCAAATCTGGTTTGTTTTTCCAGGGCTTTTTTAATACTAATTTCGAAGTCCTAGTGTGTTAATTGAGTATAGCTTTACCTTTGCTGTTTGCATTTCAAGAATAAGTATTAATTCTTGGGGGTAGATGTGGCTTGCAGTTCCTAGTGTATTGCATTTCTTCTAGTGTTTCTGACCAACGTCAGTATTCTAACCTTGGCTTAGCATCGACTGATGCCTAGTGCTTAAGATAAAATCATCAAAACTTTGTTATCAAAGGAAGCACAGACACAGATAAAATTCAGGATTGTCATAGGGGAGGTGCAGGTTCTAAGGCTATGGTGATTGGGTAGGTAAGCACTCTAACTTCTCTGAATTTTATTTTTTGAAGTGCAATACATACACAGATGGGTGAGTGCTAGGCTTCTCTTCCCTGACTGGTCTTGTAGTTCAGATCTGTTCTACATGATGTGTTTCCTTCCAGTGTCTCTTTTCTCATTTACCGTAAGTGTTTTCTGCCATCATGGATTCCAGAAGGTATAAAGCTTCCATTCAGACCTGAGACCACCATGCTGTTCAGCCCAAGTGTGGTAACACCTTCACATCGTCATCATTGCAGAATCCTTTCTCTGAGAGATCTTCAAGTGAGAGGATCCTCAAAGGAATCCAATAGTTTGGGGAGAATGGGAAGGCAGGGGTGGTGGGAAGAAGGAGGTGTCACTTTTTAGAGCTTTTTCTTTTAGGTTACTAAAAAAATGTCTTAATTAAAAATTTCAGATGCAAAATTGTCTTGGTACGCTTGTGTTAGTACAACAGGTGTGTATAAAACACGAATAGAAAAAGATAGTTGGTGGAATTGTACGTGTGTATGTGAAAATATAAATCTTTCCCTTTAGTAATCCAGCAGGGCCTCTTGCACACATAAACATACTTTGTTTTGGTTTTTGTTTCCCTTCAAAACTTAGAAGTATATGGAAATACAGTGTTGCTGGGTATTTACAGGTATGTCTCCTAATTTTTATTGAACAGCCTCTTAAAATCTAAGCTGTTTTGTATTAATGAAAATTTTAATTTTTTGTTTATGTACAGAGTTTTCCATCTGATGAGGGTTGGCCGTTCGCAAAGTACTTGGGAGCATGCGGAAGAATGGTGGCTGTCAATTATGTTGGAGAAGAGCTGTGGAGTTACTTTAATGCACCATGGGAGAAACGAGTGGATCTGGCCTGGCAATTAATGGAAATAGCAGAGCAACTGACAAATAATGACTTTGAATTTGCACTCTACCTCCTTGATGTCAGCTTTGACAACTTTGCAGTTGGACCAAGGGATGGGAAAGTAATCATTGTAGATGCAGAAAACGTTCTGGTAGCAGACAAAAGGTTAATCAGACAGAGTAAGTCTCTTCTTTCTCTCCCCTCACCCCATGTCTCGCTTCTTTCTCCGCAAGCACAATATTTAAAGTATGTGTAGTTGCTAAATACCCATTTTGTTGACTTTATAACTAGACTACTAATTAACAAACCAATTAACTTTCTTCTGCAATTAGGCTACTAATTAACTTGACCAATTTGTCAATTTTATGAAGCGTTGAGTTTACCTGAACTTGATTTACATACACTTTTAATCCCTGTAATCCTTCTTAAAGGGAGAGGTGGGGTTGGGAGGAAAAGGTTTGAATGCTGAATGGGTTTGTACAGATGGATGGACAGGTAGACAGATGGGCTGACTGACTGATTTGTCTCCCTTAGCTAAAAGAGAGAGGTTCCTTTTGGTTTTTTTCAGACGTCTGTAAGGATGGAAGTCTTGACATTCTGCTTTCTGTGAATGACAAGACAGCTTTACTGCTTTGCCTTAGTTACATAGCCTGCCTCTGACTCAGCTGTTCAGGTTGGTGCTCTGTAATGATGGAACTGAAGGAATGGGTAATTTTAGTGCTGTTTCCAAATAGGAATAGTGACAATTTGTTCATCTTTCTGTCAACTGTAAAAGCTCAAAGCAGTGGCAGCAAGAGGCGTGTTTGACAAAGTGGCATTACATGGGCATTACATTATATTCCTTTTGAGCTTATAAGGAAAACTTTACAGACCTAAGGGCTAGAGACATTGACTACGAAACCCTAGATCCTGCAGAAGTTCGTGGCAGTAGGCCAAGTGATTCCAGTTTGATTTGGGTGAATCAATATTTTTCTTTTTAAGCTTTGCAAATAGACTTCATGTGCTGTGCTGCTGAATTAACTTTGAGACTACATTTTCTATCCACGTACTTTTTTACAAGGAAGTATGTTTTTGGGGATTTTTTTTTTTTTGGTGCTGTGGGGTTTGGTCTTTGGTCTTGTTTTTTATTTTGGTTTTTCTTTCTTTGTATTAGATTTATTATGCATTCTCAAGGAGCTTAGATTAAAATTATCTGAGCCTATCAAGAAAACCTTCTGATGTATTGGATATCTAGTACATTTACTTTAGTACTTAGGGGCTACACAAATATTTTTCTTTACTTTTTCCACCCTCTTAAAGTAATATTACTTAAGACTTTGATTTTGGAGCATGTCTGAATTGCTCAGTTGCAAAGGTGACCAAGTGAACTCAAAGAAAGTTGATGTGTGCATGGAATAGGAGCAAGTAGCATCTTGCAGAAGCTGAATGCTGAAAGTGTCACACTTATATCTGTTGTCTATAGGTCTCAGACTAATTTGTACCTAACTAGGATTTTGCTGCGTGATTTGTAATCAAACCATCAATCAAGAACATAGAAAACAAATGAGGATTCAAGAAAGTTCTCAAGTCTTTGTGCAAACTTGACATTTAATACTGATTTCATTAATCTCCTGGAAAGTTTCATTAAACAATTCCTGTCCAGAGTGATTAATATGCTGGTTTAGATATTTGAATATGTACATTCTTTCCAATTGCAATGTATAGTAATATCTAGTTGTACTCTATTAGGGATATCATAGCTGAGTTTGCTGAAGTCTTTTTTTTCCCATTCTTCTTTGCTGTTTTTTTTTTCCCATTTTCAGTTTGCTGTTCATTGTACAAATTTTACATCATTTTATATTTCTAGCAGTCATCCTTCTGTATGCTTTTTTTCCTAGTCTGGCTTGCGGTGCACCATAAATGAGTAGACCAATAGTTCCTCAGCTCAGAGACTACCAAACACAGATAACTTATTTTTCTCTATACATCACCGTGCTAAAAGAGATCTGCAAAACTATGAGACTCCATGATAAGGACCTCTTCTCAAAGCTGACAGTAATCTAGAAACTTAAGATGATTTTTCTAACAAAAAATAGTAAGAACTCAAGAGATCTCACACTTAGTAATGTATTATTAAATAAGGTATTTTCTGTAAATGAGGTTTTAAGTTAAAGATAGCTTTGTGGCAAGGCCACTAGTTACACTGTCAAATTTTGATAGCATTAATATATATAAAAAAGGGTTTATACATGTACCATGCCATTTGATTTGTTGAATTTTTTTCTTTCTTCAAAGATTACATGTAATGCATCTGCTTTTTTTATACTTCTTTTTAGTTACTACCATGTCTAGGAGGTTGGAAGATAATGTTTCAGAAGTTTATGGCAATTACTTTACAATGTTTTCTTTGTTCTTTGGTAGACCACTTGCCAGTGTTAGTTCCCAGGGCAACTGGAGAATCCAAATCTATGTTGCTAAAATAAATCATGTTGCTTGGGTGGTTTTTTGTTTGCTTGTTTTTTTTTTCTGTCAACTTCAGCTGTGAATCATTCTCTTGTACTTGTTTGTGCTACATTTTTTTCCTCTGGGAATGTGTGTGAATCTAGATTTCATGTGTTTAGTGTGCTGGGTTTTTTTCTGCATCCTTATCTGTGCTGTTTTACCCTCTGTTTTTCTCTCTTTCTCTCTCTCTCTTTCTCCTTCTTTCCCTTATTTTTTGGTATTTTCAGGACCACTTCACCAGAAGGTCATCGGATGGTCAGATGCAATTTTAGACTAGAACATTTAAGAGTTCATTGAAACATAGTTGATTTATAGTTTCAGTATTACCAGTTTGCTGTGTGTTGAGCTTTTGATTGTGTTCAGATGTACATATGATCTTTCTTCCTCTCACTTTTTTATTGTCTCCTTGTACTTCACAGATAAACCTGAAAACTGGGATGTATGGTATGAAAGCAAATTTGATGACTGTGATAAAGAAGCTTGTCTGTCCTTCTCAAAAGACATTCTTTGTACTCGTGTCACTGTGGACCACAATTATTACGCTATTTGTCAGAACCTTTTATCAAGACATGCCACGTGGCGTGGCACTTCTGGAGGACTACTTCATGACCCCCCAGCCGAAATTGCCAAAGACGGCCGACTTGAGGCCTTGCTGGATGAGTGTGCCAACCCAAAGAAGCGATATGGTAGATTCCAAGCTGCAAAAGAACTACGTGAATACCTTGCACAATTGAGTAACAATGTGAGGTAGTCCACAGTGGAAATTTTTTGCAACACTGGCTAAAACACTATTGCAAAGACACATAGAAAATGAAGTTTTGAACTTGCGTCTTAAAAAGAGAAAATAAAAAATCCCAACTAGTTTATCAGTTTTCTAAATACCATAAAAATATAACTTTATGGTGTTACAATGTTCCTTTGCAAACAGACAAGGTACTTCTTATTGAATTAAAACTTGAGCTACTGTTGACGCTCCTCCCTAACTATTTGAAAGGGAGTAGGTCAAAAAAGACTGTGATAGCTTAATTGACAGCTTGTGTGTCAAAGGGTACTTTACATAAAACTGCATTTGTGTCACAGTTTTGTGAAACTGATGTTCTTACTTGGAAAGTCAAGTTAGACTGATGGCCTGTTTTAAAGGCCTTTTTCCTGACATCATTGTCTCATGTTTGTGTTTGTTTAAACACCTTGAAGTGGCATTTACATCCAGGTAAATCTAGCTGTCTGCATTGTTTCAAATTTAACGGGCTTTCATGTTAATGCTGTGCAGTACATTCCTACTGTGAGTGCAGGATTCCCACGTTTACTGTCTAATTTTAGGGGGTTTTACACTGTACTTTACTATGTTCAGACATTGTGTAATTTTTTTTTTTAAGGTCATCATAACCTCAAATGTTATTTGAACTAACATTCATTTGATGTCTTTTATAGTTCTGCCATTGGAGAAATCACTTAATGTAATTATTGTACAAAACTTTGACCCTTCATGCCAGTAACACATGACTGTTTAGCAGGCAATCATGGCATGAGCAAACTCTTACTTTTAACAGGGATAATTTGAGAATTGGAGAGAGACTACGGTAAAAAGATCTGTATTCATTTAAATTGGGGATAAAAACTTGACTAAAAATAAGATTTCACTAGTCCAGTGTAGTTAAGCATAAACCAAAGAAAATGGTTTTATTAGTTTCTAAACAAATAATAAAGAAAAAATGCTATACTGTAGTGAAGATAACAATTCTCAAAATTAAAATTTCAATGGTCCTTGGTTACTCCTTGAAGAACTCCTAAAACTATGTGCTTAGGCTAAAAGAAAACCCTAATTTGAATAATAATGTCTAGATAGTTAGCAGTTTGTTTTACATCAGTCCCAGTTCTGTCGAATTCAAATGTAACAGTTTACTGAATATTTATCTTTTGGCTTACCACCTAAACTGGTTAAGCTATATTCACATTAGACACCTTTTCTTGAACTAAGTTTAACTATTCCCAGTGCAGTTAAAGTTTGTTGAGATTTGTGTAAATCTGGAGTTGTTCTCATAAATTACAGTTTTTATAAAGCCTCAGTTACTGCTACAAGAACTCACTTCAAAGCTTGCTCCTCGTTTTTTTTGGTTTGTTTTTTCCAACTGCTATTATGCTTCATTTTCCTGAAGTCTTATTCATAAAAAATTACTCTTAGAAAATGTATGCATATTACTTCTTGTAACAGTAATGAAGGAAACTGGTACTACTTAAATGTATGTATAAAACAATATTTCATACAAGCTAAAAATAATTCTGAGCAAGATAGTATGTGCTACTTTCAAGAGGAAAGTTACGCCTCACTGCATCAACAGACTGATGGAAACCGTTGCTTTACTGAATCGCTGCAAATGCAAGGTGAGGAAAACGGCAAACTCACTGACTGGCCCTTTTCTCTGAAAGCTCAAAAAGTGGAACCATATAAAGATGCAGAGTGCTTTTTGATTTCTTAGATGACTATGTTAAGGATATTTTAGAATTCAAAATTCTCACTAAGTCATCTTTGCCTGTGTAGTCCTAATTTGGTCCCAATACCTTGTCTCGTTTTCTGAAGTTAGAATGCCCAATGCAGCTTTTAATTTTCATTTCTCCTCTCCCCTCATTTGAAAATGGTTTTACGTGCTTGCTCTGGCACAAGCTGTCAGGCAAGGTTCATGTTATTTTTCATCACAAAATCTACTTATTTGAAGAAAATAGACTAGCCCTCAGACTAGGTAATACTACCCTACCATAAACGCCTTGACTTACTACTGAAGTTGATATTTAAACATCTACCACATTTCCCAATGAACGAGTGGAGTATGATTGTTAAAGTTGTAAAAGAAACAAACACTGCCAATTCTGGTTACTACTTGAGGCAGTTCTGTAACTGTCAGAATGTCCTGTCAGATTTGTTTGGAGATTAGTTCCTTCAGAAATAAGTTACTAAAGCCAATTATAAGAGGAATTTGGAACTTTAAAAACAAACACACACTACAGGGAAAACATTGTGGAGAGCAATAAATCTTGTTCGGTTTGCACCTATCAGATATTTATTGTACTATAACAATTTATATTTTTAGTCATTGCCCATTATTATTGATGAACACGGTGAAATATTTTTGAATGAGATGTTTGGGGTTTGTATGTGCATTACAATTGTCCTTTTGTACTGTAAGTTACTGTTTGATTGGAATATTTTATCAGAACTGTCTCCCTGTGCCTTTATATTACAAGAAAGTTGTTTCTGCAACTTCTAATGATATTAATAAAGAATACTTTAAGAACCTCATCTCAGATACTCACTCATTTTCAGATCAGTCAGTCTTTTAAGATTGATTTAGTCCAGGATGAATGAAAATTTACCTAGAACTAGCTCTTGTGGTGTTGCAGAATGCACCACTGTCAAGTGACAGGTTTTCTGGCCTTTATTTTTAAGTCAAAAAGAGTAAACAGACCAGCTAGCAACAGCACATGCTAACTTTAGAAGTGTACTGTTAACCGAGTAATTCAGGATTTCGGGATGAGTGGAACAGATCAGGTGCAAAGGATGTAAACTTGGCCTGGTTTAGGCAAAGTTTACCAGATTTTTCATTAACTGGAGTTAAAACAAAAAAAAATAATTTATAGGATATGCCCTGGTGTTCTTATGCAGATCAGGTGGAAACACTGTCAAATTTGTCATACTTCCCAGTGACCTGCCAGCATAAATCTGATATTACAAACCGTGAAGCTATAGCTGCACTTCTTGGTGCTGAGAAATCAGAAAGCGCTGCTCTGTCTTCTCCTCTTGTGGCGAGGTGGTGAGAATGTATTTTTTCATTGGCATGCTAAGAATTGTTTTCAAGTGCCAGTTGAACTCTTTAGAAAACAGGTGGTAGAAGTAGTTGTATTTGGAAGAGGAAGACTTAATAAGTAGTTCTTTAAAGTGGCTAATTGGATTCCATCTCCCCCCTCCCCCTTTTTTTTTTTGTTGAAGATCAGTATGCTTAGTTCTTAGAAGAGCTATCAGTTATTGGGACTGGAGTAAAAAATTAATACTGATTTCTAGAATTTTGATTTCTAGAAGTTTGGTGTAACTGAAGGCAAAGATAGGAACATTTTTCCCCCTCCTTCTTTCTAGTAGACTTTGATCCAAAGTATGAATGATCTGTCAGGAATCTTTTCGTTTTGGAGATGGTCATCAGTAGGACTCATTTTCTTAAAAACAATTTGATCAAGCCATATCTTTCTATTCTAATAACTGAAGGAAGATGTTTTCAAATTAAACAATTGATGTCTTCTCTTTATTGTTTGAGAAACGTATTTCTTCTTGTATATAGTCATATTGCTCATACCACTGTGATCTCAATACAATATTCTAGTAGTTAATGTAGTATAAATACATGACTGTTTTCGATGTTTCTTTCTTACTCTGGATTTTTCAGTGAGCATTTGTGTTTGAAACTAAGTCCTGCAGTTACACTAGAGTATATACAAGGTGCTTCAAAAATATGGACCCATTTGAAATGGACTTTCAATTGAAATTGGGTCCATCTTTTTGAAACACCCTGTATTCCCTTCTGACTTTCTGAGCCTGTGTAAATAGGAAAAACTTGTCTCCAAAACACTTGAATTTCTAAATTTTTTTTAGTTGCAATCCTGCTGCCTCAACTTCCATCACCAGGACCTGCAAACATGCAGGTTGAAACTTGTAAATTTCCAGCATGCCTCAGATGTCGAGGTCATTATGATCTCAAGAAGAAATTAGCAATGAATAACTGCTGCATCTTTTGTTTTAACCGTTTCCAGAGTACAGCATAATCTGATCCTGGTTGCATTGAACTTAAAGACATGGCATGTCTTGTACTCTCTTACCAGGAACTTTTTAATTGTGAGATAGTCTCTTATGAGACACTTCAAAAATGTTAAATATAAATATATAGAATAGGTTAAATGTGGGTTTTTTTTATTAGAGTGAAGACTATGGCTGACTTTAAAGAGGTACTAAAATGTTTCGGTTTTTGTAGAAACCAGCAATGGTGCTTTCATGGATTCCTGTTTTGTTTTTTTCTATACAACATGTCTGAATTCAGTACTGTATATTTCTCCGTTTGAAGATCTGGTGTGCAGCCTGCTTATACTGCTTTTGAAGTTCTTCATGGTTTCTTTTTATCTCAGTCTTCCCGAGCCTTTAAAAATCCAGTCCATCAAATGGAAACTTCATAAGTGTTGTTTTCTCCTACTTTTTTTTTATGAAGTCGCAATATACAGACATGCTAATTTATGTGATAGCCTTCATCTGAGTAGTTCACTAATTATTGGAGTCACTGTTATTTCTACTTTAAATCTCTGCCAATTTTTTTTTCAAGTTTCCTTACTTCCAGATCATGATGAAAGATATACAGCTAGTTTAAATAGACCTTAATCTCCTTCTAGTTTTGTTTCAGGGTGTTTTAAAGAAATATTTCCTATGCTGATTTGTAATTTTTAAAATGTGACTCTTCATATCTGACAAGTATCAGTTTGCCTGGAATACTTCTAAGCATCAGATTATTTCTGTATTTCATACTGAGTTTCATGAACAATGTTTCACTGTTCTGGGAAAAGTCTTTGGTGGTCTGACCTATACTGTACACTGCAGTAATGAGCTTTTGCTAGATGCAGAAAGGCTCTGTGGCTGCTAGATGTCTTTGTAGAGTGTGCATGTGATGTTAGCACAGTGAAGAGTTTGTTGTTTTGGCAGCAGATGAGTCTGTTGTTGCCACACTGGAAGTACGAGGATATACCTGTTTTGTGTGGTTCAAAAGCTAGACAAATTTCAGGAGAATTAGTAATGAACATATGCCATAAATACTAACTTGTGTGTTCATGTCAGAGCAGGAAAGTTCTGACTTTAAAAGAAAAAAATATCTAAGGTTGGGTTTTTTTTATATTTGGTGGATTAACTCCAGTCTTCTGAGAACAGAAATGCAAAAGCAGAATATACTTCAAAGCAAAATAGGCTGTTCAATATACAGCTTGTGCTAAGATAGAAAAAAGAGCATTTTTTTTTTAGGTCAGGGTTTTAAATAGCTTGTCTGTTAGTCAAATAATTTTAATACACATATTTCTATTCTTAACATGGTGCTTTTATATTCTTAACTTTTACTCCAGATTCTAGCTTTTGATATTATAAATGGAGGCTTAGTGCAGCCATTTGATGTGCCCTTCGTGTAACTACAGATTCCCAAACAGATGCCCTGTATCTTTTTATAGGAATGGGGTTTTCAAAATTTGGTGCTTTTTTATTTGGTGCTTTTTTTTTTTCTCCAAAAATAGTTCTAAAACTCCTCAAAACAGCTGAGCAGATGATTTCATTGCTTCCAACCATTAATGCAGTTTAATTTTGACTTGAAAGTTCTCACCTTCTTTCTCACCTTCTTTGGTTGTTCGGACTGGGGTAGGAATGTCTGGTTTTCTGTAAAATCTAGCAGTTCTCAGTGTGCAACTGCGTCACCTGGACCTTAATAGATATTTTTTTCTTACGCTTTCCTTACAGTTTTCTTATTTTGTGGGGATTTGTAGCAGTTTCATATACTAAAATTTTTTCTTACTGTTGCAAATTAGCAGTAGATTCTCTATGGGAGGAAGGACCTGCATCTGTCTGAAGAGAGCACAATGAAATAATGATCAGAATTGAGAGGAAATAAGAAACGGAGTATTTTGAACCTGCTGGCTTCAGTGTCTCATGGTAGAAAATTAGTATAGTAATAATGGGCCTATTTATTTAATTTCTTGTAGAATATTAAGAGCAGTTCTGGTTGTTTATTTATTCACTCATTTTAGAAACTGTACGTTGAGATGGTTGAGTTTAACATGCCCGTGCTTGCTTTCCTAAGGGCAAATTTAGAGCTCTGACAGGAAGCAGATGTAGTTGTCAACAACTTTTAAGAACTGCTGTCTTTAAGGGAGCTCTTTCGTTATCAGCAGCCAGTACACTCAGCAAATGAGCAGAGAATACTTATACAGTGAATATGCAAATTTACATGAATATGGCAAAGCAAACTTTGGGTTTTAGTTTCTTGAAACTCATCTCCTGCTTGTTATAATAGTTCCAATATGGAGCATTAATGATTTTTCTTTTGCTTACTGTTTTTTTAAAAGCTGTGCATGTGAACACTTGACATCTTTTTTTAAAGTCTGGCAGCTGTTGCTTCATTTGTTTTAGAGGAACATCAGACTTGACCAAAGATTGTAAAACATGTTTCTTTCTCAGACTGCAACCTTACATTCTTTGACTTGCATGCTGTTGGTTGTGTTTGTTTTTGTTGGTGGTGCTGTTTTGTTTAAAAACTTCCTTGTTTACAAAAGAAAGGAACTTCACAAGGAAGATAATAACAGTTTAGCAGCTATTCCTTCAGCTGTTCACCCTCCAGTCCTCAGCTGTACACATTCTGCACAGTCTTTTGCAGATACTGTCAGCTATTCCACTACAGTATTTTTCTAATTATTTTTCTAATTACTTGGAATGCAGTGGGTTTTTTTTCCAAAGGTGTTATACAAGTCTTTGTCATTAGAGTTTTTGTTAACATCTTTGTTAGAAGAGGTCTCTGCCAAATAGTAAAATTACATCTATATGTGATATTAACTGATGTTTTGTCTTTTTATATCTTGTTTATTTTCTGCAGAATCATTAAGTACAATCATAGTATAAAAAGATTGGATTTGCTTTCTACTAACATGGTATTTTTTCCTTAATAATTAATTGGCAATTGAAACAAAGGGTCATCTCATTCCCTGTTCTTTTCAGGAAGGTTTTGGTCAGGTAAAAAGAAACGGGCTAATGGAAGCCTGGTGGTGTTTAAAACGTGAAAAATTGTGCTATACTACAAAAATGTGTAGCAATATCTAGTGTTATAGGGCATATACTTGCCACGATGTACACCTGCCCCATCACTAAATACATACACTGTCAGAAAACTTTCAGTTTTGCAGAAATTCTTTGCTTCTGGACACAGCTGCCTGAATTTTATAAATGTTTATCATGTACGTGACTGCATTATCCAGATACTTTAACAGCAAGTACAATTGGAAGAAAACAAAAGCTTCCGAGGTCTTTGTCCCCCGGGCACACCATCATCATTGTTCCCTTAGGACTGTGCTGCTGTCTCTGCTAGTACGGGGTGATGTCTGCCCTACCCAGTAGTTCACTGCAGTGGGAGCTGATCAGCAGACTGTAGCACTGGTGCCAAAGCCTCTACATCCTCGCTGTGTAAGTGTCTGAGATTTTGCTTTAGCCTAAACTGAGGCTTGTGCAATCAGCTGAACATCTTCAGTATGTTTATACTCAATTAGGAGTTTGAACTAGTAAGCATCTGTTAGGGCTTGGAAGACTTTTGGTGTGAACACGGGTAAGAGCTTCTGGCTTAGCTTTCTCTGCAAGGAACCTGGTTCATGTGCATCAACACTGCTCTGCAACCAAACCAACGCCTGGAAGTGGGAGGTGATTGAGAGATTCCCTTCAAATCTGCCTTATTTTTCGAAACAAAATGTTAGTGTAAACCCAGACTCTAATAGCTAAATGTGTTCTTCGCTAGACAGAGTGAGGACCCTGCTTTGACTGAACTGCCTAGAAGTTCTTAAGTTTATACATAATTTATCTATTGTTGTTACAAATGTCATACTCAAATTTTATCTGCAGATACAAATGTATACGTAGGTATAAATATATGTACATTAAATCTACTTAAATATATAAACCTGAGACTTGTATATATCTACACACGTGTATACGTGTATGTGCATATACATATTTAGCATAAGATGCTGTTGCAAAATTCTGATTGGATTCCCAAGTTTTTGGCTAAGACTGATGTTTTACTTAATGGCTTTTTTTTTCTTGTGAAAAGTCTGATAACCTCGTTTCTCTGCTTTGTTGTCTTTATCTAAGTCACTTTGATCAGCAGATCTGATGTCTTAAGTACCTAAAAACTGATCTTATACTGGTGTTAATTTATAACCAGCTATTGTTTGGAACAAACTAATGATTTTCCTATTCTTATTTTAAGTAATTTAGAAATTGAGAATTGTTACTTTTTAAAGTAGAATTTTATCATTTTAATGGGATGTATTTTCATAAATGAGCAGTAATTACAAATACTTTTTTTGCCAAGAGTAACCATATTTTCATATTATGATTGTTCCTAGACACGTTTTTTCCATGTTTGAGCTAGCAGTCTATTTTGTGCACTGAGCTTTGGCTGCCAACCAAAAACGTCACTTCTATCAGGCTTGGATTTACCCAGGAGGCACTTTTCTCTCATCACTAAAATTGATGTATGGTATGGATACATTTGCACTTATGCTTGACCTGTCCTGGCTGGGATAGTGCCTGTCCTTCATCTCTAGCACTGCTGTTTATTAGTAGATTATCAGAATTTCTCTATTATGCAGACAAACAAACAGAAATGTGTTCCCCTGCTTGGGAATCATTACATTAGCCACAATGTGAAGTATATTTATGTGAATTAGAAGTACCCAGGACTGCAAGCAATAACTGCATTAGAAGCTTCCATAGATGCATTGCCAGCAATCTCATTTTTAGTAAATATTAAAATATCACAAAGGTATTGAAGTACTACAGGATGGGGAGGTATCGCTTCACCAGCCTTAGACTACAACCTGTCAGAAGTCTGAGAATTACAAATAGTGGTTTGAGGAGCGAAACAAAGAACGGTATCGGTGCATGGAAGAAGCAAGCACAGCTTGTGTAAGTAAAGCATCACAAGTTACATTGGAATTTACCCAGTACACCACTTTTTCTAATTGAAAAAGAGGAATGTTATGGTTGGGATTTCGGTGTCTCAGCAGCAAAGGAGCATTGCAGGAGTTCAGGGCACTGAATAGCAGTGCTGTAACGTGGCCTTGGCTTGGCAGCAGAGAAGCCTTTCCCATCAGTGCTCCCAGGGACCTCCTCGCTAGTCTGGATTTATTACTATTCCTGTGAGATGCCAAAGCCTCAGCCATACTAAAGTGTCTATCTAAGCAATGAGCCATTCTGTGGATTAATCTGCTGTTGCTGTATAGCAAATGGCTCGGGTATGTTTTGGCTGTGACAGGTGGGTTTCTGTTAGTCAGTATTCACACAGCTCATACCACAGATCATGTAAGGTACCATGTCATGTCAGACTTGCATTGTGATCGTGACAAGCAGACAGGTCGAGCATCAGAGAAAGGAAAAAAGTCTCTGAGTGCCTAAAGCCTTGCATATTTTTAAAAATTGCCGTGATATAAATTTAAATCAAAATATCAGTGATTCACTCACAGGCTGGAGGTGCCTTCTGCAGAAGTGCTTTGCCTTGCTAATGATGTCCCTTTCAAAGGGCAGGGAAAAGAGCCAAAGAGCCTCAGAAACACTTTAGCATCTGCTTACATTTGGTCTTAGACGTTTAAAGTTTTTATTTTCTGTTACCGTTTCCCATCTTCCCTTCCAGAGAAAGTAAAACCTTATGTGTACAGTCAATTCAAGGCTATTTCTTAACCTTACCTTGAGTTTGGAAAGGTAAAGGAGGGAACTCATGTTACTGTTTAATACCAAGTCAGTCATGGAGTGCGCAGGAAAACTTGGGCTGCATAAAAACTGCAATTGAATTTATTACCTATGACAATGTCTTAATCACCTTATTGATAATTCAGACATATTCATAATTCATAATCTTCCAGGTAGAAAGAATTTCCCTATTATGTAAATGTTATTAAAAATCAGTATTAAAAATTAATATTCTTTGCCCATTTCTAATTTGTAGGATGAAATGTCAATGCATGTGGGAAACTGAGGGTAAAGACAAGTGACTGGGAGATGTGTGAAAACACAGGACTTGACTGTCTGCTAAAGACATCTAGGAGATTTACATATCTACAAAAGACCTCTTGGTAATTTTAAATCACCATATTATGGTGAGATTAAGAGTCTTTTGATGTAACACAGGAGTGTTTTACAGTAAGTATATGTTACCTCATTTCTGCAGTAGTTTTAAATTAATACGGGCAACATTTCTCAACTAATTTCTCCTTTTACAGCTTTGTGGTGGATTCCCTACAGACAGTGTGCATGGGAGAGAAGGTGCTGCACAGTCTAAAGGTGGTACCTTCTTAAATCCACCCATTTCTGTGATGTGTTCTGTGTCTATAAAAATGCTGGACATAAGTTGAAAATGGCATTAGCAGTATGGCATCTAAATGATAAATGGTTTCTAAGCATATATGGTGTTTTTAAAAATATTGTGATAAACTAAATGTAGTTGCTTAGGTTAGAGAAAGTGGGCTAATTGAAAATATTCCATATTTGTAAGTCAAACTGGTTCTACTTCACATGCATTGTACTGAGAGTGAACCATGTCTACAAAAACCCACATACTGGAAAGTCATCCAGAGAGATTACAACTGGAAGAGCTTTTGTTCCCAGTGAGCTACACCTGGTAATTTGCATCTGGTATACAATGATATCAGCATGCTGAATCACAGGAAAAGCAGGTATTGGGGGGACAGGATTTGTTTCTCAGATGTATTTGTGCTCAATATTTAGCAAGAAGAAAAGAAATATAATTAGAAGACCATGAACCAGGGTAAGAGTAGTTTCTTCCAAAGAAGAAACAATGAAGAGAGGATGTCTGCTGAAATAGCCCCTCAGTCCGGGCAGCTGAGAGATGTCCACGGAAGGAAATCTGTTCAGCAGTCCATAATTGCCCTGAGTTCCAGGTAGATGTTGATCTTTTGTTAAGCCAATTTCCTTTTGTTAGCTGTTTTCTACTTTGCAGTCAAGAGCCAGAATAAATTTGACCTATGTTTTTCTTTATCTTGTGACAAAGGGGTCTAACGCCGAATGTTGGTGGACACTGGTTGCTCTTCAGGGAACAAAAAATGTTAGTGCAGCAGCATGCAGGTGGAGACAGAATGCTTCACCTCCACTGTGGTTCAGAGTTCAAAGGGCTTGGGATATGTTATTTCCTAGTTCAGTTTGATGCAAAGTGGTAGCTTGCAAAAAGAAACCTACAGTGGCAGGTACTAGCCAGTGTGCCTCTGCCAGGTTCCTTTTGAAGAGAAAACTGTTTAACTCTGGAAATAGCCATGTATCTTGGAGATTCCTTTGCAGTAACTGTGGATGGACTGAATCCAGTTTCTAGGCAACTTTTCTTCCACCAGTATCTGACTGTCTAGCAGTAGATATAATAAAAAGGGATACTGAGCAGTAATTCTCAGCAGCTGAAATGTATGATGTGATGATTCCCCTATATGCAAACTGATTAACAGAGTATTCACATGTTTGCAATTCAAAGATTATGTTATTTAACAATATGTTGAATTGAGGCCCATTCTTCTTTAGTCTTTTGATGTGGCCGTGAATCCTTACAAATCATTGGAGATCTCTCTCAAAGTATTGAATTAACTCACTTCCTGACCTGCTCTTGCACCCTGTCCCAGAGAAGTCCTTCCTCCAAAAGTCCTTGGAAGAAAATGCTGTGTTTTGAAGAAAAATAGTCCAGAAAAGCAGGGGAAGGGTTCTGTGAACTCTTCTACCAAAAATATAGTAAACATACCTAGTTCCTGTCTCCTTTCCCCTAGGCAGCACTTTCCTTTTGCTGCCAACGTGTACTGCGTTGAGGGGCAGTGCAGGTCATCATGGCTTAACCAGAGACAGACCTGTATCACACGTTTATCCCTGCTGAAAAGACATCTACAGCTGGGTTTTCTGTGAAGTAATGTTTGAGCACTAGAACAACTGTGAAGGCATACAGTGTGTCAAGGTTTGTGCAAAGTTTTAAAATCCAAGGATTGAATTTCCCTTACTGTTGTGCTACCAGTAGGTGCGATATATTACCAGAGACTACCAGTTTTTGAAGATGGGTATTTGTAGAGACCTGTTTCAGAAAGGGGAATATTGATTGCTACTGTACTGACATCATAAATGGGAGATGTGTATAATATTTAAGTGCTTAGGTTGTATTTTAGTATTGTTATTCAAGAATGGGCTCACATACATCAAAGCAAAGCTTGGACTTGTATATGATGCTGTTAGAAGCCTTTGTATGACTTATGTTGTAGCATTAATAATAATATAATTTTAATTTATATTATGGTAATGTCTAGGCATTGCAAGGACTGAGCCTCTCCGTGAAAGATCTCTGTGAAGTAGAGAATCAAGGAGACAATCTTGACCAAGAGAGTAACAATTTAGGCATTAATCTACATGTGGATGGATCAGCAAGAGGTGTGGGAGGGAGGTAAGAGTAAAACAAACCTAGTCCCATAGGCATCATAGCAGCAGGGAACTAGGTAATCTCTGACCTCTTTACAATTCAGCAAAGAAAGGGTGAGGTTCCAGCAGTGAAGGAGACAGAAGAAATCACTGCAGTTGGTGTAAAAGATACATGGATTTTAAGTACCCTGTTCTGGGCCAAGTCTTTCCCTAAAGGGAACTCCTGAGAGTTGCTGAAACTGTTTAAGCCTGCTAAGCAATCCTGTTGGGTAAGTAAAGTGCTGTATTTGGGGCTTTAAACTGTGGCTAAGCTGTGAAAATCTCCCTCACAAAGGAGTGAATGTTCAAGGTTTGTACTACAACATGTCTGTATCTATTTATTGGTAAAACATGAAATGGGAAACATTTCCCAGCCTGGAAGGAGAGGCATAATAATGTTCAAACTTGTTTCCCTTGCACATCCTGAGTTTCAAAGAAGGAAAATTCAGATGCATGGGCTCAGAGGAGTCCAGGAGTCTTCTGAAAGGTGGGCTTGCAAATACCTTGCAGTTTGTGGTAGGAAGTAAGTTGAAGTGCAGAAGAGAAGCTGAGAGGGAGCAAAGAATTGGTTAATCCTGAGATGTAAAATACATGAAAAATCTGGGCTACAGTTCTGATTTTCATGAAATATCTATAGCTGGGTCAGATTCTCTAGTATTTTATATGTTGAAAAGTTTTACTCCTTCCCCACCTTTCTCCCAGGTTACACATGCGCGTTTTTCTTTTTTTCCAAGTTCGCAATATTTGAAGTAAATGCATTTACATGCCATACCATAATATGGTAATATTTGCCTGTACAGAGTTTAATAGGGCAAACCTGTGTGGAAAAAGGTAACACAAGAGTTCCAGCAGTAAGGTTTTCTTGTCCTGTCTTGGAAAGAAGAGAGATTTGTTTGTGCTTTGGATTCTGTTTACTCCAGTGCTCTCCTGTCAGCTTGAAAGGATCAGAACAAGTCTGCCCTAATAAAAACTGGTTTTGAAATAGTAACATTTAAACATTGTGATCTTCTCCATACTGCAATGCTGAATGGATTCAACAAAGCACTTAACTTCAATTTAAAGTGTGTGTTTTAAGTGAAGTTGCACAGAATCAAGTTTGTATTTGTTATTTTAAAATGCATTTGAGGACCATTAAGTGCATGGATCCTTTCAGGAAACCTTTATTAGACACCAGAGGAAATTAATTATGTCTAACCTTAATACATACTGGGATTACTGTCCATTAGTTTTTGTTTTTAATTAACAGAATAAAAAATAAAAAACAAATGAAATATTTAGGAAACTATTATTATGACTGCATCAAGCTGATCATGCAACTAAAAGGCTTTAATAATAGTAAAAAGAATATGTTCTGTAAATTTTAGAGATATAAGTCTGTATATGTTTCATTTGAAGAAGAAGCTGATGGTACCATTTAATTTTGCTTCTCTGCTAACTTAAGTCTATAATCAGACAAACATTTTAAACAAGATTGATCTCTTTAATTTGCTCTGACAGGTGGAATAATATTTGACTGAAGGAGGGCAGTAAATTGAGCAGACTGATTTAATAAGACATTATCCTTTTCACCTATCTTTAGTACTTCTTTAGTTAGGAAAGAAGTAATGTATTTATTAAATAGACTTGCAAAGGAGGAGAGTAGTTCCTTAGTAGGCGGTGTAGCACTGGTTTTTTTTGGTTTACAAAAGGGACACAAAGTCAGTTTTGCTGCTTTAAATTTTTGAAACTGTCTTTTGGGTAGTTATTTTAAAAGTTTAACCTTAGTGAAACTAAAACTTCTTTTAGCTTGGCATGGTAACAGAGGAATTTTTTTAAAGTATTTGCTTCATAGAGAGGGAGTCTGAATACGCCTCTTAAGTGCCTAAGTTCTTACATTCTGGTCCTTCTATAATTAATCACTGGAAAGGCTCTTTGAGGCAGTGCTTTAAAACCTACTTCCAGAAATACAAATTTTACTATTTTGCCTTTAAAAAAATAAAAAAGGAAAATATAATATTCAGGAAATATTGCTAAAGGAACAGACAAAGCAAAATGCTGGTGCATGGATATCAAATTTATTGGCATGGATTTTCTGACACAAAAGGCATATATGAATGTGAGACTCTCATTTAATATTTCCCAAATGAGATTAAAAAGATAAAAATTAAAAATTATTGTTCTGATAGTGTGTGCATAGGAGAGCTACTGCAAATTGTAAAAGGTTCTTCTTCAGTACTTTGAACTTCAGAGATGAATGTTTCCTGAAATGTCACACTTCCATTACATATAGCTCATAACCTTTAAATGTGGTTACAGTAAGACAAAACATATTTCAGATTCAACACGTTCCTTGGTGAGAGATGTGCAGAGCTGTCACCTTCACTAAGCATTCATATATGGTCACTGGGGTTTTCCATGGGTCTATTCTAGAGAGACACTGACTTTTAGCGGTAAACACAGATTCATTTATTTTTCTCCTAGCAAAACTGAGAAAAATCTGTTCTCAAAGAAAAGCAGCTCTATACAGTCTGTAGTGCTACCCTCTTTTTTTCTGTGAAACTTTCAAGAACTAAGAAACCCATTTTCACAATGGTGCCATAACACTGTGCTTTTGTTTGCATTTTTTTTTAAAGCATCTCTAGTAAACGTTGTCAGTGAAGCTGTGTATTGTCACCCAAGTGCCATCTAGAACAATCAGTATTTAAACCTGGCTATTTAAAAATGAGATGATTAAGCCAATAATGATGGATAATATATGGTCTCTGTATTTTCTATTTTGTTCTGCTAATTAAATTAATAATATGTGCTAGCTGGCATGCCCCCAGCTCTATTCAGTTTTTTGGAAGAGTGGCTTTTCTGATTAGTTTATTATTTATTTGCCAAACATTATATATGCAATGGGTTATTAAGTAACATGGCACTGAAGCTGTATTGTTTTTTGGGAATAGAAGCATTTCCAGAAATATTTTTAAAAGAACAAAGGCAAATTGTTTAGAGATGGGAACTCAATGGTGGTTGGATCCCTCTGCCCCTCTGCCTTTTACTCCATAAATTGTGACAGGGTCATTTCTGAGGGAGGAAGAAAGTTGAATGCAGAAACATCTGTGCTAAATGTCTCATAACTTTGGCACCTGAGCAGCAAATGCTCATAAACATCAAGTAGACCCAGGCTAGTGACTGACAGGATGGGGGAGAGAATAGGAAGAGCAAGAGAACTCCTGGGTCAACATAAAGACATTTTAATAGCAAAAGGGGGAATAAAACACCTGAGTGGTGCAAAGGCCATTGCTCACCACCTGCCACCAGCAGAGCAGTGCCCAACTGGCCTCTGAGCAACAGCCACCCTGGCAAGCCAAGCCCCTACTTCTTCCTCTGCCAGCAGTTTTACTGCTGAGCCTGGCACGGGGTGTCCCTTTGGGCACTCCTGACTGGGTGCCCCCAGCCTCTTGCCCGCCCCCAGCCTGCTCCTGGGGAAGCGCTGTGGAAAGCAGGGGTGGCCTGGGCAGGGCGCCAGCAGTGTTCAACAACAGCCAGAAGAGTGGTGCTTACCAAGCCTGTTTTAGCCACAAATCCAGACCTCAGCTGCTATGAAAACTTAACCCAGTCCTGGCCAGAGCCAATACAAAGGTGATCCAGGTGAAATTGCAAAAGAACTCACAAAAGGCTGCTGTTAGAAGGGGAAATAAGTAAGGACAGTATTTAACTTCAACAATTCATATTTAGTTTGTGTCTCTTGGATTTTGGGGTTAATATTGTCTTTTTAGGAGAGATGATAAACTGATCTCAAATGACTAGTGGTTTATTGAACATGACCTAATTATAATGAGGTGAACGGGAAGAATTTTCCGAGAGGCTGAGAAAAGCTCTGTGGGAAGGAGCTTTGCAAGGTTGGCTTACCGTGGCAGGAGGGGGTGAATGGAAGTTAACTCCTGAGAGACTGCTCCAGGCACTTGGATAATTGGATGACAGGAGCTATGCTGGAACCCCGATAGAATAATTCAGACTTGTTTGAAGTCATTAAGAGGACTAAATCCACTTCAGAGCAGCAGTGTGATTTTTAGTACAGTTTCTTTGGAGAGCCCTGCAGTGAGTGAGCTTATATGCCTCAAAGACAGATAAATTAGTGCCCACAGTACTTTCCTCAAATGGATTTGAGTTTTTAGCAGTTAAAATTTTCCTTTTAGAAATTAATGATTACCTATTACCTCAAGAGCCCCCCAGGACTGTGCTGTTTTTTTGAACACGAGGTTCTGTGGGCTGCAGAGTTTAGTATTGATTTCAAATGGCCTCAAATACACCAGTCAACACTGGTGGAGAATGTAGTCTTGTGCTTTGAGTCCCACAAATGTTATGTATTTCCTACTAGTTGTATAATAATAAAAATGGCAGCAAATGGCCACACCGACCTGGAAGCTGGACCAATAGAACAGTGCAAAGCAATGGGTGTGCTGGGCTGTTTGCTGCCAAGTCCGTGTGTTGTGTCAGGATGTAACACAGCAGAGGAGCTGCAGGAATGGGGCGTGAGTCTCAGTAAAAATGTTGCTTGATTTTTCTGGCCTCTAATGTTTATCAGCTAAAGTTGAAAAACCTAAAATCTCCCAAAGGAATTACAGTTTTAGGCTTAAGCTCTTGAGATTTCTCATCTTAGAAGCTTTTCTATTGATTTCAAGAGTGTGGCCTGTGAGAAATAATATAGTACATAAAAGACGGCATCATTTTGGAGTCATTTGGGGGACAGAATACAGAGAAATTGGTTGTAAAAGCCCTCTCCCCTGCCTTTTTCTTTTTTTTTAAGAATACAGAGTTCATAATACCTAGACTTTTAATCTGTAAAATTCCTATTTCCATAAACATCATTAAAATAGCAAACAAATTGTTTTTCTCCTTTTGTTCAGATTTTATAATAATGATATGCATACAAAGATAGGAGCCAGTTGCACAGAATTACTGGAGATTCTGGAAAGAATTTTGATTGTTGTCATTGTTTTCATAAACAGCTGGAATTGCTGAAAAAAGTGAATGTGCACTATGAAGTCTCACAAAAGTGTGTTTAATTTATCAATTATGGACAATGTAAAGTTCCTATATACCTATATTGGAATGCACTTCTAGAACCTATTGTATTACTGTTATTAGACTTTGTTGTACCATAAGCCCCCAGAACAAGTTGGTTTCCCCTGCTTTCCGTGCCCCTGCAGGACAAGGACAGCGGTGCTGTGGTTAGAAGTGTGCTGAGCAGTCAAATTGTTGCTGACAAGCAAAAATCTTTAATGGTTGAGTTCTGCCCATCTTCCCTCCTATAATGTACTAATTTGGGTCTCCCTTCTCTACAAACACAAGCTGACAAGAAAGCTTGAGGAGTACAATTAAGTTTGAAGCCACAGCTCCTTTTTCAGAACTGCCTGAAGTCACCCGGAGGATTAAAACCTGTCTTGACAGGCAGTGTGGCTCTGTAAGCATTGCCTTAGTAGGAAAACAGGTGAACCCTAAAGCCTCCACGTCTCCTCCCTGAACTATCCACTGCCAAACCTTGTTCCCTCTGTGATTTATTTAATTAATTAATTCATTATTCCCTCCCCCCCATCCATACACAAGTCTCTAAGTCTTTGCCAGGTCTGAAGCCAGGTGCAATAGCTTGCTCTTTCACAAAATCAAAATCAAATTCACTGTTCTCCCACAAACTGCTAAATGACAGCATGATGGCTCAGTACTATTTTTGGTTGATAGTTTATGTTTTGATTGAGTTTTAGATCTCTTGTGGCATCTAGGGAACAAAATGTGATCCTGTGTTATTTTAGCAAACTGACTTGAAAGGTATCCCTTTATCCTCATGAAGACATACAGTGCTCAGTGTGTTTTATAAACTGGACATTATTTCCATTCAAACAGAATGGAAGCTCTAATTTAGCACTCAAAAATGTTTTTGTCTTTTCTTACTTTACTTTGATGTGTTCTTCTTAGCATAGATCTGTAAATATTTTTTTACTCTGAACAGGAAAGTTGTTTCTGGTAATGTGTTAGAATATATTTGCCTCCCCTAGTGTCTAAAATGAGCTCTTCCTTATCCTCTATTAGAAGTATTATAACCTCTCCTCTGCAAAAAGCACATTCTGTAAGAAGTTAAACACAGTAGGAAATTAAGCTAAGAAGCAGGTGCCAGACAACCTAACTGTTCTTTTCACAGTTATGAGTAATCTGCACTTCTCCTTCCTAATGCCTTGACTAAAAAGGCTTATTTAGAGTGTGTGCTTCAAACTATAATATAGTGCTTCATTTCCCTCATAATTTCTGAAGCTGGGAGCTAAAATAATGTTTTTCTGGGCCTTAGCATGTTGCTTGATCTTGTAAAGTCTATTTCATGGTCTGCTAGGTCCTAATGGAGATTGTTGGTAATGAGATAACATTTATTTATATAAAAGTAAATTTACTGCCAACTGCCTAAAACCTACAAGCAATTGAAGTAACAGGTTAAGTTTTTAGTTCACTTTATCAGTATGTAAGAAAATACATGGAGGTCCCAATTTCAACACTCTAAAAAACCCCTAAAATTCTGTATGCTTATATGCCATGGTATCAAGACATATTGTCTTTGCAAACTTCTAAATTAGAATGTTTATTAATGTTTCTGTTGATGCATTTATGTTTGGAGCTTCTGCTGCCCAAGCCATTAAAATAATTTGGCAATAAATGTTACACCTCATTCAGTAAAATTAGATCTTATGTGCAACAGGTAATGTAATCAACCTTAAAGCTTAACTGTATGCAAAAAGATGGGGAACTTCTATAGATGCTCTTGACAGGCTTTGAGAATGACCTTGATATTAGCTATGTTAATAGCATTTCTAACAGAGAATCTGCAGCCAGCTTTTTGCCTAGAGCCACATTGTAAATTATTGCTGCATTGCAGATTACAGTTTAATTGTTCAAGGGAAGTGGGGGGAAAATTACCATTCTAAATTCCCAAGTGGGATCTACAATACATCAGTGGAGACCAAACTGAGAAGTCTGGTATGACAATATAGATGCTGTACAAACCAAAGAGAATCAAAAGATTTTTTCTTCCCCCAGAGAGCTTATTGTGCTGTATACACCATCTATGCTTTAACTGAGAGGATGTGTCCTTTTAGTATGCACATGGAGCTCTGTTTTCAAGTGATGGTGATGTGAGTGCCCTACTTCTGGTGTTTTGAGGGTATTTTGCTTAGATGTTGCCTTTGTTTGGGTGGTGACTGGTTTCTAAAATCAGATTTCTGATTTGGGGCTCATCAAAATCACATTCCTGTTGCAAATATGAAATACATTATAAACAATTAGACATCCAAAAATCTTTATATCAGCCCATGTATGCTTTTACAGTAGGAGGAAAAAGAATATTGAGAAAGATCTATCTGTTGTTCACAAGGTTAGTAATTGAATTACATATTGATTTTAAGTTCAATTCTGTATCTATAGAACAGAGTGATAATGTAATGAGTTCAAAGGTTTTGTGAGTTGGAAATAGTGAAGCCATGGATTAATTTTGTAGGTCATATCAAATCTATGCCAATAATTCTTTAGGTGATGGAACATAATGTGTGCACCAACTACTTTTAAAGGGGTAGAGACGCCTTAAAATGTCTATTAGCAATAGTCTATGTCTATTAGTTTTATTAAAACCTTTATATTCAGAGTGCTGGAGACACTGATGGTTAAGAGTGTAGTGTAGTGTAGTTAAGAGTGATGGTTAAGAGTGTAGTGGCCTCAGGCAAAAGGGACAATTGTACATAACTTTGAGAAACCTCTCTAAGTTGTCTAAAATAATAACTTTTAAACTTAATTTCTTTTTTGTAAAGATTCAGGATTGTAGGGTGTTCCAAGGCTGTGAAGCTGGCAGTCTTTACTACACAAGTTTGCTGAGAGATTTGTTTTACAATCAAAGCACATTAGATAGTTTAAAATAGGTACACTACCTTTCCATGTGAATTTATACAAAGCACAAGCAATGTGGAAAATAGTATTTTTACAAGGTTGCAAGGGAAAGTTTATAACAGTAAAATGATGGAGCAAAAGATGGCAAGCTTTGCCAACAATGCAGGAGGTGGGATTTTAGGTTTTGCTGTGGTACGCTTTACCTTTACCTCTTGTTCTTTGTAATAGTGTTAGACTGAAGTTACACAATTTTGGTTGGCTGGGTTTTTTTTGTCCTGGAGAGAGCATTTGTTGCTTTTTTTTTTTTTTTCCTGCTTGGTTAGCAAAGTTGAGACAGAGCTTTTGAGAGAAATTGTGCTTTCACTTATACCAGTGTGAATCTGGGATAACCAGCCTGGAGTTTGGAATAACAAATTGCATTCATGTGCAGTTAGTTTAGAACTAGATGGACAGAAAGAGAGAACCAAGCTACAATATTCATTGATGAGCAGGATGGAGATGAGACTTTAAAGAGGGAGATTTTAATTACTGTCCAAGTTTTAGGAAAAGATTTAAAATACAGGTTCAGGCAATAATTCTCTTTGATTTGTACATACGCTGCTGGGTGAGATTAGTCATGCACTTTCTCTGTCTTTCTAGCAGTGAGAGGCCAACATCACGCACAAGAAAGTTTCAAGAGAGCCACTGAGCCTGCAGGTTCAACTGCTCACTGCTGCACCCTCAGCTCTGTATTCCTGCTGTTGTCCCCATTTAGGCACTGCAAACCTGCAGTTGTTTGGTCAGCCAGTTTATGCAGCTGAACTGAAAACTCTTGAGAAAAAAACATGCTTTTCAGCTCCTGGATTTCTGAATCAGGTCCATGAACCAGTTCACTTGGCAGTTACATTCTAGTTTGCTCTCCATCACTGGGGAAAAAGATAGGAGGGGTTGGGTGGGACTCTGGAATAGGACTCAGGTCCTGCACCGCTAGAGCCAGCCTGAGTGAGCACAGGTGGTTGGCTCAGAGTTACAATTAGGTCTATTCTGTCCAGTTAGTTTAATGATAGCTGTGACTGAGGAGATGCTAGTCATTCCTAACATAATTAGCAGTGTGTGCCTCTGTGCCCAGAATGGCTGTCTGCCTGTGCTGTTATGGCAGGGTAGGTCTTGAAACAACATGTGCTTGGCACTGCCTTTTCCCCAAAATGACTTCTTCCACTGGGGGTAGAATTTTATCCTGCACCAGGAAAAGCACAATTAAAGCTGCAAATCAGCTGAGTAGTTCACTTTTCTTGAACGTAGTTTAATGTTAGAGCAGATTTATTTTGTGTTTTTCTTCTGAATTTATAAAAGGACCAGAACTATCTGTTCTCCAGGCACTTCAATCAACTAAATTAAAGCACAGAATACTGGTGAATAAACACTATAATTAGTGTAGAAAGTCAACAACTAGTAATTACAAAATACCTATTTCACTAGCTATGCAGAGCCAATGATTAATAATATCACTGCATCTGTAGCATGATTGCCCTCCAGCACTTTTAAAACACAATACTAAAAAGCCTCGCAGGACATGCTAGAGGTCAGACAACTGGCTATTTGAAATCACTAAGCAGTAAAGGTGCTGAAGTAACTGCTTTTCATTTATTCAGAGGAGGGCTGGCCTTAGGGCATTAGCTGATTTCAGCTGCCCCATTGCATTTGGGGGCCAGATGCAGTCTTTCTCAGCTGGGCAGGTAGGAGATTTGACAGGGCTTAGGTCAAAAATTGCACCTTGGAAAACTGCAGGTCACTCCTATGTGCTATAAAACACTCATTGAATGTGTTCATGGTCACTCACCCTACTTCAGACTTCACATAAATCCCTTCTGAGTTGCTGTCTTGTCCTATTTCATTCTTAAGATGAATAAATGCTCTGTCTTGAGGCTTGTAGCAAGCTGACCAAATGACTGATAATGTGGACAGAAGTTTATATGAAGAAGAGATATTACTGTGCCTATTAAAAGCATGCAAGGATGAGCATATGGGATCATCATTAGAGGAAATACCATCCATTCTGTCTAAGAGGTATAGCAGTATCACTGATATCATGAAATCATTTAGGCTGTATCATTTTGAGTTGAAACCCAGCCTAGGGTTCCTATACCAGCTGAGGCTCTCATCCATGATTGTGGTTTTTTGAGCAATAAATGGCATTTCAGATTTTGAGTTTGTTTTTCAGCAGAGGCATCATCACCATGATAGCCAGTTCCAAACAGCAGTACAAACCTGTCAATATCTGTAGAGACTGCACAGACAAAATATTATATGCCTAAAGGTGGGTGCTTCCCACAGGTTAGTTGTGAGGCACTCCCTGCTCCAAGATCAGCCAGTGCCCCAATGTGGAGCTAGGGTATCACTGACATGAAATTATTCGATTTCCAACTTTAGCAGTATAAATTACTCTTTCTTTTCTGTGGAAGGTTGCTGTCTATTAGGAAATGATTCCTGTATCCAACATCTGAAGCACTGCTTTGCAGAAGTACTGTTTTACACTAACAGGCAACTAGCTCCTGTACAATCTATTAAACTATTCTTAATTTTTCTGGATGAAAGGTATTAAAAAATATAAATGATTAATAATTTTGCAGCATATAACTAGATTTTTTTTTTTATTTTAAGCAAGTGCTTATATTTAGAGTGTAAAATTAATAGGTCAGATCATACTGAAACATTAGACAAACGGTTATGGAAATAAAGAAGTTGCTGCAGTTTAAAATGTTAAGTATATATTTTATATCTGAAATAGGTGCTTTTCAAAGTAACAGAAGTTTATATTTCAATTGAAAAGGGAGACAAATAACTTTATCTGAAAAGAGGATGTTCTAGGAACTGCAGTATTTTACTCTGACCAATATATCTTTTAGTAAAAATCTGCACAATTCAAGATTCTTTTAAAAAATTTGGCATTTTTTAAATGATTTAATCAGTTTAGATTGACTTTTGAGATCAGAAAAACACATCAGTGCTGAGAGGCAGGTGGAATTACAGAGCTCTATTAGAATAGTGCTAGTATGCTAAAATATTAATAAGAATGGTTTTAATCTACTGTGCATTGCCAAGAACTGTTAGCTTGAGAGAAAGCTGTCGAAAAGATGTGATGTAGTACAAGTGGTAGCTGGAATTGAGAATGCTAAACAAAATTATATGCAAAGCAGAACTGAAATGACTATTCTACAATGGTATCTGTGTGTGTGAAAACCAAATTGAAGGTTATGGATGAAATTCAGAACAACAGATCTGGGATCGTTGTAATTATTGTGCTGAGCTATTATGTAAACTCTTCATTTAGTTGAGCCTTCCAGGGTACCACATATAATGAAGTTTAGATGCTCTTAATTTCAAGTGGCATGCTCCTATAGGTCAATTCCTCTTGGCAATGCTGCCAAGTCTTGTTGAATCTTAAAAGGGAACAGCAGACTTTAGGAAGGTGAGGTGTTAGATGTGAGTAATTTCAGTGGATCTTGATGGATTTTTTGAAGTATAGAAGGAAGGTACAGTGATGCTGTGTCTCATGATTCATGGGGATGTGAGCAGATGAGGTACACATGACCCTCGGCTGTGTAGAGAAATTTGAATGAAGCATCTAAGGATAGCATCTAACCAAGATGGAGCTGGGCGAAATCTCTCTCTGAAAGCGCTTCAGTGCTCCACTGTAATTCCCTAAGGTGCCTAGCATGGACTTTGAAGCATTTGATAAATTGGGAATATTTTGGCTTTTTATGATTCTTGTATTATTAAAACAGATGCTGGGTTAAACTTCAGTCCATTCCATTCCAATTTCTCCACTACCACCTTAGACATTTGTTTTATGATAACTCCTAGATTTGTCAACTGATTTTGATGCCTTCCTGCTCAGGAGACTACTTTTGTCCAGATACTTTGTAGCTTGTAGAGTTGGGCTGTGTTTTAATGATATAATAAATTCCAAGTTACTGCTTTTACTACTGAAAAATTGCTATGGGCACATGGCACAAATGCTGACTGTGTAAAACCCTTTGCAGGTTCTGGTAAGTTTTTAAATTATTGACAAGTTAACTTTGTACATTTATGCTGAACAGGTATTATTTGTCTTTTGTAGCCAGAATGATGGTGAATCTCAGAAGTCCTGCTTTGGCTACCTTGAAAAATGCAACCGTAGGAGTCCACGTTCAGATCCACACATTCTGCTTAATGACAGTGACTACAAGAGAAAACTTCCAGGACTGCAAACAATGGACACACCGGAAGCTGCAATAGCGATCTCATAATCTTGTGACAATAATTTTGACATAAAATTCTGACATAATTTTCTAAGCTACTTCTACTTGCCCCTCATGTAATACATGAAACGACCAAACTAAATGTTTTGAAGCAGTAATGCCAAAGTAGTGATGGAGGGGGAAAAAAAGATGTTTGGGAATGTTTGGAAAAGCACTTTCCAAAGATCATCAGTATACTTTGGTTTAAAAGTAACTTGCTCTTTTTGAGCACAGTGAAGAGTGGACTTGTGACTAGTGTTTAAGTAAGATCACAGTTTACCTTTGGACGTTGTGTAGCTGCAGCTGGCTAGGAATTGGCTCACTCTGTGTGTCCATGTGTTTTTAAATGACACATAAGAAAATAAATTGGACTGTTCATTTTTAGGCCACTGTGAAATACTGATGTTTATGGCAGGCATTAATTTCTAGAGGCACTGTATTTTCCATCAATACTAATTGACTTATTCTATAAAACTTATACCTTGAAGAACCAGTCCTGTTCTTGTTGCCCTTGTCACATTTTCTTCCCCAGTATAATTTAGTTATGTAGCCTAGCTGCAGTAGTAGGGCTTCTATTTTTCTTCTGTTTCAAGGAGAAGTGTGAATTTCCTTCAAAATGTGACTAAGTGAGACTCCTGTGCAGAAAAGATAAGAGGTCTGGTTATATCCATTTTGTTTGGAGGAAGTAGTAGTCTTGGCATATAAAATAAGTTTTCCTAAAGTAAGATCTTGGAAAACAAGACACAGTAAGTTGTTAGACCTCATGTTTGGCTACAGTAATGTAAGAGGACTCTACAGGGCATAGGAAGTTCACATATTGCTGCCTTTGGCTCCTTCTAGTTGCTAAATTCCCTTATGTTAATCAGAATTCACTAGCAGTGAGTGGTTGCCAGTTTTGATAGAAATAACCAGAAACCTGAAGTGAAGGGTGAGAAGACTGTAACATGGAGTTGTTATAATAACTAATGAAATCAAAATGAAGGCTGGATGACACTGATGCCTATATGATAAATACTAGAGGGTCAATATCTGAGCACTGCTGTACCCCAGGAAATTGCAGTTATATTTAGGAGAAAGGGAAAAAAAAAAGCCTGAAACCTGCCTGCCAAGTTGCATTTCTCTTACTTATGTTTACTCTTTCACTGTTATTTTTTCAGCTTTGCCTTTTCTGTGTGTTTCCTTCTGAGCTTTGACAAGACAGGCAATATTGTTATATTGATGCATGAGGGTAGAATAAGAAATTTAGAAAAGTATTATGTGAAAATGGTTGTCAGCACAACTTTTCTGCCATTCTTCTAGACTTTTAGTTAAAATATTAGGTATTGGAAGCTCCTTTCTAGGTCTTACCTCATAAATTAATCTACCAGTTTACCCGCTGGGCCATGGCACCAGTATTCTGTAGCTGTTCTTCTTCTCATTTCCTATAACTTCTCTTTCACACTTGGACTCTTTCCTGAAAGAAAAATCAGCAATGCTCTTCTGCCCATAAGGGGTTGTCCCGGGTTGTCCTGCATGTGTCTGTCTTTGGTGATACATGTCAGTCTTTTCCCTATTGTTTCAGCAATCTGATTCTAAATAAACCATTCAGATAAACTTTTTTGGAAATTAAAAGCAAAATGCTGATGCAACAGAGGATACAATATGAGGCTGCTGAATGAATAAGTAGATTTGATAAAAGTTATTTCTTCATACCACTGGCTGCTCATGTGCCCACCTGAGTTTTAGGAAAAGGCATCTATTCACAGTGGCATTCAAGCACATATTTCAGTGCTTCACTGAATCAGAGTTTCAGTGATCTGTTTTAAAAATTATACTAAATTATATAAATTACACACACACGGCTTTGGAGCATAAGTCACCTTTTTGAGATGTTAGCCTTGTAAAATAAACAAGACTAAACCTCAGGGGGAAGAAAGCCTACATTCCTTTTCTATATCTGAGGCATAGAATACTACTGCAGCCAAGCCTTCCTCTTCCAATAAAAACCCCTGTGGTGAGTTCAAGTAAACATATTTCATTTTTCTCTAATATGATCTTAGTGATTTGGAGAACTTGGAATTTGTGCTCCTCATCTAATTGGAAAGCTTTTATAGTTATTACTTACTTGTGGTGGAATGGCACAGGCCTGCAGGCCAGGAGACCTGAACTCATCCCCTTCACCTCTTGCAGGCAAGAGAGATGTACAGGGTGTTACAAAAAGATGGACCCATTTGAAATGGACCTTCAATTGAAACTAGGTCCATCTTTTTGAAACACCCTGTACTTTCACATCATACTTTTCTCCAGGATGCAAGTGGATTTGAAATCAAAATGACATTCTTGGAGATTTCTTTCCTTGAAACAGGCCCTTGAGGCTATCTTTGCTTGTCTGAGTAATGAACTGAGAGTTGTACCAGAGTCTTAAGCACAATTCAAAGTGTTTCACTGAAGATGTTTGCTTACAATCAAGCAGGTGTTTACTTGCTTGCCAGTCAAGGATCATCCCATCCCAATACTTGCCTTCTATGCCAAAAATTACTACAAAATAGCTCTATTCTGATTCTGGTTTTTTCCCAGTTAGCCAAAATGAATATTGTAAAATCCTTATCAACATAATGAATCTCATTCTCATATAATGCAGGCTTTTATTAGAAAACTGTAGTCATATGTCTTTTCTTACTCAAGGCTGATGATTCTGCAAGTACAGACAAGATGAACATGCATCATTCTCTCTGGGATTCTGCACATTCTTTATTTCTCACAGCTCCTTCAATTTTAGGATGGACATTTGTTTAATCAGAGCAGTCCTGCCGGTCATACTTAGTAGTAATTCTTGGAGACATAACCTTGGCTAGTAATTAATTAGGCCTTGAATTCGTTAATGAATACAGGTTCAGGACATCTTAATATATATTCCTTTCTTATACCACATACTGTACCTATATCATGGTCAAAGATATGGGATTGTCTTTAGTAGGCTGATTTTAATGGCATGCTTGAAAAGAAGGCTACATTCTTTGAAGCTGTCATATTGTAACGTTGGGATCGCTGTCAGCTCCTGGACTAATGGCAGATTCTGTCTCATGTAACTGCTCAGCAGCATATAATATCAGTGCTTTCTGTGGTTGTTATCATCAAATCCCTACATATTCCTTAAGGCAAATATTCTCATTTTTCAGAAGAGCAAACTGAAGAACAGCAGCAATGTCACTTGCAACAGAGCACAGGGACTGGAGTAGCACCTTTCTGGCTGTCTCAAGCCAAAAAGTCACACTTCTGTCCTTGTTCTCCCTTTGTTTGGTGGAGGAATTCACTGTGCTAACTGACTCACTGGTGCAGAAGCAGCAGCACTAAAACTGTTCTTATTTTCTGCCCACGATCTAGTCAGGGAGCAAGCAGTCTGGCAGGAGCTGCTTTCCTTCTAACTGCAAGCAGACTGCAGCCTTCACAGGAGAGTTAATGCCTTTTAGTTCTTCTGTGGTAGTTTATCTCAGTTTCCAACCTATGAATATAAACATTAATTGAGAAAATGAAAGATTTTTCTTATTGATAAGCCATGAAATTAAATTCTCCTTTGGTCTTTGCTGGAAACAATCATATACATAGTTTTCTCTGTTCAGGGAAAATGGAGGATTAGTTGCATTAAACACCTAGAAAATAAAACAAAAGCCATGACTATATTCTTAGGGAATAATTGTGCCACATTATGCTCTATCAGTATAATTTATCTATGCATTGTGTAGAAAATAAATCCTTTAAAAGGCTATTGTGTGGAATAATTAAATAGATGAAAAGTGCCAGTATTAAAACTAATCAATGAAGTTTTTGTCAGTTGTGGCCAAATCCAAAACCTGTTGAAGTCAATGATTTGCCTTACACTGATTTAAGCTGGCTTTCATATCACTCCATATAATCATGAGTATGCAGCACAGAAGGCTGTTGTGTTGTTTTTCTCTACCATGTCGTATGGTAGGTAAAATATTCAGAAGTTGGAGCAAGAATCAAAGAAGCTTATAAACCAAGTCTCACTATCAGTTATGCCTTCAAGCCAGATTTTGAATGCGTTTAGATGCCTAAAGATTAGCTAAAGAACCTACTGGGCTTTTCAAAATTATGCAAGTGCTTTCCTGCATGATCAAAAGGACTGCAGGGCTGTGCATTGAGGGCTGGCTGTATGCTCAGAATCAGGCCCCTACATAAGTGCCCATTTGATTTAAAAAAGGGTGTTTTGTCATTAAGTCACTGAAGTGCCTTTGCAAATGCTACCCAGAAAAACAACTTCTCATTCTAGAATATCTTTTAGATTATCAGTAACTGCAACATGCAAACTTCAGTTAAACTGAGACCCCTGTCTCAGCTGTGAGTGGTCAGCAATGATTCTGGATTATATGCCTATAAAGTATTATGACTTATAAATAACCCAAAACAGAAGTTGTTTGTTGTATTTTGTTAAATAAAATTATTATGCTGAATTAATTATACTCTAAGATAAAATATTTTCAAATGTCTTAGAAACAAGACTGCTAAAATATTACAAAGAAAGATGTGAGTGTCATGATACAATAAAAAACTCACTAGTCAATACAGGAAGTGGAATAAGTAGTTTTTCTTTACAATAGTTTTGACCCATTGATACTGATAGTAATAGGAACATCTATAAAGTCAGTGCAACATGGAAGTTGTGTAGATCCAAATTTTAACTTGTCTTGGAAAAATGTCCTGAGAAAAAAATCATATCAAGTTTAAAAAGCAAGCTAAACAGATAATGTTGCTTGTACATCTGGGGTGGCATTTGAAGGTTTCTAGAAGTTCTTCGTTGGCTGAGAGATGAAAATTTGGAACCAGTGAAGCCAGAGTGTGTAATACAATGCTACCATTTGTGGAGAGTCTGTTTGTGTGTTATCAGATATTCCCAAAAGGCTCTTGGGTATAAAGTTTAAAGTTAAATAGTGAGTCGATGTAAAAGCAATTTAGTGTTTAAGACTGTGGAATGAGGAACAAAAGCTGTCAAATGGCCAAGATAAATGCAGCTCCCTTTTGGTAGTTGTTTTCAGGCGTATTCTAGGACTTTTGTATACTGTCTTCAACCCATAATTTATGGGATGCAGTTTAATTGTCTTTATCTTTCTTTGTGGACCTATGCAACTACAAGATCTTTGCTTCCAGGCAGTGTGTAGAATTTACTACAGTCAAATTAATGACTCAGGCAACATTAAAGACTCTATAGCATTAAAATGCTTTGTATATCATGAACACTCTATAATTAGTCAGCACAGTTTGTATTTAAGCTTTCTGAAATTACTTAATTCTCAGGAGAAGCCTGATTTTTTTCAGTAACCAGGCATACCTGTGTGTACCTAGTAAACCTAGCATCATTAATGCAATATAGTTTATTAAGATGACACACACACACAATGTCAGGCATATGGTGAAGGTATGTAATTATATATACTCAATTTATTGTACTCAGGCATTTCTGAAAATAGTCATTCACTGCAAAACCCGATCAATGAAGCAGAGTCTCTCTTGCCACCATCTCAAATGTATAGTCTTAAAATAAGCGAGCACTAGGAACAGCACTGCAACCCCCTGCTACCCACAAATGGCAGCTTGTCTACTTGAAAGGCTAGTTAAAAGGGTTGAATTCTGTAGAGTCTTGATGTTACCCATTAGCGTTCATCAGCAATGACTGAGGATAAACACAGCATAGTTACTTGGAAAGTGAATACAAATCACCTCCGATAGAGAACACTAGTCATTAGACCTCAGAGGTGAGGAAAAGAACTACTTTTATGCTGATTTTTCTTTTATCTTTTTTCTTTCCTTTGGGAAGGGAAAAATGAGAGACCACATTCAGCAAGCGTGGAACTAAATTTGCAATGGCTGTTAGCTGTAAGAAAGCAACCAGCTCTAGTCTCAGGCTGTCAAATGTGTATAGTGTGTTTATTGTGGTGAACAACTATCCAGTCAAGTTCATTAAAAATAGGTTTAGAGCCTCACATAAACCTTATGTTTCCCACATGCAGAATCATAAATGAATCTTAAAGGATCCTGCTGATATCTTGATCGTTCCTTTCTCAGCAGCTGACGGCTGTTGACTGATGGCTGCTGGAAGCTCTGTGGTGAATGGTAAATGGCTTGGATTAAGAACTGGCTAAAAAGTTGGAAGGTATAAGGAAAAATAAACATACAAGTCTTTATTAACACCAAGGGAAACAGTACAGAGTGCCCAGAGATAGCTGTGGAAGTTGCCAGAGTCCCATAGAGCTATCAGTAACCACTGTGGGCTTTTCCACTTGAAGGATGGCAAAGTGGTGAAAGCTGCCCATAGTTTGAGAGCTTTTTGGCTCAGAAAATCCAAAGGTTTTACTCCCACAGAATCTGAGCACCAAATCTGTAATTTTAAATCTGTAATTTAATCTGAGGTGTGTCTAATTTTCATCCATAATCAAGCAACAGAAATGCAAGTGCCTTTTGTCTTTTCTGTATCCATTATCCATAGGGAAACTGAAAAGGGCTAATCTTATGGGAAACCATCTTGCAAACTATGGAGATGGACTGTAAATAAGGTACAGTCCCTTATTCAGCCCAGGACAGAGGATATAGCTCCTCTAATGCACTGCTTTCCTACCTAGGGCACAAGAACAAACAAAGTTTGCATTCAGCAGTGGCTGACAGTATTGATGCTTGTGGCTGCACTGCAGTTATCTTTAGACTCTGCAGCAGAAATTAACTACCTAATATCCCAGACATCCTTTTCTTAAGTGTAGGGTAGATCTGGATGTCTGACATATAATAATCATGTGTATGATTTAATTCTGCGGGCAGCTGAAGGGAGTGAATTTGTACCTCACGAAATGTCACCTCTATGTAGACTGAACTATGTCCACAGGAACCACTAAAAGTTACAATGTGTCTCAGTTATTGCTCAGCTGTAACACAACAAAATGCTTTAGAAAAGAAAGTGAAATACCTACTTAAAATTTTAGAGCAAATGCTTACTTCAAATATAATGTTCTTAGAGACTTAGCTAAACTTTGATTTTTATTTTTTTATTGTAAAAAAATGCTCCAAAGTCTTTAATAACTTCAAAGGTTTGAGGGCTTCAGTTTTACAGTAGCAAAATGCTGACTGAGCCTTTTCTCAGCATGAGTTCAAAAGCAAGAACACAACTTACTTTGAATCAGAGACATCTTCTTAATTAAATTATGGGTCTAGTGAAGTCTGCATTGCCTTGATAACTGCAGCCGGCAAATTTTACACTTCCATTCCTCCATCATACTACACAAAATAATCACTTTCCACACCTAAGTCATGAGTTATGATAAATGATCTACATTGCACAGCCTTGGCCTGATCTCTGATTCAAAGACCAAGGTTTCCAGTATACTGGTGGAAAGCCCTCCTTTCCTACACAATCTTGCAGAAAACAGGAAAGGAAAACACAGACCTTCCTAGCTGTTGTGTACCCGGGTTAACCACTTCAAATTTCTGAAACACGTAAATTATAGAACATACTATAACTGATAACTAACAGCTATGCTCAAATCTAGCAGGTCATGGCCACATTCACCAACAGACAATTATGTCTATATTGTTGTAAGGGGGAAACTGAAGCCTGCTGAGAACAAGAGAACAAAAGACTGTTATTATGCCATTTAATGCCCCTTGCTAGGACTGAATATCTCCCAAGGGGCTGCCTGTTTTTATAATGCTTACAAAATCCACAAAATAATTTACCTTTTGTTATTGTGGGTTAGGCAGAAGGAGATGCTGTATAGCACACAGCTAAACTATTGATCTCTTCCTTACTACAGGACTTCTGCAGGTGAGACTGAACACAATGAAAGGTTTTAAACAAATTGGATTGGGCCCAAATTCTGCCAACTGTACCAGAGGAGAGAGGATGCAAATAATCACAGATCCTTCTGTAAATAGTGAATGTTCAATAATTTGCATGTATTAGCATATGTCTGTCTAGGATGTCATCTGTTCAGATGACAATTGCCTGAACTGTCCACATGAGACCTTGTCACAACCTCCCCTGCCCAAGCCTGTTACTTCATTTCAACCTACCCTGTCTCCAGTTCATTCCCCCCTTGTTTTCATTCATTTCCTTCTAAATTCTGTTTTTCTATTTTCTTCAGTCTTCTGTTACTATGCTTTTTTCCCCTTCTCTCTGTCTCTGTCAAGTCTTTCTAACTTGCCATCTTTCCCAATTCTTCCCAGTTCTTTTCTTCTGAATTACACAGCTCTATCTTTTCTTCAGTGCCAAGCTACAGAAAAGAGGAGGAGGAGTTTCTCTTGTTTCTCAAGTATGGTGTTAAATTACTCAAGGCAGTTGTGCAAGTACACAAACAAAGTTTCTTTAGTCCAGACTCGAAATTGCATATTCAAAGCGTTTTAGTGTCAGGCTGTACCAAAAGCCTCAACTGTTCACGTGGGAACTGAAATTTTGAAGGCTTATATCTTAACCAAATTTGGGAGGATTTTCACACTACGACACCACAGTGATACTTTCCCTCTGCCAAATTTCAATTTCTTACTCCTTAGCCTGAAGGTGTTAAAAATTTTAAATGAAAATTTTAGGTTTTTTTCTTTTGAATGGTAAATCATTGTTCACTTGCATCTGTCTTGAAATTGGCTTATTTGTTTAAGCTTTCTAAAATCTGTCAGCCTTAGGCAAGCACCCAGCAGCACAGGAAATTCCTAGGAATGGTCAAAGCTGGCAAAGTTTTATAAACAACTAAAAATAGGTCTTATCATGGAAGGCTTCGAATATGCTGACTGTAAGAAGTACTGTCAGCTCTGTGTGTATGAGACAGAACAGGGAGCCTGGCTTTCTTTAGAGGTACCTTGGCAAAGACTTGCTCATCTCCTGAGGCATTTCACATGTACACTATTTCTGGGCACGTTTCCAAACAAAGAGTGGAGTAAATGCTACTCCACAAGCCAGAACAGGATTGAAAACTTGCTCTGTAGCCTCTGTGCTCTCAGAGCAATAGGCAAAAATTGTAGGGTGAGACTGGTTTGTATCGCCTTTACAGATCCCAGAGATTACTGTCTCCAGCTGCTCATCTCCACGTCTTTTGGAGTTCATAATCTCTGTTGATTTGCCAATGACAGATACAAGTGGTGGGTCAGATCAGTTGGCTCACTGATATATCAAATATGAAGACAAAATAAAAAAGCTGGAGAAACTTGGTTGTTTGGTTGTTTTGTTTTTTTCTGGACAGACACTAGCATAGTTACTATACTTTGGTGTAAAGGCCAACTTACTTCTAGTTTGCCTTACAGAATTTAAGCTCACAGAAATGTTAATGTTGCTCAGTTCATCTTCGAGTGCTGGTAGATTAAGCAGTACGGTGTTATTGACCTCAGCTCTCTAGCATCAAATCAATATGAACCAATGGTTTTCTGATTAGCCCTATATTGATTTACCTTAGTCTAAGTGTAATGTTTCTCCCTAGTAACCGTAATCCCTCAGGAATGCCATGGCTTCCTTGGTGATATATGACATAATCTTCATTATGGGTTTGTTTTGATTTTTTTTGTGGCATGGCTACAGTTCACAAGTAGTGTACAAGCTGTTTCTCCACAAAGAACGTGCTTTATTGCTTTACTTTGAACTTAGTGGCATCATCTTCAAGAAGATTAGTTAATTAACTTTTAGAAACTTTTATGTAGATATCTGTAATTTTTATTTTTGTGGCATCAACAATTATCAGTTTTTTAATATTCATGATCTGAATAAAAGTAATTTCTTGAAAGAGATGAGTGTGGCATGCTATGGACGGGGGGACTGCACAAGTATATTTTTGCCTTCTAGAAGCAGGTCTCTTAAGAAAAAAATATCTTAAGCCTAACTGAAATCTAGTTATGCTATGTCTGTAAAGAAGGTGTCAATGACTCAATAAGACTTTTTATTTTGTCATGGAGTTTTATCAGGTGTGCTCTGCTTACTTATAAATGACTTTCCCTGATCCCTGTTAGCCCTGTAAACATCACCTAAGCCAAGGTGGATAACTTTCTTTTTCAACTCTACTGCTGTCAGTAAGAGCACCATGGGCTAAATTATGCCATCATGTAAATTGTTTGCCCCCATTTATTTCCTTGTTAAAAGACATCTTTGGATAAACTTGTCCAAATCTATTAGTTTTCAGCAGGATTTGCACAGGTGCAACTGAGAACAGTCTGGCCTGAAGCAGTTTATACTGCAGGGGACAGCAAAGGAAAACATGCGTAATCAATGCATGACCCGAACATCTGTCTTTTACCATTCTTTACTGAATAGAAGTTCATTTTCAGTATGACAATGATTTGCTTCTCACTGCTTCAATACAATTGAATTGGTTTAATACAAATGGAATAAATATTCAGTAACTGCAACCAGAAAGATTCTCTTCCTCTTCTAGATGAATTCCCTGCCAGTAGAAGACTGCTATATACTGACTCTGGTGTTTTGGCTAGTCCAGTTTTAAATTCTCCAAGCCACATGGCATCCATTGTTCCTATTTAAAGACTATTTCATTTTAATAGCCTCTAGTAAGGGGAATGTGCAGCTTCCTTATGTTTTAACTTTACATTAGTTAAAACTGTGCATGTTAGAGGGAGTAAGGAACTAAAGAACCTTGATTCTCTGTTCTCAGCCCAGATGTTAAAGTACAGCAGTTTGGTGTCCCTGAGTGCTTACAGGAATCAAACTTCTTTAAGAGGTGTGGAACAACCTACAAACTATTTGGCTATGTTTTATTCTCTTTAATCCCACCTAGTGTAGTCACTTAAAATGCATCTTGCTGAGAAAATGACTTTTGATCCAAGACTGGCTTAGCAACTTTTGGGACCGCCTAATCAGGCAGCTTGAGACGTGTTATGAGTGAAACCCAAGTGATGCAATTATGCTATGGGTGTCTGAATTCACATCTGAGAAATAATGACTATTTAAAATACAGTTACCATTCAGAGGCTGGTTTATGCCATGCAGATTTGATAGGAGAAGGAGAAGGTGGTAGTAATTCATGCTTGCAGAATCAGCTGTGCCAAAGGACGGGTTAACACCTTTGTGACTGTGGCAGCTGTGTAGCTGATTTCTGTGAGAGGTTTTTTTGGGAGAGGAGGCTTAAATTCTGCCTGCCTAGTTAAGAAGCTCTTCTACCAGTGGCTGTCTGGAGGGAGGGTGCTTCTCTCTTGCCCTAGCTTTACTTCTCTGTAGTTGTTTAAGGATAGTAAGCTAGATAAATCAGAATATAGAGTTGTAGGTAAGACTGAGAATGATTTTGCCATTTGCTATTGTTGGAGGTGGTACATATGTATACATATTTAATATTTTGGGGTGAAATCCCTGGAGGTGTTACCAGCTGGTGGAGAGTACTAGCAACATGTTTTTCCTGGGCTTCCTGAGCTCCCTGGGGTTCATCAGTTGGTGTCTGCATGGGCCCATCTCCCAGTCATCTGAAGTCCACTCGAGGAATAGGCAAGTAAGTTTGTCACTGTCTCCTTTCCTTAGTTTTACCTAGTTGAGTAGTCCTGACAGCAGCTTAGAGATGTTGCCTAAACCTTGGCAGAGATAGCTAATGGGGTTACTCAAGGGACTGACTGGTTTGTCTGGGCTGTGTGCTTCTTTTAGCTTTTGCTGGTCTTGGCACAGGGAATTGTTGTGGGTGTGTTCTGCCACTGCAGCTGTCTTGGTCTGCCTATAGTGAGGGTGAACTAGAGCTTAACCCTAGAGTTAAGGTGAATCTTATTACTGAGGTCTATGTTAATCTCTCTGACAAGTGTGCTGTATACCTACCTCAGTGTCTTTCTACTGGATACAAACAAATTATTTTTCCTATGGACAGTAATCTGCTTTAAATACAGCAAGCGCCTACACAGCATATGAGGAGACAAGCAGGAACTTTTGCCAGCAAGCTTCAGCTATATATTAATGGGATAATTCTTACAAAAAAGCTAGCTCAGCAAATAGGAAAGAAATGATGTGTTCTCAGTCCTTTACTGGATCTGTCTACCCTTACACATATAAGGTTGCGTAAGTAATAAATCAGGAGGAAGTAAATTGTATGATGGCAGAAAGCCAGTCAATCACTTCTAATCATCACACTATGCTTGAAAATATCTTTAGAAATTGGTTCTGTTATGATGAGGATGAAGGGAAACTTTCTAGCACAGTATCTACCAGTTGCTGTGCTTTTAGAGGTCTGATAAGGTGATACTATCTGAAAGATAAACACCTGATTTATGTTGTGGTAGTTTTTGGGTTTGTTTTAAGAGAACAAGGAAAACTGACAAACCTGGTAGTTTGTTTGAGAGTGATTTGGGAACAAAGCGTGTGGTAGAGAACCATTTGTTGGGCTTCACAGAAGCAGAAAATCAATTTGCCTCCTACAAGGGTGGTTGTTATCTCTGGTGTGCATACTTACTGCCCATGTCAGTCCATCATTTCTGTGGCCTCTTGGTTAAAGATATTATCTTTATTAATGAAATTTAGTTTGTTTTCCCAAATGATCTCAAAGTTAATTGCTGTTTAAAATACACAATAAATGCAGTTCTGTTTTATGTTAAAGAAGATTGATCTCACTTCAGTAAAGGGTTTACCAGTGAGCATATTTTATAGACTGTATAGAGAAATGAAGATCAGTAAATCCAAAAGGCATGTGTTTTCCTTTTGCCTTTCCTCTCTACTTCTCTCTCTTCTTCAGAAACAATCTAAAAAGCCATCAGCGTTCCAAATGTTTCTACTCCTTATAGCAATATACACTTTCTAAAATCATTGCTTCATTAGGCTTCTGGTTCTTTGACTAAGGTTATGTAATTTTTCCATTAGCAAAATCCTGCAAAATTTTTTTTTAAAGAGTGTGAGAAAGGATAATTTTCCTTCCCACTGAAATGAGGTGACTTCGAGGGACAGACTACAACAACTATTTAATAGAGCTCAGCAGTACTGAAAATCTGTAGATCAGATCTATGTTAAACTGGGAAAGTGGCTTAAATAGATATAGTAACATTTCAAAAGCTTGTATTTGACTAGGAAATGGATGAGCATTTGTATTATTGTATTATTAACTCTAATTATCCAGCAGCAAGTTTCTATCTGATTTTCCTTCCGAAGATCTGATTTTGCCTGGTTATTGTTCTGCCTGTGATGCTGAGGCCTTGCTTGTATATTGGTTGTTCAACTGGATGGAGGCATTGGATATGGAACTATTTAGAAGTTAAACTATGAAATACAAGGAAAACTCAGTCTGCATAAAGAGCTTTTCTTCATTGGTATTGCAGGGATTGTCTACTATTGTATGAGACTGAGGTCAAATCATAGTACCATTGAATATAGAATTTTTAAAATTAATTTTTACACTTTTACTGGAATATTTATCAAGTTGGGAAAAAGAGAACTACATTTTGCCTTGCTTTTGGCTATTAATCTTACTGAAATGAGCTACATATTTTCCTATTAATCTGTCCCTTCTCCAAGAATATGCATAATGAAGCTTACAAGAATCCCATGGGATGCCTTATTGGAGAACAATACTCCTGTTTTGTTTCAGGCTTCAGGTTTGGTTTATTTTAGATAAACACAAAACTGGAGCAGGAAATGAGGAAATGGCCCTCCTGCATATCAAACTCACAAAAAATACAACAATGTAAATATGTATTTAAGTACTTTGGTGATTAGCCCTTGATAATCTGTGACATCTTAATCTCACAAGGTAATAGTTCAATGAGTTTACCAGTATTTAGATTGGCACTTTTAGCCTGAAGACACATCACTTTTACAATTTGCAGTAAAAGCTGAGTCAGCAGCTGCCCAGCTTGAAAGTTCAGTATCTTTTTATCAACACAAACTGGTTGAAGAAACATCATGATCTTCTCAGAATTAATTATTTGTCCAAACCAATTAGCCCTTTTTGCCTTGCTCTTCCCTCTATCACACCTCTTAGCATAGCTTAGCAATTGTTGAGACAGGCACCACGTGCCAACTCTGTGTTTGTGCTGTGCTGGTATGGCTCCATACCAGCATGGGATGCTCCTTGACATCATTCCAATAAAAACAAAATGCTGATGGTTATATAAACAGCCAGATTCTGGAGATTGCTAGTGAGTTTTCCAGTCCTAATTTTGACTCTTCAGAATTTGATAACTGACTGGCTGGGAAGGAAAAGTGAATATTGCAAAAGATCCTTGGTTAAGCATATGTTTGTGTAAAACTGTTGTTCATGAATCCATTCGACTGTCAGTCATGTCTAAGAAGAATTATTTTTAAAAAAGCTGAGTAACTATTTATACAATTTGGTTTATCCTCAGCTTTTTGGCCTATCCCTAAAGGGTATCACTTGTTTTTTCTACACCACTACTTGCACTACACTGTGGCCAACATTTAATAATACCTCTAGAAAGCACAGCATAGGTACACTTGTTCACTCTATCCATTTGTTAAAGCCTAGCTTTTCATACCCTTCTCCATTTATCTTTGTTTCTGGTTTGTTGTTGCTGTGCGTTCCTTCTCAGGCTTCTGCCATGCCACCGCTCCCCTTGCTGGGCTGAGTGAGGCCCTTAGCTGTGGTGGTGCCATGTTGCTTTTCCCCTAGAAAAGTCTAGTTCCAGGCACCGATACACACAGATACTGTGGTAAAGAGCATTGCATGAAAACACAGGGAACTGCTAAAGCCAATGGCCTAAGATAATCGCTGACAAAGTTACCAGGAGTGTTGAGGGGAGTCTCAGTGGGCATTTCAGTTGGCCTAGCAGCAGCAGGGCTGCCTCCTACCAGAGGCAGGAGTGGGGGAAACAGTGAGGGAGAGAGCAGGGGTAGGGTGGCCTGGAGGAGGTGGAAAGGGAGAGCCAAAGGAAGATCCTCTGCTGGTGTTTGGGAGCTTTTCACACTTGTCTGTCTCAGCCAGAGAGCTGTGTGCCCCAGGGATGGGGCTCACGTGCTGCCTTCCCCTGTGCTGCTGTTTAAGATGGCTGTTGCTGTGGAAACTGCCCTGCCAGCCCCTGAGCTGGCTGCCCGTGACATGGCTCACCACGAGCAGAGCGCGATCTGGCAGCAAGACTCCCTGGGGGACATGTGTGGTGAGTAGGTGTGAGGCTCATCTAAGCAGGGTCCTCCTTGTCACTGCCGTGACAGCCTGAACAGCGCGAATGTGCCGTGGCCTCGGAGGCCTTGGGGAGGGCGATGGGCTGAACTCCTGTGAGGGCACTGATGGAGGAAGCTGGCAGTGCGCGTTTATCTTGGCTCTCCTTTTGATGGTATCTTTTAGATAGTTTTTTGTTGGGATTTTTAAGTGTACAGAATACACATGTTGTGTAGTGGAAGCAGCACCGAAGCCTGTACCTGACTGCCCAGGCCCCTGAAGGCCTGCAAAGCCTGAGGGCACGCCTGGGGCCTGCTGCCTGAGCATGGCTGGGGGGGTCCTGGGGGCTAGGCACAAACCGCCTCAGCACCTCACTGGTGTGCCTGTTCTTTCCTTAAAAATAAGGGTTTTTTGTTGTTTTCTTTGCCTACCATCTTGCTAAAAAAGTAAATAATAAAAAAAATCCTAAGACAACATACTGAAAGCCATGCAAAAGTGTATGACAAAGTTGTGCTTTAGTGTAAGCTCATGAATGCTTCATCATCTGTATTCACTGTAGAGCTTGGTTACTTAAGCAGCTGTCAGAAAACAAAAGTAGTCTGGAGAGCAATATATTCTTCAAGCATCATTTCAGATCATATAGGTAATTTAGACTTAACCCCTCAATAATGTAATACTTTTTTTTTTTACATATTGTTCCAACATGAGTGTATCTTTCTGAGTGAAAACAAGATGCCTTTTATTGTTAGTTTCAAGTAAAAGCAGTAGTTTTCTTTGTTTTGGTACAATGTCAAAATGTTAGTATATCTAACTGCTTTGTTCCCTGGTCATGTGTATATGTGATTCTAGTCTGGATTTTGTTTCACAGAATCACAGAATTCTAGGGGTTGGAAGGGACCATCGTCCTGACACTCACCCTTTACATATTTGTAAACATGGATGAGGTCACCCCTCAGTCTCCTTTTCTCCAAGCTAAAGAGACCCAGCTTCCTCAGCCTTTCCTCATAAGGGAGATGTTCCACTCCCTTAATCATCTTTGTGGCTCTGCGCTGGACTCTCTCAAGCAGTTCCCTGTCCTTCTTGAACTGTGGGGCCCAGAACTGGACACAATACTCCAGGTGTGGCCTCACTAGGGCAGAACAGAGAGGGAGGAGAACCTCTCTCGACCTACTAACCACCCCCCTTCTAATGCACCCCAGGATGCCATTGGCCTTCTTGGCCACAAGGGCACATTGCTGGCTCATGGTCATCCTCCTGTCCACCAGGACCCCCAGGTCCCTTTCTCCTACACTGCTCTCCAGCAGGTCAGCCCCCAGCCTGTACTGGTGCATGGTGTTGTTCTTCCCCAGATGCAAAACTCTGCACTTGCCCTTGTTGAATTTCATTAAGTTTCTCCCCGCCCAACTCTCCAGCCTATCAAGGTCTCGCTGAATGGCAGCACAACCCTCTGGTGTGTCAGCCACTCCTCCTAGTTTAGTGTCAGCAAACTTGCTGAGGATACATTCTGTACCCTCATCCAGGTCGCTGATGAAGATATTGAACAACACCAGTCCCAGTACCGACCCCTGAGGGACTCCACTAGTTACTGACCTCCAACTAGATTCTGTCCCATTGACTACAACTCTCTGACTTCTTCCCTTTAACCAGTTCTTGATCCACCTCACTACCTGATCACCAAACCCATACTTTATCAGCTTATCTACGAGGATGCTGTGGGAGACAGTGTCAAATGCTTTCCAAACTTGTCTCTGATTTATTTTAAATATCAAAACATACACTATGTAATTAAGTTACATTAAATTACTGTTTGTACAAGTAAAACTCTGTGAGACATAGTCTGGATGCAACTTACATGACCTAAAAAGTTAGGACAACTGTTGAGAAAAACTGTATGACTCCACCAGGTAAAATAAAAGAGAATTTTGATTGTGGGTGATGGTTTGCAACAAAACACCTTTTGTGCTTCATATCCTGTGCATGGCTTGTTAGTTATCTACCCATACTCTAGTCTTATATTTTTGTTGCATTTTTCTTAACGCAGTCTTTTGTCCAAAGGATATTGATGATAGCACCAAAACACTCTCTCCTTCTGTTGAAAAACATTAGGGGTTCTGAGCAGCCAAAACACACGTGGCAGTCTTCTCCCTTGGAAATCTGTAAAACAGTGTTGGCATAATTGAAGGTCCCTCTGTTATTACAGGCTGATGATCTTGTCTGTATGTTTCATGAGGAATCTTATTTCCTCTCCTCATACAACATGTGGGAAGATTTCACAGATAGCTCCAGTGTTATGCCCAGTAGTTAAAATGATCACAGATCTCTAATCTTCAGTCTTTGATTTGAAGGAATGGTGTTAGTAGCCTGGCATATATCTTGATAAGCTGTTAAAAAGGTGAATTACACATTATTTTACTTTCTTGAAAAGCTGTTTTGTTTTCTGGTCTGAAATTTCCAGCTGCTGTGGCACTGGACAGATTCCCGTACAAAACATGGTCCAGTGGGAACATTCTTGGGGCCAGAGTTCATTATATTGATGCATTTCCTCTATGGTGAAGTCAGGCAGGAGACCTGTGAGAGGCTTGCAGTAGGTAATGTGCATCTGATAAGAAAGACCACAAGAAACTGAGAGATGAAGGTTGGAGGCAAGGGGAGAGATTGAGGGGCAGGGAGTGCTAGATTTGGGAGCCCTTTTAAGGTTATTTCTTAATTTTAATTTGGTTTGAATTTTTACTGTGCACTGCTGTGGAAACCCATTTAATCCAGAAGTCTAACACACAATCTTAGACTGGAGGTCTGTGAACTCTGCTGTTCAAACCAGCAGTGCAGATCCAAACAGCTTGAATACTGTGTGAGCTAGAGTGTGGTTTGAATTGACAGTTGTGATGATAATCTCTTATCAACTTTCTGTGGTGTGATAGGACATAACCTCCTGTGCCAAATTATATTATCCTGTTCACAGATAGACTGGAAAAAGGAGTTCCTAGTGAACAGAAATAAGAAGCTACAGCTAAAAAAGAAAACCTATTGTATTCAGTTTAGTAACTTGCAAATTACTCTGAAACTGCAACCCTCATTTAGGATGGTGGCAGTTACAGTAGCTGAGTAATTCTGCCCAAGCGCTTTGCCTGAACAGGCCAGACCTAGCCTGAATGCCTGAGGGACAACAGAGCATGGGCACCACCTTCAACAGGTTAACATGTAGTGTCCCTTTTTCCTGCTGTGGTTGGTCTGTCCAGAGCCTTTGCTGCTTGTGGTGCAGGGTAGTATCAGCTTCCCAGGAGCAGCTCTTCAGTTTAGCAACCAGAGCCTGTCTTGTGCTGACTGGGAGCCTGCAGCAGCAGTTTGCCTGTGGAGTTGTCTGAACAAATGTTACTTTTAACTATATGGCTAGTGTTAAGGAGGTTCCCTCTCTTGTAATCCTCATGCTACATGAATGCAACTGTGGTATATACAATTACTTCCATATGTCTTCTACATTTTTGCATAGGTGAGATAGTGAGCATAGAGTTATATTGGTGTAACCTGACAATGGTTTTGACAGTGATATGAGTCTGGTGGTGGTGAGAAAATTCTAAACTACAATCATTGCTCAGTTGACAACTTTCACATGTAGACCAGACCTAAATATTGTACTTATAAAGGGGAGTAGATTTAAAGGATCTGCTGAGATTCACTCAAAATGGCTTAAAAATATCTTTTGGTTTTGTACAAAGATAATTTTATTGCTTCCAACACTGAGATATGGATGCTGTGCAAAAGGAAGCATAGATTTTGGAGAAAGTTCATTTGCTGTTATGTACTGTTCAGTTTGAAACTTAACTAGGAATGTGGTCAAGAATGTGGAGCTCTTCGTGGAGACTGCAGGCCTGTTGACCCCATGTTTGATGGGCACCCACAAAGTTATTTACTCAATAGCTAGAAAAAGTCACTCTTCTGGAAAGTATTTGCATTTAAGCAGGCAATGCTGCTGCTTGGAGCATGCACCATTTCATTATTGCCCTACACCCTGTCATTAGGTATCTTCTGCTCTGCTTGTGTTAATGTACAAGTTCTCCCTCTAAAGTGGTAGTTACTCTGTAGTGGTTTAAAAGACTCTGTAAGAGCCAGTGCAATAGTTGTTAAGGCCTAGTGCATCCAAATTTAGAAACCCTTTATAACAGTGGGTTTCAAAGCCTACAACTATTTTTACTTTAGAAAGAAATCACAAAATCCTGTGAAAACAACCTGCCAAGGCATGGAAAATTTGAGGCAAACTTTAAAATGGAAAACAAAATCTTCTCTGAAGTTTACTGATGAATCTTCTCTGAAGTTTATTTTTCTGAATAGCTCCTATTCACTTCGTATGCAGTTGCAACTCTTGATGACTCCAACAGAAGCTGGATTTATCTGTATGTCAGGATTTCTATAGTTCAATAGTTTCTAAGATATCAAAGCATATGAAATAATTATATGTGTTTTCAAATTACATGAGGTTTGAAAGCTTATTTTCTTCATAGTGCTGCATTTGTATCTAGAAGATTTAATCTTTCAAAACCTGAAATTTACAGTCTAGAGATAAGCTTCTGTTTTTCCTCCTGTCTAAATAAATATTACTACTCATTCTCTTGTGAATATATTGTCTGGGTTTCTAGAAAATAAAGGTGGATACTGAGGTTTATAGCATTTTGAAACTTAAGTTTGAACAAGTACAAGGATATAGCTACAAGGTGCAGACACTTGTACAATTGCATTTTTTGATATGGAAGGTTTCTGAGTCTTAATTTAGTAATCTTAATTAGTAATCTTAATTATTAAAATTTTCCCATGTTCCAATGGAAAACCTGTTGCTTCCACATATCTTGTATTTTGTGCATCTTGACAGAGATTGGGCCAGGCATTTATTGATGAAAGCAATGTTGCATGCAAAAATTTAGTAGAGCTATTTTGATTTTAACCTAGAAAAGGCTGTTATTTTCTTGGGATCTTCTCTCCTTTGATTTTTCAAATTGTCAGGCAAAGAATACAAAAAAACCCCCAGAAATCTACAATTTTCTCCAGCTTTTCAGAGTACAAGTGAAACGTCAGAATTTTCTTTCAAGTGCTAAAGTTGAAAGTAAAGTGTGTGCCTTATTTTGAATGTCCTTGGAGTCGTGTGCTTATCAAATGTACTAGGTGAAACTCCATAGACAGGCATTATGCAAGTGACTATGTTTTTTATGGAAACTAGTATGGAGATGGAAGCAATCCATCTTTACAGTTAAATACAGAATGTACACTACTTTTGAAACATCTGTTCTTAAGATGTAGAACAAATGCTCATCTCCTTCGTTTCAAAGACTAGAAGAGACTAATTGTTGTAAAAGTGCTATAGTACAACATACTTCAACGTGTGATCTCTGATCTGACTGAACTGCAAGTGATCACAGAGGCATCAAAATATTATCTGTGAAATGTTTGCCAAAATCTGAAGTGCTGACAGGCTTAGCTGGAATCTGACTCCTGGTGATTGTTAGCACTTGCTGGCAACAACTGCTACAAATTGCTAGAAATTGCCAGCAAGCAATTTTAATGCTAAAATTACAATTCTGTGAACCAAACATGTTCTGTTTAGCTCAGTGATAAGTACTGTGCTAATCATATTTCCAACAAGGAATGGGAACCACAACTATTCTAAGGCAAGTCAAAGCAATTAGAGTTGTCCCTTTCTCCTCTCTAATTCTGAGATTTCAGTATAAGTGTCCTGAATAGAAAACTCATTACTTGCCTGTGCTATGTAAGAATGCCTTTAGTTTCCCTTTTGTTTTTGAAGCTTCTTGGTACAGGAATGGGCAATGGCAATTTTAAATATGCTCAGATGTTTTAATTGAAAGAGACATCATGATGTTAACTCTACCACCTTTTCAAACAAATAGAAAATTAGCAATGAGTGAGGGGGGAAAAGGTAGGAATATGTATCAGATGCACTGCCTTAGTCACTTATGTATAGCTTCAGTCATCACATTCTATCTCAGGAAATAAATGCTGTCTCTCTGGTCAGAATCTGATACAAAGGTTGTAGCAGATAACAGTATTGTTTGCATGAATCTTATTCACATATGATGATGAATTTTTCTTTTATATAGCTCCCTAGATGCTGCTGATAACAAAGCTCTTAAAGTGGTTCTTGTCTTTCCTGTGTTCCTTCTTCACTCTTGATTGTTCTTGAATTCTGTAGTTTAATGACAGTTCTACCTTCAGTGATTTTTAGCTGCTATAAGGAAAAAATCCTTAATCCTTTGTTCAGCACAACTGTAACACATAGGATACATTTTTGTCTGTGTAGTTTCTTGATACCTTAACTGCATAGTGTCTGGACTTTGAGGAATTTTGTGAAAAAACAGAAGACATAGTCATCATCTTTATAAAGTAGATTTGTATATATCCACATTGTTCTTCCCCTTTGCCTGGCTGGTTACCCATCCGCTGTCATGATCCTCTTTCCCAACTTCTTCTTCTGCTTCTTTCAATTTTCCCTTCTCACAAATCCTTGTTGTAGTAGCAGTGCCTCTGGCAATATTTCTCCTGTTGTCTTGCTTTAATAACATCACAACTTCCCTGGAGCGCATTCTTGCAATGCTGACTTGTGACTAGCTCAGTGCATCAAGGTCACCCAGCCACCCTGCCTACGCCCTTTCCTCCTCAGGGAGATGCAGCATTGTCAAGGACTGGAAATCTGCCACTCACTCTGGTTGTGATTTCTGACCCAAACAGACACACTTTCAGATCAGTGTATTCTGTACGTCACCTACACTGATATATTTTGCAGGCATCATTTAGAGCTGGCTCCCAAACTTCTCTAATGCTCTTTAGAGGGAGGCAGACCCTATTAGAGTGCTGAATAGTTTAGTAATTGAAATTGTCCTTCACTCCAAAAGTTCTTCACAGGTCATGGGAACCATCAATAATATAAATTTGCTTCATTCAGCACTGTTTTATCAGTGATTTTAGGCCCAGATGGACTGCTTTTGTAACAGGATTAAGAGTTCTAATTCTTTTAGGAAGGAATTTGATTTCTAGAAGGAAGACTGAAATTCTGTTATATAATGCCACTTCTTTTTTTGAATGGGTGTTAAATGGAGAAAGATGTATAATGTTAAACTAATGATTGTGTGCTTACCTGTGTGGAAGATTTTTATACTGCATGCTTTTGCCTTTTTATCCAGAAACTAGTGCTGTAGCTTGATCCAGCAATCATTTAAACAATGCCTAATATTAAAAATGCATATAGTTAGTTGAGATCAGCAAAGACTATCTTGAGTTGAAGTGCTTTTCTGGATTTTGTCCAGAGGGGCAGACTGTGGGAGGTGTTTAATCCTGATATATTCCTAAGAAGTAAAAAAGCCTCACTTGCCCTGATGTACTTACACCCCTTCCCCACTCTTGGTCAAGCCTTGTCATCTGTAAGTGTGGGATATGGCTTTGTAATGATAGCAGCATGCTCCTTGCAATTCTTTAGCTCTTGTGGATTGGAGGAGATTTTTAAAAATTGCTACTATCTTTCATAGAGAACCAGTTATTCAAAACTGCAGATACTGTTATGAAGTTGACAAAACCATTTGACCGCACTGATGATTAATTTATCAAGGCCTTAAAGGCATTAAACCAGTGACCTGGTAAAAATCATTGGTGTCAGATAAAGGGATGCCTACATTAACAGAGCTGAGGCCTTTTAACAGCTTTTAGATGAAAAGTATGTGTTAAAAGAATGGCAAAAATGACAGTGTTCAGAGAACAGGGTAGCCAAAGTCATTTGCTAAGAGAAACAGTGTGATATTTTTGCATACAGATTTTGATTGTTGCCTATACTAATCTAGGGCAACAGCAGCAATGAGAGATGAAATATTGAGAAAAACAATTCCCAACCTATTTTTTTCTTAAAGAAAAAATAAAATTCTTTTTATATTGTTAAATGCTTGGAAAATAAGAAACTTATCTCATCTTGCAGTTTTGGACTCTTGCATCTATCTACAGCCTCATTTAAGCCATTAAAAAAAAATAATGTCTGCCTGAGAACGGTACCATTTTCGTAAAGGGGCCTCATTCTGGAATCTGTGCATATTCCCTAAGACTATTTGGAACTCTGATATTGCTGGTTGTCTTCTGGCTCGTATCTGTCTATAACATATTCATGTAAAGAATTTCTATAAGCTCTTCACCATTTAGTCTAGATACTACTGTTCATACAGAAACTGGGCTTTTCTATGTTAAATTCTGCAATTCAAAAGACATCATGGGAAGGTAAACTTTTATTTTTTGAATGTATAAGCTAATCTCTTGCTAAACAGTCTAAGAAACTCATAATTGTGAAACGTGTCTGCCTCAATACATCAGCATGGCTTCTCAAATACTTTGACATGCAATGTTCTGAACAGGCTCTTTTGAGGAAAGAAGGTAGTCAGCTTGCATTTAGTTACAGATTGACTGTGTCATGGACTGTACTGGATAGGGTCTGTCAGGGTTATTTGCTCACAGGCAGCACTATATCAATGTGATAGCACTGCTTCAAATATTGAGGCTAATATTATCAAGCTTTGCAGACCTGTGCATTGCAGGAATAACCATCCCCAACTTCTCAGTTCTCTCTGTTCAAAATGACTTGCGTGGGATTAAGATTGTGACTGTCATAGCACTACTTTTTCCTTTACATTTAAAATAGCCTGGAATAATATAAGTTGTAAGCAATAATTACTATATTAGACATCTTGTATGCTCCAAGGAAAGTTCACACCAATTAGATTTTAATGATTATATGTAAAAATATAGTCACTAGTGTCTATCTAGAAAATGCCTACTGTGATAAGTCTATTATTGCAAGCAGATAAGAAATAGCAATTCATGTTTGTGGTTGTTCAATGTCAACATCATTTGTTTGAACCTTTGTTTGATTTTTGCAACATTGTTGAATAATAGTAGCATATGAAGTCTTGGACAACCCGTGCAATAAACCATAAAGGCAATTATTATGGTGCTACGGTTAATGCATGACCTTAGGAACAGAAACAGTAATTACAATTAAGCATAGTGAGGTTGTTCTTTTGTTTGTTTGGTTTTTAAATCTTCCCTCATTCAAAAGTTTTAGGTTCAAAAGGTTCCCTCATTCAAAAGGTTTAAGGAAGGAAACAATCATCAGATTGCAGCTGGCTGGTAAATGAAATAGCACAACTCGTTTACCTTCAAATGTAACTGATGGTTTATGTTTATTAGCAGAAAATAGAAAAGACATCAGCAGATGCATAAAGTATTTTTAGCCAGTACTTAGCTAGCAAATCTAGAGTTACTTACTAATACAATCTTTCTTGGGGCACTGACACTGAAGGTGCAGATCCAGGAGTTAATTCTCAACAGTGGTGTAGGATTAGTCTGTTCTCTCAGTCCTGCCTTCTCAGTTCTTATCATTTTTTGAGCAGAGCAGCTTGATGAACAAGAGTGAAGAATTCATTTGAACTAAAACCAACCTCAACAACCTCTTATTTCCTTGCTGGGAGGAAGGTTGTGTTAGTCCAAAAGGTTCTGTAGCAGTGATACTTTTGCTTAAATATGCATATATTGCAGTAGATAATTTGCATTTTCTTGCTATGAATGGGAAACCGAGTCGGTAAGTTCAGTGACATTGAATAGATTGAAATTCAGGGTAGATTTAGTTCTCTTTTTAGTTCTTTCTCTTATTTAAACCATCCTTTCCCCAAAACAATGTAGAAGTGAGAAGCAAAAAAATGTTAGTGTATAGCACAGAAAAACAATTGAATATTTTTTACAAATGCCAATATTGCAGTGTTGTGTTTAGTTCACTGGGTCCAAGTTAAATAGAAGAGTAGCAGTATTGGGAATTTTTGAGGAAAACATCTTTTTTTCCATTGTGCTTGAATGAAACTGTCTTTTCTAAACTTTTAATTGTATACTCTTGTATATGCTGTGTGCCTTTAATGCTTCAGAATGAGTTTATTTAGAAATGTAAATTTATAAAATCTAAAAGTTTATGTTGAATAGGGACACTGTAGTTGACACAGATAAGAGTTTTTTGAGACAGTTTTTGCCCGTGAAATTTTGAAACTGACTTTCTATCCTCATTCAAAATATGACTTCCTTTCTGGTGTAGCTCTGCTTGCTGGCAAGGTTGTTTGTAAAAGTGTAACCAGATGTATTTAATGAAGAGGAAGAATATTTTAAAATTATACCTTTATTATTAAAATAAAAGCTACCAATTTTTTTTTTTTTAGTCCAAAAGCCCTTCAATGTAAAATCCCCATTGTGTAAGTGCTCTCCTATGCTGTCCTGGTAAAAGATCATCCTGCGTATGTGTCAGGCTCTTTAACTAGACAATAACCTGCCATCTCTGTGTTGTCTCTGCGTGAGGTTTTGTGTAATATATTCTTTCAGAGAACACTGCAATTAGAGCTTGTGTTATAGTTTAGCATGGTAATCCTTCAGAGAAATGTACTGTCAAGAGGATATGTGGTTTATGTTTGTGGTTTTGTTGTTTTTTTTTTTAAATGGATATTTTAAAACATTCACATTTGTCACTGACGTGCTGAACAAGCACTATTCTAGCTTTAGTTTTAGAGGTAAAACTTGTCATTCCATATTCCTCCTTTACTGTTATAATAAAAATGAGAGAGAGAATTCATTCAGAATCATTTCCAAACACCTGGTTAAATTTGACTCTTCTTTCCTTTTATTTTTCCTTGACCTATGATTCAAGGCAAGCTTCTAAAGTAGAATCTGAAGAGTAAGAGGCAAAGAATGATTCATACAGTATACTAGAGCCTTTGTAGGACCTGAAAAAGAAAAGTAAACCAAAAGGAGAAACAACCATATAAAACAAATCAGCTTTCTATAAAAATCGCTGTGTAGACGTTTTTCTAAGATCCTAAATTAGCCAAGAACTGATTGTTCTTTAACATACTGTGTAGTAAAATAATTTTGTTTGTTCCCTTGAAGCATCTTTTTATATTGCTATAATAATATATGTTGTGTCTTTGGAAGGGAGCTGCATTAATATTTATTAATAGTAGTTGTCATGGGAAAGCTCTCACCGAGATATCACCTCTTGTCATAGAATAATCTGGAACAGAATGTCATAGAAAGGATTTTGTTACGTGTATCTGGTTTTGCTTGGTTGTTCCTTTTTAGCCATCTGTCACAAATGGCTTAAAGTTAAATTCAGCGAATCCCCTCCCCATGTTCTTAATATCTTCAGTTTATACTTCAGTTTCTTAGTTTTATGAGTTCCACTGGCTTTTGCTTATCACCTTATTGCTGTGGTTCTGCACAATTTGTTGCACACAAGTACACGTGGATGTCAAGACTTACAACTTGTAGCTCCAGAGTTTGAGAGTTCCTTGAATGAGGCACCAGGTGCACAGGTAAGATAACCCCGTTACCTACAGAGCACCTGGATTCTTCCTCCTACTTTTACACACCAATTTCTCTACGTTAATGTTTAGATTCTGCTTGTTCAGATTGAAGCTGAGTACACAGACTCAATTTTTATTTGCCTTGAGGGTTTTGTTCAAGATGTGGCAGAAATTATTTAACAATTAGGGCAAACTGAATTAAAGCTGTAAAATTTATTTAGTTTTTTTTATATGTTAGTGGTATTAGGCAAGGAATGTCAATAAAATGTTGAATCACTTGTGCAAATAGCATAGCTGCTCTTATCTATGCAAATAAAATTTCAATAACTTGAAGAACAATTTTAGTATATTATGGCATGTAATACTTGTATTCAAGCATACTTGAGATAGTAGCTCAGCAGTAAGGTATCTTCTTCTACAATATGACTTTCATTTACTCTTCTTCACCTCATGCAGGATGCATGCTTCTGTAAAATCACCTACACTACTGTGGCAAGGCTGGCTTTGTGATAAGCCTGTGTGTTGTGGTGATAGGAGCCAGTTTTTTGACCAGAGACCTGGACAGGATCATGGGATAGAGGGATTCATTTTCCGTCTTGGCTTCCTTATTTCAGTGTGGACATGCACAGGAGACACTGTTATGGGCTGCTGAAAACAGAGCACTTCTGCAAATGTTGATCCCTAGCTTACATGATTAAGTGGGAGCTGAATTCTTCAGATTTTGGGATTTGCTGACTTCCCTGTTCTACAGATGAGCAACATTTTCAGCATTTCTCTCTAGGTCTCCTCTCTATGCTGATGGTGACCTGCTCCAAGGCAAGCCTCTCACTTGCTACTTTCGTACCAATATGCTCTGAAGATAGTGGAATCTTGGATCTCGAGTGGGGCCCCTAGTCAGTCTCTTGATGCAAACAATAAATGGTAAAGCTTATTGGCAGCAGAATGCTGAGCTGAACATACTTCCAGTCCAGTGTCACTGGAGTGCATTTTAAAGTTATTTCTGAATTGCATATGACTTAGAGCTTTGTTACTTCACGAATATGTGCTCCATATAATTTTTAATAGGCAAAGGACAGAGACACAGGAGCCTGCTGAATGCAGCATTTCTAGTTTCTCCTTTCACTATGCACCATTATCTAAACTTAACAATTACTTTAAATAGTACTTAGTTACAGTCTCTCCCTCTTTTTTTTTTCTTTCTTTTTTCTTGTCTTTTTTTTTTTTTTAAGACATAATGAAAGCATATTCAGGTACTTGGCTTCTTTAGAGAGCTGAATGATTTGTGAAAAATTCTTGCAATTTATGACAGCCACCTGCTCTCTTGGTCATAGATTAATAACACCTGACCAAGCATGAAAACATGCTGAGGCCATCTGCTTCTCCCCATACCAGGGGGCATTGCAGCGTTGTCTTATTAACTCCACAGCACAGCATCCCATTCAGAACTGTATCACCAGTTGTGTGCAACCCAGCTCAATTGAGAGAGTGTGGAATCTGTTCACACAGGACCTTGAAAAATAATGTTTTTATCTGGACTTATTTTATGTGTTTTTTTTTTAAAAAAGAGGGTTTATTGTTATTCAATATTCCATAGAGATTCTTACTGAGCCTCTTTGAATGAGCTGCAGGGATGCTGCCTGTGTCTGTCTGACCATGTCTCACAGGACTGCCTCTGAATTATGTTCTTGCTTAATTCAGCATAGTGCTAAAATATGTTTTAAACTTCAAGCACAAAAATGGTTCTACTGAAATAAGTGCCAGGATGGAACAAAAACGGTCACTAAACTAAATTTTTATTGTTATTCCAAAATTAAAAGAAAAGTCTTTCTTGGAGCCCAAATTACACTAAGATACCTGTAACAAACAAACTGTATGAACAAGTGGTGGCTTATATCCACACAGATGATGTTGCTTAAAATAGTAATGATAATTAATACCTTCAGAGCCATCAGCCAGTACTGTACTTATATAATACCCAGCTATATAATTGTGATCTTATTTTCAGTTTGATACTTTCTTTTTCCACAATTACCTTTTCAGATCTTGCAATTCAGTCTATGAAGCCTGACACTTATATTTGCATCACAGTCAACCAAGACTCGAGCTTTATCCTCTAGGTAGATGCATGTGCAGAACAGCTTATAGCACTAGTCCAAAGGTTTAAGCTCCTCGGGCCAAAGGCCCCTACCAAAGTACCTTGTTGTTTCTAGACCAGATCTTGTCTGTGATCTTATGTGCTATAACAGTGCTAATGAAAAATGGCAGCTTTGTGTTTTATAAGGCTATTTCAAATTAAGTAGAGAATGGATAGATAAATTAGTTTGCAGGAGCTGGTATAAATAATGAAGGATGTTAGTAAAAGAATCTATGGGCATTAAAGTTGAACTATAATGTTTTTCATATTGTTGCTCTTTGGAACTTAATGCTCAAACTTGTGGTCAAATTAACATCACAAGCACTGCATGTGGTTGTAACCCATGCCAGCTACTTATGTCCAAAGATGATGTTGCTGTTCTTTAAATCCTAGGAAGGGAGAAAAATATTTTGGGGGGAGAAAATGAAATGTTTTGCTTGACTTAAAATGATCGTTTGACTCTTATTTGTGGAAACAAAATCGGAAAGCAGTCACATTCCTCTGTTATCCATTGTACTGGTTTTGTCCGGGATAGTCTCCAAATTACTAATATTGTGATAGTAAGCATAGCCAAAGTGCCTATACAACAGGAAAAGTTAGGAAGGAAATGTTAGTGTCATATTCACAGGTCTACTTTTACTTACATTTGCTATGCAGCACAGGAAACTTCATTTGGGGGAAGAGGAGGTGGTTGAAAGAAAAGAAGTGCAATTACAAGTCATGTGAGTTTGTCTATTTGTGGACATATGCCATTGCTCAATTTAGAATGTGATAGCAAAAAATTTGTTTTCACCCCATTTTTACCTAATTCTAAGCAAGCATTTTGTACTGAAAACTTTCGAAATGTACTTCTTTTGATAATGGATTTAATTTAGTTATAAACTGTTTGCTTATAAGGTTATTGCAGTGTATTTTTATGCTTTGATAAATACACTTGTGATATTTAGTACCACTTACGTGATAGCTTGTCAAAACACAAGTCATTCTGAAATGTTTATGTTCTAGAAAGACAGGAATAGTTCTCCCTTTGGAAAAGAGAATTGAAAGAGAACATTGATCAATTTGTGAAAGTAAGAATTATTTCATCCAGTATATCCTGCCAAAATAGTTTGCAAATTCAGGGACTTCATTCTTCTTCAAGAATGGAAATGAAAAAAGTATGGAAATTATTTTGCTGTCACCCATTTTCTGCTAGCTCCTTCTCATGAGTGTCCTCCCCCCTCCCCAGACTGGGATCTCATTTCACAACCAAAGAAAGGCAGCAACTTGGTTCAGACTGATCCCAGTTTTGATACTCTTCTGTATCTTACTGTTTCTTAATTTTCATAACAAAAAAACAATCATACATGTCAAAGAAACCAGGTTAAACACACGAAATTTCAATCTCTTAAGAAAGGTAATTAGCAAATTTGACTTAATTTTTCTTAGAATGTAAAAATAAACATGTTAGTTTTTCCTCAAAATGGAGCATTGATATTAAAGTGGAAATATAACCTTTATGAAATACGTGATTGTCTTAAAAATAATAAAGAATAAGCATTGTATAATTTGGGATTAAACTGTATTTCAAAGTCTCAACAGTTTTCACTGGATGAAAATTGGTGGCTTTTTTCTTTTTAGGAACACAGCTAATGCAGATAAAAAGCTAAGTAGCTAGAAAAAAATATTAGTAGTATGCTTGCTGTTCATATATATTAAGCAACATTTCTGCCTGCCTTCCTAACACAATCTCTAGTCTCTTTATAAGTGAAAAAGTTGAAAGGATATATAATTCATATTCTTAATCAAACCGTGTTTCAGAGTAGAGAGGAATAAAGGATTAAGAGTTTTGTTAACTCTGAGGCCGGTGTTTGCCCTGCCACTGACCAAGAATTTCAGAGGAACAGTTCTGTTGCTTCCCATAGACACAGCTGTTCCTTTTCTCTCCAAACTCTGACTACTTCTCTCTATTTCCTTCTGCTTTATGACTACTTCATCTTGAACAGGTGACACCTGTATCTGACAGTATAATGCCACCTTAGCAGTCCCTGAGTCCATGTTGGTTTTGGGTTTGCTTTCAAACTTACATTGGACTCTTTGTGGCTGGTAAAACCATAGGTAAAATCAGATCTAGTTTTGAGTAACTTTTAGCTACCTTGCTGCACGTAAAGGTTATTTTATCCCCCCATGGGCTAACATATTCTCATCTGAAATAATTTTCACTATTTGGCAGATTGCAGGGGAAGCTGCTTGTTCAGTTTCAAACTGCTGTCATTCTCTGGCTGAGAGCAGCTATTTACCACACCTCCTCCAAGGTGGGAATTAAGTTTACAAGCCTCAATCTTCCTAGTATCTCTACAAATATACAGTGAATGGCCAGTTTGTGTTGTTGTGATCAAACACCACAAATATTTCTTTTTATAGGCTTGCAGGATCCAGATACTCTTCTTATTAATTTCAGAGTGTCTTTGGGTTTGGCGTTTATTTGGAGAACATTCTACAACTTTGACTTGCTAACTATATAGGTTGTCTATAGTGCCTGGTTTTTACTTACTGTGATTTACTAAAATCAAGGCTCTTAAATTAGAAAATGGTACTTGATGAAAGCAGTTAGGCAAAAGAACCCATGAAAATGTCAAGTCTTCTCTGCTTTAAGGCTTGTATTTCACAAATGGGCTCTATTGTGTTGACATTTCAATCTGTGACCTCCCTGGCTGCCCCTGGGTGAGTCTGCAGGCATCTGCAAGATTTCTGCTTATCTCCCAAACACACAGTCTGTCAGATCTATCAGGCTTCAGTTCTTGGCCTATCTTCTTGGCCCACATATTTTGTTACTGTGAACTTGCTACAAATCTTTAGCCTCTAGTCTATTTGCTTTTGAACCAATACTGCTTTACAGTCTTTTCTCTGTGTATTGAAGCCCGTTTTGCAACTAGGTGAAAACCCTGTATTCTTTTTACTTTAAAATTAATGATCTTCCAATCTAATTTCATGTGCTTTCTTGTTGCTGAAGTCCCTGTACAGTTTCCCATTGCAAGCTTTTTCTACATAGAAAGAAGCTCTCTGCTTTGTTTTGTAGCAGTATTTTCCACTGAGATCTGTCATCCTCTAAAACTATCTCAGTGTTGACCAGTGTTATGATACATATACAGTGATTTTTTTGTTTTGTTTTGTTCTCACCACCCATGGCCTTTTCAAGAGCATTCTTGTTTATATAAACGGAGCTTAACCTTAACCATCAGTTTGGCACTGTTTGCCTATTGTGCTCCTACATGCAATGTGTTGAGGTGACACAAGAATAGATGTGCATAATCATAAAGGGATAGTTCATCTAGACTTTGATGTAAAGGATGATTTAATTACTATAGTTGGTGTAGAATTACTGTAAGAATTAAATGTTTGAAAGAATGAAAGATACATGCTTACTATAGAAAGTATATGGTGTTGAATTAGTACTTGGATCAATTAACAAGTATTATATAATCTCAGCCTCATGGTCAGAGCATGGTATTCCTAATAACACTGATTATGAGCTGCCTTTAGGGAAAGTGTATTCACTGTAAGAAAGAGTTGCAGAGCATTTCTCCAAGACAGTAAATGTAAGTTGAATTACACCTCTATTAATCTGATTTACCATATTGTTTTAAGGAAATCTGTCTATCTTGCAGTTTATAGAGGGGTGAGAAGGCCAGCAAAGCACTCAGTAGACTATCTGCCATTTTCTGAATGGTTGCCAGTGATTATGTCTCTCTTTTGAAATGATCTGAAAGTAATTCAAACTGATGAGAATGTGAGATGTGCCAAATGATTTGGCAAAAATATCAGGTATCTCTGAACATGGCAGTTCCTGCTGACCTGCTATGTAAGTGACATAATGCAGTGTGACTGACACTGCATAACATTAAGCATCTTGTAGGAAATTGGAAAATACAGTGTTTTCAAGGCCAAGGTAGTGAGAAAAATACATTTTTGATAGATGTCTACTGAAAAAGAAGTCTTGCTGTTTGTGAAATGTCTTTTTGGTCTAGTATTGGAGGACAAAGAATGGATTTTATGTTTGGATATTAGCCTTGGCTCTGATCAGCTAAAAGTTGCTGTTGAAGATATTGGAAAAGGTGGTAAATTATAGGGTAAACAGTTGAATCTACTTAAGGCCTGTGTTATTCTGGATAGGGAGGGAGAAGAAAGTGAAATTTACTTCTAATAGACTGAATTAAAAGCTTAAAGAAAAATGTAATGACATTAGTTATTGTCAGAGACTGGGATTCTCTTCTAGACTTAAGAGTTCCATGCTTTAAATTTAAACAGTAACTTCCAATCAATGACATTTAAATATCCTTTCTCTCATATGTTAATACCTTGCCCTATGCACTGATCTCACTAACATGAACTAGGCTGCTCTCAGAGCAAGGAGACAAAGGAGACAGCCTGATCTACGCAAAGATGCATGTATTGGCACTAAACTGAAGAGGATTTTCCAGTTGTGAGTAGGCAAAGGCTTACCTGTGAAAATAGACTGGTGGAGATGCTGTACCAGCTTGCCAAAACGCCCTAGGAAGTGGTTAATTGTCTCTGTAAAATAAATTGTGCATCTTTTTCATGTTTTCATTCTTACTGTGGTTAGAGTAAAGAAAAGGGGTGAATAGAAGCTGCAAAGCTAATAGGATCTTACAGACCAGTTCAGACTAAGAGCTTGTGGAAATGGATGGAAATCTTTGACCTAAAGCTTATGAAGTCAATTAAAACTTTGTTGTACAAGGAACTAAAATGATTGAGTGTAGCATTCATATATAACTGCTAATGTAATTTGTGTTTCTAATAACTTTGATTATTTCAGCAGTGCAAAAAACCCCACAATTTTTGACGTGGTGAGATTTTTTTTTTATTTTTTGTTTGAGCAAAACCTTGAGCAAGTTCAAGTATTACAGGAAGAATTCATGTAGCGTTAGTTCAGAAACAGTCATGATTGTTGTCTTTTCTGCACTTGTTTGAGGGCTATAGTAATTTACAAGCCAGTGATACTTCATTTTGATTTCAGCCATGTTTCAGCTGCCCTTCTTGAAAAACAAGAGTGGAGCCAAGCCTGTCTCCAGTGTTTGCCTGGCACTTTCAGTACTTTAGGTAGGTATCCTACTGAATTTTGTGTGTTACAACTTGAGGTCTGAGTAGAACACCAAATGAAAGGGAAATTGTACCTTGTACTTACTCTCTAGGAAGGGAGTATAGTCTACATTTCAGTTCAGCTCAGTGAGAGTGTTGCATGAGAGATTCCTGAGGATAATGTGAGCAGCTGAAAGAGTTTAAATGAGATGGGAAGGGCTACTGTCATCTACATCAAAAAAATGCCATACATTGACAGTGAACAGAAATGAACTATATGATACCAGCTCACTAGTATTATCTACCTCTCATTTCTCGTATTGGATACTCTAGCTAGAAACACTGGAGTAACTACACCCGTATCTGAACAGTGTTGTACACCTACTTAGGCTAACACAGGCCTATCTATACTTGAGCTAAGATTTTTCTCATCACTCACTCTTGTGTAGCATAAATTTTTCCACTCTTGTTTTCTGCTAATAGTTGCAGCTCTAGGAAACTTTTTGTTGATATATAGGACGTGTAGCTTTTTATTATTAGCTTAGTAAAATGAAACTGCTATGGATATGAAAACTTTGATATGAGAACATGAAGTGGCAGGAAGCTAGAATAACTACGCTGTTTTATCAGAAATACATATTCTGATAAGGCCTCTCCTGCATTCGCCATGTGCATGTACAGGTTGGTGAGGATTGAAGCGTAGTTAGCATAGTATTCATGCTATAGAATATTATAGCTCCCCACTTCAAGAGGAGAGAGAGAACTGTCAGTCAAGATCTCTCCACTGAAGAGGACAATGATGACCAGTTGTTTTGGGGTTACCCCAGTAGGCAGCTTAACCTCACACAGCCACTTGCTCATTTCATCCCCTACTGGGTTAGGGGAGGGAACTCTAAGGGTAAAAGTGAGAAAACTCGGAGGTTGCGATAGACGGCTGAATAGGTACAGCAAAAGCTGCATGCACGAGCAAAGCAAAATAAGGAATTCATTCACTGCTTCCTGTGGGAAGGCAGATGTTTAGCCATTTTTGGTAAAGCAGAGCCTCATCACATGTGATGGTCACTTGGGAATGCTAAGGCTGTAACTGTTGTCATTCCCTCTCTCCTCCCCCCCTTCTTTCTTTCTACCACCTTTATTTGCTGAGCACGTCACGTGATATGAGATATCCCTTTGGTCAACTGGGGTCAGCTGTCCCACTGTTCACCCTCCCAGCTTCTTGTGCACCCCCAGCCTACTTGCAGGACTGCGTGAGAAACAGAAAAGGCCTTGATGCTGTGTAAGCACTGACCAGCAACAGCTGAGATACCCTGATGTTGTCAACGCTGTTTTGGTCACATATCCAAAACATAGCACCATACTAGCTACTATGAAAAAAATTAACTCTCTCCCAGCCAAGACTAGTACACCAATGATTTGCTAAACTTGGTCACTCAGCAAGTAACCAATGAATGACCAATGCTTACAGCTTATGATTTGCTACACTTTGTATATTGTTGCAAAGACTTCTGGTATCTTTGCCACTGTCTTCCGTGACTGCCTCGATCCCATAGAACAACAGCTCTTGTAGTGATACTTTCCTTAAACTTCTAAACCACTTTACAAAAATCTGGTGCTGTCAAGTCCCAGTCATGTTGACAGCTGGCTGAACATGAGCCAGCAGTGTGCCCAGGTGGCCAAGAAGGCCAACAGCATCCTGGCCTGTATCAGAAACGATGTGATGAGCACTGGAACAGGCTGCCCAGAGAGGTTATGGAGTCTCCTTCGCTGGAGACATTCAAAACCCGCCTGGATGCGTTCCTGTGTGATGTACTCTAGGTGACCCTGCTCTGGCAGGGGGGTCGGACTAGATGATCCTTCGAGGTCCCTTCCAATCCCTAGGATTCTGTGATTCTGTGATCAGCAGGAGTAGGGAGGTGANCGAGTCCAGAGAAGGGCAACGAGGCTGGGGAGAGGTCTGGCAAACAAGCCTTATGGAGACCTGCTGAGGGAACTGGGGTTATTTAGCCTGGAGAAGAGGAGACTGAGAGGAGACCTTATTGCCCTCTACAACTACCTAAAAGGAGGTTGTAGTGAGGCTGGTGTTGGTCTCTTCTCCCAAGTTGCTAATGACAGGACGTGGGGAAATGGCCTCAAGTTCCATCAGGGGAAGTTTAGGTTGGATATTAGGAGGAAGTTCTTTACTGAGAGGGTGGTTGGGCACTGGAATGGGCTGCCCAGGGAGGTGGTGGAGTCACCGTCCCTGGGGGTGTTCAAAAAACAGGTTGATGAGGCACTTGAGTCCATGGTCTAATGGTTAGGAATATGATGGGATAAAGGTTGGACTTGATGACCCTGGAGGTCCCTTCCAACCATAATAATTCTATGATTGAACCTTTTTGCATAATTTGTGATTTGTTCTGATGCACAGAAGCATGTGTATAGTGGAGAATCTGAAGCCAAACAGGGAAAAGGAATCATATGTCTTATTATGAGCCATCTTCTGAAACAGAAGCCTAGTATTTGATGAAAATTAATCAGTATTAATGTGATTCATGTGTTTGTCACCTCTCCACCATTACTTGCACTTTTTTCAACACTGTTTTCTTCTGCAGTTTGCTTTTAAACTCACAGATTCCCACAGCTGTTCCCATCTTTCATCATCGGTGCAAATTTAGGCAAGAAGTTGCTTATAACACTGCTATTTTACCAGCATGTCACTTTTAATGCATTATGATTCCCCATTTTCTAACCATACTTTCCTCTTACTGGTTCCAGGACTATAGTTCTAACATTTCTTCTACACAGAAACATAAATACAGATTTATTTTTTTTCCTATGACTTTTCTCACACAATTTGTATGCTTCTAAGCCAATGGTAGTTACTGTGTATTTGTTGAATCTCCTCAGGTGAATGTAAGGTGCATATAGGTGAAACATATGTGGAGTTGACGACATGTATTGAGGTCAAAGGGGATAACTCTTGGATGAGAATTACTCATCCACTTAATTTTTTGCAAGACTGAAACCTGAGATTAGAGCAATTATTTTAAGCTTTTCATTTTGTGTCAGTTAATGCTGAGTGGGCTGAAGTTATGTATTTTTTAGGATGAATAGGCAGTTAACTTCTAATGTGTGGAATGGGAAAGGATAATTTTGTAACCTATATAATGTAACTGGAAACAAATTTTTACAGGTTTTTTGTTTTGTTTTTTGAATTTGGAACCTTATTTGAGAAATTATTTTTTTTCTTTTAGCTTATATTTTTTAATGTAGCTGGAGTGGAATTTTCTGTTTGATGGTATGGAGATAACTGTGTTAGAATGCTGTTTGCCAGACTTTGATTGAGAACTTGCTCATCAGGTTTTCTGTACAGTCAGCATGGTTTCAAGTGTCACAAGTGCCAGAAACTGTTAGTTCAGTCCAAGTTTGTGAGAAGTAAAAAGTACTATAAAGCCTTTTATTTTCTGGCATGAGTAAGTGCAAAAATTCAATTTGGTCTGTAACTTCATCAAGTCATTAAGTGGGAAGGAAACATCTCTGAGCTGCACATCTATAGATGGGGTGTGTAGAGAAAAGTTGCCTTTGACATTAAGCTTTGAGTTCTTGCCTGCTGGGAGTGCGGGTGAGTGTTGCCATCACCATGGTGGTGACTCTAGTGATGCTGCTCTTCACTGTCTTCAAGAAAGAGCTAGAATGATAATTTCCTCGTCTCAATATTACTGTGAGGCACTGTCATTAATATGGAAAACCTTGGTTTAGCTATACCATGGACCCTTCCTACTCATTCCTTCACTATCCCAGTGAAGATGCATATAGGCTATGTGCATCCTAGCATGGCATTAGTAGAAACTGAAAATATTATGAATGCACAACATATGATAATGTTAGCTTACAAAAACTAAAGCATAATCTGTGGTATACATAGGTATAAGTAAAAATAATTGATTTTTCAATTTGGGCAACACAGAATTTACTACTTTTTAATCTCCAGGCTGGAACAACACTCTGGTTAATTTTCTTTCTTTTCAGTTTTCATTGGCCCATAGTAATGATGAATCTGTGCCAAGCAATAAACAATGATGTTCCCAATTATTTCATTTATTTATTTATTTTTCTTACATGGATATAAATAGTGAAGGTAATTTTAGTTTTAATTTTTGTTCATGCTTAGTGATCTTGACCAACCAAAGTCTTATGTCCCATTTAATTCTGAGTCAAGGACTGGGCTCAGTCATGCCTGTGAAAACTTGTCAGCTTTCCAACCGTTCATCTTCACAGCCAAGGAGTAGGAAAAATGCAGCTGAATGCTACTTCTCCCTCAGACTGCTTTTGCCTTTTGTTTTACAAAACTATCCTTATGCAGCACACTTAGGCTGTGACATAGTGATAACTCCAGTGAGGCTTTCTCAGTTCTAAGTCATTATTGCCTATTATATTCTTCCTGCCTCAAGAGCTCTTCTAATTATATAAAGAGAACTGATTTTTCATAAAAATAGACATACAAATCACAGCATGCATAAACTCTCGTAAGGAAAACACAAGCTTTTGTCACTTACTATTAATTTCCACTATATGCTTTCTGTATAAAGGGATTCATGCTTTTGATTTCATACAGATAGACTGTTTTAATAGTTATAGTTTTGTTTTTCCCATTTGTAGCAATGGATATGAAATGGTCATGCTCAAATGCCAAAATAGTCATTGCTGGTTTATAGTTGTTGCAGGATTTGTTGTGTGAATGATATTTTAGTTTCCATAAGAGTTTAAGGAATACTTTAGGTAGTAGCCTTTATTAAAGGAATAAATGGAAAATTTAAATTGCCATTGAATGCCTGTGGAAAAATGGGCATCTCTGAACAACATTATTTTACCTGTGATGTAGAAGTGCATTCTTTCCAGCTGGGAAGAATGTTAATGATGCCAATTACTCATTTTATGATAATGAATGTGAGACTGGAATGTAGGATTCTTAAGATGATGACTGCGTGAGTGATGTTCAAATAACTTTCCATAATATCATTATTACGGAGCTGATTTTTATACAATGCAATTAATTCCCCTTCATTCTGTCTTTCCAATGAAAGTGTTAGAAGGTCAGATAGTATATCCATTGACAGGGGGAGGGTGAGAATCTAGTAATGATGAGTATTCACTTAAGTGCTGTGGCAAGTGGCATGAGGAAGTACTGGTAGTAAGGATACTCTGTGGAAGAAGCATTGGTCTATGGTATTGGCAATGATGCTTGTTCATTGTAGCAGGACTGTGCCAGTAGTTGGGAAACTGCAGAGCTTAATAACCTCCCAAGACTAAGTTGAGTGGTCTTGAGACTTCATACATGTAGAAAAGCTCTGCTGAATGACACAAGTTTTGCTTACGGAAACTGGTGAAGCTCCATTGCATTAAAATATATTGACTTTAAACTTGAAACATATCCATGTTCCACAGGAGATTGTGGACTGTTTTACAGTCTCCTTCCCACTGAGAGGGAAGTACAGACCCTCTGGCTGCAGAAAGTGTCAGGGAGTTGGGGAAAGACATAAAAGTAGAAATTAGTTTTACATGTGGGATGAGCAGTTTGAGAGAAGCTGGAACACAAGAAGTAGAGGAAGGAAGTAGTGTATGTCTCACTGCGATCACAGTGGTTATGCATGCAACACTGCATTTCACATTTAGGAAGAGTATGTTAGCGTGGGCTGCACTGATCAAGTTAAAAACAGAAACCATAGCAATGTACTGTAAAACTTGTGCTTGATTAAGCATTGTCTTTTATTCCCTAAGTCTGCTTACTGCCAGGACAGTGTGTTAAAACTGAGTGCTTGAAAACATTGTTCCTCTGCTAAAATCCTCCCTGACAAATTCTTCCCCTGAGTGAGAGTTCACTAGCAAATGCCAGCAATGCTCTGGGTAGTTATGTGTCATGTAAACTTGTCTCTTAACCCCTGAACTCTGCCGGTTCTAATTCCAGCTGAATGCATGTGACAGGCCGAGGCTGTGGCTCATGAAACCAGCTGTTCTGTGCTAACACTGCAGCTGTGTGAGGCCAGCAGGCACTGTCTCTCATTGATAAAGAAAATGTTCATCAATGTACTCTAGCCTTGAAGTTGCAGTGTTCGTGATGGAGCCATGGTACTATTTGTGTAAGCTTTCCTTTCTTGCATTCCTGTGTTTGTTAGAAATGTATAATACACAGGAAAATACTACAGAAATATTACAGATTGGTAGGGGTTGGAAGGGACATCTGGAGATCATTTTGTCCAACCCCCCTGTAAAAGCAGGTTCACCCAGAACAGGTGGCACAGGCACACATCCAAGCAAGTTTTTAGTATCTCCAGAGAAGGAGACTCCAAAAGCTCTCTGGGTAGCCTGTTCCAGTGCTCTGTCATCCTCAAGGTAAAGAAGTTTTTTCTCATGTTTAGATGGAACTTTCTCTGTACTAGTTTATGTCAATTGCTGTTTGTCCTGTCACTGGGCACCACTGAGAAGAGTCTGGCCCCATCTTCCTGAGACCCTCACTGTAGATATTTATAAGCATTGATAAGATCCCTTCTCAGTCTTCTCCAGGCTAAGCAGACCTAGGTCTCTTAGTCTTTCCTCATAAGAGAGATGATCCTGTCCCCTCATCATCTTTGTAACCCTTTGCTGTACTTTCTCCAGTAGTTCTTTGTTTTTCTTGTACTGAGGGACCCAGAACTGAACACAATGCTTCAAATGTGGCCTCACTGGGGCAGAGTAGAGAGGGAGGATAATTTCATTTGACCTGCAGGCCACAATCTTCTTAATGCACTCCAGGATACCATTGGCCTTCTTGGCTGCAAGGACACATTGCTGGCTCATGGTTAACTTCTTGTCCACCAGGACTCTCGGGTCCCTCTTCCCAGAGCTGCTTTCCAGCAGGTTAACCCCTGATCTGTACTTATGCCTGGGGTTATTCCTGCCCAGATGCAGGACTCTATGCTTGGCCTTGTTGAACTTCATGCGGTTCCTTTCCACCCAACATTGTAGCCTGTTTAGGTCCTGCTGAATGGCAGCACAGTCTTCTGCTGTATCAGCCAGTCCTTCCAGTTTGGTATCATCAGCAAACTTGCTGATGTACACTTTGTCCCTTCATCTAGATCATTGTTGAATATGTTGAAGAGGACAGGACCCAGTACTGAACCCTGGGGGACACCACTAGCTTCAGGCCTCCAACTGGACTCCATGCCACTGATCACAACCCTCTGAGCTCTGCCATCCATCCAGTTCTCAGTCTACCTCACTGTCCACTCATCTAACCCACACTTCCTAAGTTTGCCTATGAGGATGCTATGGGAGACTGTGTCCAAAGCCTTGCTGAAGTCAAGGTAAACAATATGCACTGCTTTCCCCTCATCTACTCAGCCAGTCATGCCATCACAGAAGGCTAGCAGATTGGTTAAGCATGATTTCCCCTTGGTGGACCCATGAGGACTACTCTGTATAACCTTTTCCTCTATATGCTTAGAGATGACGTCCAGAATTAGTTGTTCCATCACTTTATATGGCACAATTCAGACAAATAATTCAATAATAAAATTATTCATTTTATAGCCAAACTCTTACTGGCTTTTCTTTATGGCTAGCAGAAGCTGAAACTTATCTCTTAAAAATAAAATAAAAAAAGGCAGAAGTGTTGCTATTCTGTCTAGAGCTGGTCAAATGACTCCAGTTTCACAATATTTTTTTCCAGATAGGATGTTTCTATTATTGGCATAGCTTTGCCGACAGAGAAACTTGTCTAGGGTAGGAAATGACTTCAAATAAGGTCTGACCTTTTTGTTTAAAATCAAGCAGAGCCCTATGCTTATTATTTAGAATTAAAAACTAGAGGTTTTAAGTTGTATTTGTGCATCATAACACAATTAAGTTCTACAATTATTTAGATTTCCTTCTGTTCTTGGTAAGTTATGTGTGGCGCTGCTGCTTTCTATGCAAAGAAAAGATAAGAGAATTGAAAATTTTTTTCTGCATTTCTTTCTTTTGGCGTTTGATAAATTGAGTTTAAAAAGTAGATGCTTTTTTCTGCAGATCTGCTTTTTCTTATTCTAGCTTGTGACTCAGGTGTATTTCCAAAGACTGCATCTGGTGCGCATCTCCCAAACTGAAGAATATTTATAAAGATCACTTTTCAAAGTACATGTTTAGTTCAGTCACTTGGGATTCTGAGCTTTAATTGTCATGGCCAAATTCAAGTTCATAGCATCCGAGCATACAGCAGTGACTCACTCTTGGTTAAATTTGCACATACCAAATCTGACATATCTAGCTGCTATTTAATATGCCAATTATTAAACTACTATATGCTGCCTATTGCTAGTATAATAGTCATACTGACCTCCCTGATTAATTATGCTGCTGCTTATTTATTTTTATTGGCAAGAGATGACCGCCTTTTCCTGTACATCAGTGTATTTTTTTGCTCAGAGGCAGGCAGTGAGGCCCCTTCTCTTGGTGTGAATCTATAAATACTTGAAGAACACTTTGGGGTTGTTTTACTTCTGTGCAAAGTCAGTTGTTTTTTCTCTCTTTTTTTTTTTAATGAGCACTCTTAGGGATGAAAACTGTTACAGGCTTAGGAAGAAGACATTTTCGCTTTCTAGCTCTGCTTTCTCTCAAGTCTTTGTTTTACAGCATACACTGTCTGCAGAATTAAAAAAAACTGCCAACCTTGTAGGCATCAAGTACTTTCCGACGCACATGCTGCTGGTAGTCTAATTTGTGTGCTGCATGTTTTCCTAGGTATTCAGATGCCTTTAAAGGTTGTATGAAGTAGAGAGCAAGAAAAAAAAAGAGAAAGGAAAGGGCTATATTGAAGCTGTTTCAGCTTTCCTTCATGTGGGTGAATAAGCAGTAGAAACTGGACAGCAGGGCACAATGGTGGAAGTAGAAAATAATGCTAAAAGGATTTCAGTACTAGTATAAAAGAGAGAAATCATAATGAAGCTGTTGTGCCACTAATATTGTGGCACATATTAGCTGTTGTGCCATTACTATTGTGGCACTAATATTGAGGCACACACTAATATGTGTAGCTAATATTGACCTGTAAGGAAGGTGTGAGGTCTTAATGACCCCAGAATCCTGACCTGCATTTGGAGTAGAGAATAGAGTTAAGAGATTAGTGTGATTTCTCCCACCACCACTTGCAAATTGTTCCCTTCCGCTGCTTCTTACATATGCATTTTTCTCTTCTGCAAGCAACTTCTATCTTCTGCTTTTCCTACATTCAGTCTCTGCCCTGAGTGGCTGATGGTTTTCTGTAGAAATGCTTGAAGCCACAGTGCTTATTTAATCTTTGCAAATGTGTAGCATGAAGCTATCAAATTTTGTGTTTTAAAATGCAAACCCCCCTTGAAAGTTTTTGTGAGTGTAGGTGGAGTGCATTTAAAACCTTATACCAGAGAAATTACCTTTTTCTCTCTGTTTAATCATAAATTTAAAAAATAATATGCTGTGACATCTTTACCATCCTTTAGTGATGAGGACAGTGAGCTCAAGAATACTTTTAAACCTCAGTAGGTTAATGGAGTTAGGCATATCACCATACATTATAAAAGAAATCAGAAGTGTTTTTAATGAGCTTCAGCTGAGTGCAAATTTCAGCTTTATACAGCTCAAACTAGAGAGAGCCTTATAACAGAGCATGTCTTGTTCCTTTGGAAGTTTACCAGAGGAGGAGAGTTCATCTTCTGTCACCAAACACAGGCGATTTGACTGTACCAGTGAGTCTAAGACTTGTGTAGGGAAAACAGAAATTGACTGAAGTAGAGTAATATTTGCAGACATATTTTAGTTGGCCATCTTCTTTACTCTCCATATATTTGTCATGACTGAAAACTAATGCTGAAAGAAAATAAATAGTGTAACCTCTAAGATTGTTTGTTTGATTTTGTCACAAGTTGGATTTTATGTGGGCAATTCAAGCCAAAGAGAGTCTATAAACATTGCTAAGGAATACTGACAATAGGCCTTTTCCTAGAATACTCATGATACTATAAGAAAAGTCCTGCTATTTTAAGTTGTGACATACCCCTGAATAGGCTTCTGTTAAATTCAGTTGTTTTACATCAAGTCCTGTTTTGCTCTCTTTGGATACTTATTGCAAAAATGATCCTTGCGAATGGCACTGCTCATGTGTGTCTCCATAATATTTAATATATTTCTTTTGCATTACAACTACCAGAGTGCTTTTGTATATAACTTATTGCTGAGGTCTGTGGGAGAAATACACCATTCCTGTAGTGCCTAGTTATTTAAAGATTTTGAAGTTCTAATCTTGTGACTTCTCCAGTGTAATGAATTTGGACCTATCACCTTTATAACAGTTCTAATTTTACATCTATATAGTAGATTTATTTTGATGCTTAGATTTCATGTGACTGGTGCAGATGATGATGTATGGGTTTAAGTTCGGGTTTGGACCATGAGGTCTGGAGTTCAACAGATTTAAAGTTATTTCAAGTGAGAATCTTCCTTAATAGCAATGAAGTCTTACTGCGATATTCCTGGGAAATGATGTGCTCATCCTATTTGCTTAAATGTGAAGTCCAGTGGAGTTCACGAGCGACTCTTTCTGTACATAATTGCTGACTTCTTTTCCTGTGTTGGCTGCATGATAGATGAGATGGATTTTTGGCATATTTAGTTTCTAATTCAATTTGGGTGAACACATTTTCTTGTCAATCAGGTCCCTGAGAAATTTTCAGATCTTCCTGTTTACAGTGTTATTCTCTGTTCTGCAGATGCTGATGATCTGTTATACACACTCCTGCTAACAGCCCTCTCTGCTACATGTTTTTTCTTCTCTCAAATGCCAGCTACTTTCTCTCAAATTTTCCAGTTAATTAACTTAATTAGGTTAAATCATGATCTTGGAGGCTGTGATACTGAGGAACCTTTTCTTGGCAGTTCTTTCTCTCTTGAGCCGTTCCTGTGCTTGTTCTTCCTGCTTCCCACCACTTGTTTTCCCTGCTGCAGTACATTGTGACCAGACTCATGTAAGTCAGTGTCTCTTCTGCCTTTTTTAAAATCCCAAGCAATTGATGGTCAGGTTCACAGAATGGCCCCGCAAATGGTTACTGTCACACAACTAGAAGGTTGACAGCAAATGGGTGAGTGGACAGGTACTCCAGGCTAGCAGGAGAAAAAAGGGAAAGAAAAGGCCTAGGCTGCTATTGCTGCTAAAGAAGAGGTCATTATATGTTTGAGATCTGCTGCTCTTTTTTATTAGAACTTCTGAAGGGAGGTACCTGAAAGTCTGGTGCTTTTTCACAAGGTTTCGGCAGGTTAAATGCTAAACCCCACCCTCTCAAAACCCCAAACAAACTAACAAAAAAATAAATTCCAAACCAAAAGAAACAAATCTTGCTTTACAGACCTTGCAGCACCTGATTCCATCACTTCCTTCAGCACCATGTTCTAATCTGCATGTAACTGTCTTAAGGTACAATTCAGTGTACAATATTTGACTTGCTGGCTGTTATGTGATACACTCACAAACATTTCCATCAGTGCCACTGTTGATTTAAGCACCACCATTCCCTGTGCTGGTGGAAGAAGGGAATATCATCGCTCGTGGTGATGCTTTAATTCATGTGTTTGCACAGTGAACAAGTGCAAGCTAATCTCTTCAATGCATGGCACAACTGAGGGGATAATAAGGCAGAAAGGAACTATTCAAACTGGCACTCCCACTGGAAGAAGCACTCATAGAACTACACCTGCAGTCGTGTCTTGCTGGGAGTGCTTGGCCTCCCCAGTAATTTTAATTATTTCAAATTAATAGTTACATATAATGCTTAATTTAGAATAACAGATTTGACCAGTTTTGACTAGTGAAGTTTGGAAATTCGACTTTATCTTGCAGCTGATCTACCTTTGAGTTCTGCTAATATACTATGCTATTTGGGAATCATAGAATCACAGAACATGCTGAGTTGGAAGGGACCCTCCAGGATCATCAAGTCCAACTCCTGTCCCTGTGCAGGATACTTCAGGAGTCACACCATGTGTCTGAGAGCATCATCCAAATGCTTCTTGAACTCAGGCAGGCTTGGTGCTGTGACCACTTCTCTGGGGAGCCTGTTCCAGTGCTCAATCACCCTTTGGGTAAAAAAACCTTTTCCTGATATCTAACTTAAACCCCTGATTCAGCTTCCTGCTGTTACCCCGAGACCTGTCATTGATCACAGGAGTGAAGAGATCAGTACCTGCCCCTTCTCTTCCCCTCGTAAGGAAGCCATCAACTGCAATGAGGTCACCCTTCAGCCTCCTCTTCTCCAGGCTGAACAATCCAAGTGACTCCAGCACATAGGCAGTATGGGTATGTGCATGTTAGGAGGTAGAATCTCCATTCCTCACCCAAGTAACAGCCATAGAACCTATATCTGCTCCAGTCAATGCTCTAGTGTATGCCTAAGCATACCAACAGCCTTTTGAGACTTCTGTGTTTTGTTTAGAAACTTGTATAAGCTATTCTAATGAGGGTTGATTAAAAAAAACACCTCTTCCTGGAAAGCAGCTGTGGGAAATTTTAAGAAAATCAATGGGAACTATCTCCCACGTGAAAGGCACAGGTAACATAGGTAGCAAGTTCCCCTGAGGATTTGTTTTGTGTTGATATGTCTTTCTGTAAAGCTCAGCAGTGAAGTCGGTGAAAATGAGACAAAAGAGACAAAATAACTATTAGGTATGGAAGACACGTGAACAAAAGCTTATGCCTATGTTTCTTCTCCCAGCGCTGGCTTCACCAAGTTTATTCCAGTCCTACGATATGGGTGGAATTGAAGTTAAAAACCATATTGCTTAAAAACAAGGTTACAGTGGTATTTACCTACATTACCTGGGCCCTGTCAATGTTGCTGGGTCACCAAGTCGTCAGTGTGTTTGATTATACTGCGCTGAGACTAATTACACTGTTGTACAGAGCAATTGGAAGCTATAAAAGGAGCAGTTTCTTAGTATATACACACACCTGAAGGCAGAAAAGCTTTTAATGTTAGATGTGCCCTGTGGCTTGCTGGATGAGCACCACTCTGTGGTCTTGGAAATACAGGCTTGATTGAGTAGAATACATGCTTGTCTGTAGATGCAGAGCGGCCAATCTTTGTTCATATCTTATGTTTCGTGATGGGTTGGGTGAACCAGTGTGTCCTTTTTTTTTTCTCTTTCCTCCCCCCTTCCACTTCTCTAGTGCTAAGTCTGAAGTCACTCTAGTTTTGCAAAAAAATTAAAAATCCAATTCTGGAGGGCAGTTTATAAACCTAATTATTTTTACTGCTGGCTTTCAAATTTTTAAGCCTTTATTTACTCTGTGGCCTTCATATATATGATTTTAGCTGAAATTAGTCTTTGTCGCATAATGACACATTTTTTTAAAAAACAAAGGCTAAATATGGAAGTTATTGGGAAATTTTCTTTGTAATTCTTCTCCTTTGCCATATGTTTAATATCTTTTTATGCATAGCTGTGGCATTGGCATAACTGAAAGATTCTTCTGATGTCTTTGCACTTGCTTTTGTTTTCACCCAGGCTGAATTCAACTTTGTGTTTTGTGCTTTGGTTACAAAAAAGTTAAAGTACTTGGACCACTAAACTACAGCAGATTTAGCAATGAGAGGTGAAGACATTATTCTCTCCAGCTGCCTGCCCATCCCACCAGCTGAGGTCAGAGACAAGAGAACAAAGCTGGCAGCATAAACCATGTCTCCAGGCAAAGCACCCACTCGCTCTGGCATCCCTTGCTGACAGTTTGTGTGAATGTGCCAGACTCTGACTGACAGTGGTCGAGACGCTCAGGCACGAGATGCGATGGCGACTGTAACTCCTGGCAGAGGAGCTGAAGACAGTAATGTCTGCAACTACCTCAGTATCATCTTTGGAAATTCCAACTCTGTTTGCTTTAACATCACTTCTTTCAGCTTGCCCTTGAAAATAGGATGCAGCAAAGTCCTTGACAGAGAAAACCATCTTCTATCTTCATATTTTTACAGGAAGAAATAGTCCTCAGTGTTTCTAATTAATTCTTTTAGTAATAATTCTAATGCCTTGGAATTGCTCTGTCTTTTTCTGAAGTGAAGAATTTAGTTTTATTTTTATTACATAGAATATCTTTTTTCTTTATCAATGACAGTGATGAACAAAGATTATTTTGTTTTCTCTTTATTAAAAATCTCATCCTTTTCCTGTTTATGTGTTATCATTCTTATTCAGATCTTATTGTGAATATCACACTTTATTTTCATTGGATGTATTTTGAAAGGTTTTTCAGTCTTCTCAATATTCTGAGTCTCCTTGAAGCTTTTTTCTTCTCTCATCTGTACCTTTGTTTTATATGCACTGACATCCTAGTCCTGCCAGATCAGTGTTTTGTAATTTTGCTCTTGCAGAGCATTTAAGTAGTAATGGCTTCATAGCAGTGGAAGTGAAGAGTTGGCACCTTGCAGTACAGATCTGCAGAACACAGACTTCTTACTTCTGATTTGTACAGAGCTGAGCAGATTGCTTCTGTCAAGGGATATATGAATAGTGTTGGTTTATAACTGTAGTAACTAACAATGGATTGGATTGGTCTTTTGAAATCTATTTATTTGCCCTGCTATATAATATCATGCTTACACTGGCAAATCTTCCCCCAGCAAACCTCAAGACTGCTCACCCCAACTGGACTTTTGTTTTTGTCCTCTTTTCCCATTTCTGTTGTCTTACAGTCAGTTACAGGCTGGAAGCTACATGCACATTCTTTATGGACAAGGTGTTGGGTTTTTTAAATACTTTAATTCTGAAACCCTTGCAAGTGTTCTCACACTTTAATCACTCCAGCCATATCTACATTCAATGAATTTTGAGATTTTGGTACAGGATTGCCCAATCTTGATCCTAGTAATGTAATTGTACTTTGTCCGTTCCTCAAGGTAGCTTTCTCAAAATTACTGTGCATGCTCTTTCTTTTTTCTCTTTTTTCTTTCTTTTTTTTTTTTAATGTCTTTATATGTATCCTACATGCCTGCTTGTGTGTGCAGGAAATCACATTGCTAATTGGGATGTAAGATGGTGGTACATCTTAGATCAACATATTTTCACTAGGCATTTAAAGAATTTCATTCAATCCATTTGAAAAGGTGATGACTTATAAGTATAACTAATAGAGAGCAGAGTCTTCAGGTATATTTTTATTGCAAATATTCAGATCCTGTATAGTAGAAATTAAGTATTACATTAATTATGAGTGCTTCATTCCAAATAATTTGACACATATTCAAATACATTGCGTGACTACAGACAAATGTATGGGTGTGAATATTATTTAATGTATTGTAGTTTCTTTCATTTGTGGACTCTGAGATCAGAATTACAAATGTTTCTTCCTATGGCTAAGCACTAGAATCCACATCACCTAATTTATGTGGCTGAGTATGAGTTTAGCAGTCTAGTATCAAGCATGTGCTTTTGGCTGTACTGATATTTAGCATTCTTAATTTAATGCAGAATTTAACCTTTTAGTTGCTACTACTTTTCACTTTGGCTCATTTAAAAAAAGAATGGTTGCACACTGTTTCATGCTAACAATTCTTTTTCTTCATATTCTTACTGAGACAAAAAGAATATAATGTTAATGTGTGGCTTTTTTTTTCCCCCAAAGCACCAGGTGGAAAGTAGTCAAAATTTGTTAATATTATTTTGTTCCACTTTAAATAGTTTTCCACTCTCCTTTGCACTCAACAGGATAAACCAGACCCATCTGACTCATAGCCAAGAATAGCAGTAATGCCTCCTCTTTCTTCTTCTCCCTCTTTCTTCTTCTCTTACAGAAAAAGTTTTTCTTTCTTTATTATTTGGTGACCTCAAACAAGTTAAGACCCCCTGTATCAAATATTTTTGAACCTTTTAACATTTCTGAAGTATGATAACATATTTTGTGCTGATTATGTGACAAATAGTTTACTTATGTTATGCTTGTAAAAATTTCCGTTGCCTATATTAGTGGTTAGAAATGCTGCCAGTATGCATGAGTAATCTTAAGAACAGCCATCGGTCTTCATCTGAAGTCAATATTTGCTTGTGTTTTAAGTTGTGGATAGGTTTGAGTGGTAGCTTAAAACTAAGTGCCCATATATGATATGAAGCCTAGTTTGTAACATAATAGTAGCTAAGGTGGTGTAAGAAGCATAAGAACTATGCTTCTTACTCAGTTTTATTCTAAAACAGGACACTGAATTAAATGTGAATTTACATGATTTCTGCTTTAATAGTTGATGCTAGTAGAGTCTCAAGGGTTTAGAGAGAAAAAAAAAATCTCAAAAAAATACCTTCATGTTAATATAAGAACTAAAACTTACTACCCTAGATTAACAAATCTGGGCAGAAAATCTTTCTGGTGATGTTTCAGATCCTTTTTTATTGTTTTCTCCTTATTTTTATGTTAGAAACACAATTATAAATCATGCTGAGGTGTAACAAAGGAAAAGCACTTGAAGCATATTTAGATTCCAAATTATGGTCTTCTAAATTTCACTTTTGGAGGGGATTTGAGGGATGAGGTGAGACTGGAAGGTTCATGTGTTCAATGTTCATTCCTGGTTCTGCAAATGGAAAAGCAGGGCCTTTCAATATTTTAATTGTACATTGAAGTAAGAAGGGTGGGGTGGGTGAAAAACTCTAATGGTATATACTGCAACACAAATTTGCATACATATGAGATCTCTGGCATATGAACAGCAGCTTTCACAGCCATCTGTTCTTTTGTTGGGGTTGCAGCAACTTGCATCAATTCCAAATATTCACTGCTGTGGGCTAAATATGTTTAATAAGCACCTATTGAAAGCATAGGTTACAGGAAGCAATTCCCACGTTGTTTCTAGACAAATCTTGATGAGTATTGTGGTATGCTAAATTTTGTGCATGCTCTTTTGTTTTTCTTTGGGAACATTGTGGCTATTCTGATGTTTATCTGCTGGTATTGTTATATTCAGAGATCAGGGAGCCTTATTGTGATGAGAGAAGGAGCTCTACTGTAGCTGGGGTCAAGGGCTGTGCCCTTCTAGGTGGGCAAAAATCTAGGGAAAGAGGAGAGTATGGTAAGCTGATGTGATTTGTCTTTACAAAGTAAAAGCGGATTTAGGAAATGGTACAATCCAAGTATCTGTCAAACTCTACCTCTGAAACTCTGGTGGTATCCAATAGCTGCCTTGAATTCTCCAGCTTTTAAAATAGGAGTCTATACTTCGTCTCTCATCTAACTGTCAGTCAGCGCTATGGCAAGAGGGGTTGTGATACAAACATCTGGATGTAATGTTGAAATGATGCACTCTGGATCCCTTCAGATAAAATCCATCTCTTCTGTTGTTCCTGTAAATTAAGGTTAGGAGGATTCATCTCAGATCCTCTCCTATTGAATTTTGCTATGTCTATCAAGCAAAACATTCAAAACAAAAGACTGCTGGAGTGCCTGAAGGTAATATATGTTCCCTATTGCTTATTTCAGGAGGTGTGAGAAAGGATGGACTCTTTGGCTTGCATTGTAATTATGCACATTTTTTTGTTTTGTTGTTCTCCTCCTTCCCCCACCAAGTTTTATGCTGAATTTCTCATTCTGGAAATGTAAAATATTCAGGCAGACAACCTAAACCAAATGTTACTTACTGAGGGAATACTAACTTTAACTTATTTTCTATTCAGATCTTTACTCTGGGCTAACACAGGAATGGAAATTAAGATAATAATTCCATATTTAGTTGGGGTTGCTAAATTATTCCCCTCATTTTCAGTAGTTACCTCACAGATTTCAGAGTATCTGTCTGTAACTGTGACTGTGTCTGAAGTTGCTAACAAGCACTTGTAAATGTGAAAACTAAAGTACAAATATTTTTAATGAAAATAATTCCTAAATTGTCATAGTGAATGAATAAGCATCTAGCTAATCATTACAATATTTTCCAATGACATCTGTGCTAGAGGGAACTGTGACCACCCTGTGACCATGTGACCAAGATCTGTCACCTACAGGTGTTTGAATGTATGAAGTGTCTAAAATATAGCAACAAGAATGAATTGCAGAACTCAGGCAAGGAAGGAATATGCTCCAGAGCTGAAGAATTTCAGGCTTATATTTTATTTATAAATTTCTAAATACGGCTTGTCTTTCAAGCCTCCTATATTTTTCTCACAGGTACTTAATTTAATGACTATAGAGTGTTGATCAAGGACTGGATGTCCGCCTAAGACGGAAAATTTTTTCACTGTAGAGCCTTGTGTAGCTGCTGAAATCATGTATGTGGTAAAATCCAAACTATTTTGACTGTTTGTGCTCTTCAGAGTTCAGTTACCATATCAAAATAGATACTGTGCCAATCTGGTTCAAACACAAATTTCTCCCATTTCTGGAATAATGACAATAATGGTCAGTTTGGTATAGTTTGGAGAAAAGTGTAGGTCATGATGATTGCTTCTGATGAGTGACTTTATCTCTGCGTCCTTTTTTCCAGGGACCCATCAGAGGAGAAGGTAGTTTCTGGACTAAGTATAGAAGTTCACAAATTTTGAAGTTGAATAATCCAATCAAACTATCATAACTCAGTTATTCAATAGCTGAATAGGCCTATCTAGTGTGGTGAAAACTTCCACACAAATGTGTTGAAAGATGTTTTTCATTTATTATTGGGTGCCATAGATTATTGTAGACTTGTTATGCCCATTCAGCTGACCAGACCCTGGGAGAGGCTTTTTGCTGCTTAACTCTTCAGAAAAATCTATCAAAAACTAAATAAGTGGAGTTGTAGTGGCAGTTCATTCCATTTGATGAAGGGCTAAAAAGGAAAGCTGGTTCTCTCAAACATCTGTGTGAAGGAGCTGAAATAGACTAACAAATCCAGAGATGTTTGACTAGTCTTTGAAGGGGAATTAGCAGAGTAAGTTTTTACAATAAATATTTTCAGTTTTAATAGAGATAACATCTAGTTACATAGAAAAATGACGTGTGTGGCTGATTTGTAGTTAATCATGAAGCAAGCCAAAGTCACAGTGATGAACAAGCAGTCATACATGCACAATTTAAGCCTGTAGGTCATCATAGCTGGAGATTTTAGGCTTTGGGATTAATTTGATTTTATGTCCTTATTTGCATATCTAATGATATGCATTACATTTGCATATATGACATGATCCTTAACATCAGGTCTTGGCCTAACAGCATACTTCCTCAGCAAGGAGCCAAATGACTGTGCTGTAGTCTTACAAATGCCGGAATCCGGTGCACTGGAATTAGATACAATCTTTGTACTGTGAGTAACTGGAGGAAAGTGACCCTGACACCTTTTAGCCTGCAAAAGCTGTTTGTAATTTCTTGGAATGACTCCCTTCCCACAGAGATAATATTTAGAGATAATACTGAAGGTCAGCACTCCCGTGTATCTCAGGTCAATGTTCTATCTTGGGTTGCTGGATGTCCTTCTCCTGGATTCTCTGTAGCTCAAATCCTGGAGGAAATCAGACCAATAACTGAATTCAGCAGTTCTCTAACCAGGATTGTGCCTGGGTCCCTTTGGGAAGAGGGTGAGTCACTCCCAGCAGCTGCCAGGTTATGGAGCTTCCTGTAGAGTGGTGCCAAATCTTGACACTTTCAGTTTGCTAGTTCTGATTTTAGGCTGAACATGCAAGTTCATTCGGCTATGAAATTGTGATTTTGGTTTTCATTTAAAACCAAAAGCAAGTTTTAACCCTTATAGAAATGCAGAAATCTGAAACTGTGAAATAGTACAAACTAAGCTCTACAATGTTCTAAAATCTTTTAATATTTAAAAAATCAAAACAAACAACCCCCTAAAGCCCCAGAGAAAGAATATCAGTAGTGTTCTTGTATAAGATAATTTCTCTTTTCTCCCCCGCCCCCCCCCAGTTCCATAACCCTCTGCTTTCAGAGGCCTGTGTGGACAGATTTTAGAAAGGGCAGCCTGTCTGAAACTGACACAGGAGAGCAGGAGTCAAGAAGGGCTGCTCTGAGATGGGATGAGACATGATGATCTGGAGTAATAATTGTGAGGACTGTGTGTCTGGAGCAATTGAGATGCACAAACCCCACCAGTAGACTTCTAGACTTCTGTACAGGATTCATGGTTTGGGAATAGTGAAGAAGTGATTGTACTTCTCTCTATTTTTCCTCTACCTCCTTTTCCCAAAACATACCTCATTTTTGTCAGTCACTGTGGAATTTCCTCACTTTTCACAAACTATTATTACTCAAAAATTCAGTCCTCCTCCTTCAATCTAGTCTCCATATCTCCTGGTTTACCTGGGCTCCTACTGTTCTTCCCCCTTGTTTTTATCAGTGTTTGACTGCAGTCCTTTGGCTGGATTATTCTTGCAAAGGTGAAGCCCAGTTTCTGCTCCAGCAGGTTCTAAAAGGTGCTGACTAGAGGATGAACAGCCTTCCCAGAACTCAGAATGTGTATGTGCAGAGTTAAAAATGGTCATTATAACAGAATTATTCCAACTAAATCAGGATTTTTATTGCATTTTTATGCTGTTCCAATTTACCTGAGATGAAAGGCCAAGCAGTGGCTGCTACCCGGTTTCTAGAAAAGCAGGCAGCAGGAGGAGCTGCAAAGGAAACGCACATTCAAGCCTTTGGTTTAAATGATGAGAAGTTTAAATGGAAATAAAGAATGATTCTTGGTAACAGTGTTATCTTATCTGACACAGAAAGAAATGTAAGACTCAAAAGACCAGTATGGGAAATGTTGAATGCTTACATTGTTTGGCTACAGCTGTGCTGCGGGAGATTGTTCTTAATTATTTTTTTTTCTTTTTGCCCATGTTTTATTTTTGTTCATTGTGCCTTGGAAGTCTGGGCTGCTACTGTTTTCTGTTAGATAATCAACAGCTGCTTAAAGCTCATTTTCTAATGAGATTATTGTTTTGTTAGATCTTTTAGTTCTTGTAGTTTTGACGAGGTGAATTTTCGTTGTTACAATTTGTTTAGGAGTTACATACATGACCTAGAATTCTACTTCTTCACACATAATAATCATGGAGCAAAAGCACAGTTGGTGCATCCCCTTCTACTCATCTCCCTTATCAAAGGTGTTACTGGACTAAAGTGTTTTGTGTGTAAATAATACCTTTTCTCTTTCTCTCTCTCTCTCTCTCTCTCTCCTTCTCTCTCTCTCTCCTTCTCTCTCTCTCTCCTTCTCTCCTTCTCTCTCTCTCTCCTTCTCTCCTTCTCTCTCTCTCTCCTTCTCTCCTTCTCTCTCTCTCTCCTTCTCTCCTTCTCTCTCTTTCTTTTACCCCCAAGAAACTACAATTCTGGTTGTAGTTCTAGTAATTTCTGGTTAGGATTCCTTGCTGTAGTTCTTTTCTGCACAGGAATGTTCATGCACTATTCTGTCATGACTCTTTATAATGGAATTTGCTGTTTCTGCTTTGGTTATTACTCAGCTGCTTTAGTTAAGTACCTAGTATTAAGGTCTGCTTTGTGGGGTTTTTTTGTTTGTTGTGTTGTTGTTGTTGTTTTGGTTTGTTTCTTTTTTCTCCTCCTGCTCCTTCCTGTCCCATTTGTTGGGAAGTGCTGCTCAGCTTCTGGCTTTACTCAGTCACTGACAGCAATGGAAGGGTGAGGCCTTCTCAGAGCCAGAGGAATGATGGGTAGTAGCCAGATGCTACTTGCTACAGCTTTATTTGCTGTAACAAATATATTTTGGTCCCCTTCAGATCTGTCTTATTTATTGGCAACCTAATCCAAATTAAAAGGCCAAAAGAAACCCTCCACTCTCTGGAGGACTGGGCCTGTACTTCGGAAAATTTGACCAGAAGAACATTATTTTTGAAGTTGCCCCAAGTTTTAAGATTTAGGCATATCCCAGTGTTTATAGTGTATTTTAATATTTTAATGAATGCCAACAATAAAAATACCCACAATTAGTAGCTAAATCTTTGTTGTTGTTTGATAAGTATGTTCCAAGTGAAAAACAAATATTCTACCTAGGCTTTTGATGTTTTCTAATAAAATGTTTTCTTCTTGTATGCGTCTTTGTATTAGTCCTTATTTAATTGTCTGATCCAGCTGCTGAGAATCCAGCAAGAGAGGGGAAAAATAGAAGGCATCACACTTACAGTATTTTATTTTCTTCATTATGTAAGGTGCTGAACTGTCTTTATTCAGTAGAATTTATAATAGTGTTCCAGCAATCTAGACTTTTTTCGGGAAACTATTGCAAGTTTGTGGGTGGGATCACGCCTATTTCCCAGGGCAGCAGACTGGCTGAAAATTAATGGTCACATTACACTTCAGAAAAAGATTGATACAATTTTTTTAAGGTAGGGTATTCTGTTCAGCTGAATAGATCCACCTTATGTCACTTGTAATTTAAGTAATGAGATTGCCTGGTACCTCATTATAGACCTTTTGTACTAAAAGATGGCAGAAAGTGGCAGCAAATGTTGTTGTTTTTATAAGCAGCATATGAAATAACACAGGCATTTTTGGATATGACATTTTTTCTAGAATGTTTGAAAAATTGGACTAAATGCACTGTCTATATGAAGGACAGATACCAAGTCTCATTGCAATGGGCAGTGTCAGAAATAGGCTGAGAGTGATGGGACCTGAACTGACAGATGTACTGAAAGATAATATACTTATTGTTTAATCATGTGGATAGAGTAGAAGATGGAAACATTGAGAATAAGAAGCTTACAGTAAGAGCTACTGCTTAATCTGAGCAATAGCCTCTGAGGCTTCTTAATCTACCAGGGGAATTGTATAGATGCAATAAGTCTGACAAGACAAAAGAATAAAGAATCTTGTAAATCAGTGAAAGTCTAGATTTTAATTTCTGCTATTCTACAAGGGATCGGGGAAAGGGAAATAAAAAGAGGAACGAAAAAAAAAGTGCCCTACATTAGTTCTCCTCATGACTTAGGAAACAGAGAAATGAGTCTATGATGTGCCATTTTTTGCTTTTGGAAGCATATTAATTGCAGGCTTGGAATCCCCAGCCTTGGCTGAGGAGTCAAGACGGCTGTGCTGCTGCTGACTGATGTAGTTTGTGGCTAAATATTGCCATGGTGTCCAAAAGCCTGGCCTAGATCTGAGAAAAAGTGTGTGGTAAATAACAGTCCCTGTCCCAGGGCTTGTGGCTTAAAAGTTTGCAAGAAATTAAAGGATGTGAAGATCTGTCTGAGGGGTGTGTAACTGCTGCCCATAACGATGTGTTGGTTAGGCAGGATTGAAGAAGCTCAATCTTAATCAATGGGAATAAGGTGGGATGGGTAGGAGTGGAATGAGAGAAAAGTGGTAGGTCCTAACATGCCCATCTTATACTTTAAAAATGTAACCATACTCAAAAAGCTGGGCTTTTCAACAAGCGTGCTGGGAGAATATCAATGTCACACTGGTAGGCAAGAAGGCAAGGTAATGTAAACAAATGCCAGTAATCTACTGGTAGTCAGAGGGACCACAGATAAAGCTTCCCCTTATGTACTGCAAGAATAACTACTTATTGCAACATGTGTTTGGAGAACCGTAATTTGGTATAATTTTTCCAAGCTAGAGAATCATAAAAGCTATTTAGCATATTTATTATTACTAACATAAGTCATTAACATTGGGAACCATGTAATGTAAACAGACTGCTTTCATTGACCTGTCTGTCATGTCAGTTGTTGAACAGCACATTAACTTGAACAATTGCAGCAAACTTTAAATGTTCTAGGAAACATTCAAATTACATCAGTAGGAAAGGTATTTTAGAAAATTTAATTAGATACCAAAGCATGCAGGTGCTTGAAACTTAATTGCTCATAAAGGATGGATTGCTAAGCATTTCATAACTTTATTTTTGTTCATCATCTTTTGCTTGATGCACACTGGTTCCATGAATGCTAAGCAGTGGAAATTTTAGCAAAAATTTTAGTTAATATTACAATAGGTAGTTAAAAACTGTAAACATTTACAAATCTTCTTAAGGTTGTGGAAGATAAATGATTCAGTAATTTAAATTCTTCTCTATGTTATTATAAGGATCTGAAAAACTTCTATCCCTTCCAACTCCAGCAGATCTTGTGCAAGAAAGAAATGCCTTATGTGGGTTTCTGCAGTGTTGAAGGCTGTTGTCATCCCTAAACATTCAAATGATATAGATTATAAGCTTAAAAAACCAAACCTCTTTTACTATCCTTTCTTTGCTACATATGGCTTTCTTGCTCCCTTAGATCTCAACATGTGTTATACTTACTTGCTTTCAGCTTAACTTCCCTTTTCCTGTTACTTCCTCTCTCTATGTTCTTTTTTCTCAGCTCTTCATCTTCCTGTCACCTCTCACTTACTCTGTGTCACTGGATTTTTTGAATCCGTAGCCACAAAAGCCTGGCATAGTGCTTTAGCTGACTCTGAGGGCAATGGTGAGTAAGAAGCGTGACTGTATGTTCATGAGGAACCGGCTGTCAACTACAGAAACTTCTGTAGTTCTGTGGCTTTGTGCCTGTTGAAAGAGATGGCCAGAAATTATCTTCGTAATTACAATAAAAATTCATAAGGGTTGGCAATTTAAGGTAACCTTTATCTCTCCTAGGTGTCTTCTCTGCTCGTAAAGCAAGGACCTTGGATTTTTAGCTTTGCGCACATTGCTTTCCAGACTATATCTATTTCCCTACCAAAAATGACCTCAGGACTCATTCTTTAAAGTCTAAACAATGAAACTAAAATGTGTTTAATTAATGCTCATATGACTAATGATTTAATCTTCCCTTTCCTCTCGTCCCTATTATCTCAAACAACGCTGGAATGTTGTCCCCGGCATGGCTAGCACTAGCTTCTGTCAGTCCATTTGCTGTTCTAGCTTGCCTGAATTTGGTGCTTCCAGTACAGACCCATTAGCCCTGCCGGGGAGTGTCCCAGGAATATGCAGAATGCGATAGAACAGGAATATTGTTGTATTTCACAGTTAAGTGTAGTAAGGTTCACTTAATTCCAAGAGGAGTTGTTCTCATTGCAATACTTGGACAGTGTTTTTATATCATGAAAGTGTGTTGAGAGATGAAAGGAAGATTATATTAATGAAAAGATAATTTCAGCAAAGTTAGTTAGCTGCCACAGGCTTTCCACAATATATTTCAGCAGTCATCTAGTTTCAAAAAGTCACACACCTCAGTGCAACTGGTGCCACTGGAGTTAGCATGTCTCGATGACACTGTGGGTGTTCATGCTTGGCAAGCTTCTCAAATAAACAGTTCCAGAAAATAGATGTGGGTTTTGTTTTTTTTTTTTAAAGGACGATGTCATCTCTAAGTGTACCTATAATCCTTAACTGTTTTGCTATCTACAAGAAACTTACTACATTAAAATACACAAAATATAAATATATATAATATAAATAGTAGGTAATTAATAAAAAAACTGACTCTGTTATCTGGATACAAAATACTGAATAATTATCTATACAAGCACTAACAAAATAATTCTTTAGAGTGTCAGTGTTTTCAATGTTTATACAAATAATTCAGAAAAATATAATAAAATCAATGAGATTATAATTCAAAATACTCAGGCCTTGAGCCTCTAATCATGCAGTTTTTAAATATTTATCTGCAAGTAGTGGGAATAATCAATATATTACAGGTAATTTTTTGCTCTATAGTATGAGCAGAGTCAAGTCTTCTGTGATTTTTATTGTTATTACTTAAACTAGATATGAATAATCATGTGCTTAAGACTTCTGTTAGCAGACACAAAATGAAGCCAAATGATTTAAATTGGTTTTCATGCGTCAAGAGGTATTCAGATTATTGGAAACTCTTTAAAAATGTTCTATATAAATTTATATATAAAAATCTTACATACAAATAGTTATATATATATATATGGCTATTTTATTTCAGTATATTATTGTTTTTTTCAGAAGAGATGTAGATAGAGGATAAGGAAAGGCAGATGTCTTTCCTGAGACAGCTATACTCTTTTGCAAGGACCCAAAGTTACTTCCGAAACTTATTTCATACAGCTGGGCATGATAACATGTCATTGTTAAGGAACATTTTCCACCCTTATCTTGAGGCCCTTCCCTAGTTTATTGTGATGTAGAAATTGGTTTTCTTCAGTTTGTTATTGAATTCATGTTAAAAATAAATGAACAATGAACAAGGAATAAGTAGTTAACAGTTTTTATTCTGATACAATCTATTTTGAATTCCTACCCAAATACTGATGCAATGTAGAGTCATGTCCATCAGCTGTGCAAGAACTTTTCAGTTGTGATGTGCACCTGTTACACTCACTCTGTTTCCCCTGCATTTGTGGAAAAAAAATCTTTGATCGAATGCTTGTTTTCCTTCAAACTGTACCTCTGGGAAGGACAAACTTTCTAGTCAATTATTTAGGTTTTACATCGTTGTGCTTCTCAGAGTTTAATTGTCTAGCTTAATAACTCAAGTGCTTTTTTGCTTGATTGGGTTTTGTGATACGTTTTGGGTTTTTTTGTTTAGTTTTTGTTGTGTGGTTTGGGTTTTTTTAAGGTTTGAATTGTTGGTGATGACACTGCTGTGGAAAAGTCCAGTTCAAAACTATATGTTTAAAGCCTTTAAAAATGTTTTTAAAAAGGATCCTAAAACAAAAATGTTATGTTTAAACTCAAGTATCCATCTGTGCAATCTACTCCATGTACTTTACACCAAGTCTCAGAGTGGGGAAATCAGCAAAGAACCAATATTACCACAGAGAGTTATATCAGTGAAGATTCAGTTCATTTATGTCTTAGATAAAACCAGTGGAATATTTCCCAAGTATAGGGAGCTGGTACTCTGAAGAAGGGAGATTGAGAAAGACCTTATCAGTAGATAAGATTTGATCATCACTGGGCAAAATGCATGTTGTCAGCTTCAAGAAACCGCTATTTCATTCACTTAGTGCCCCTAATCAGGTTTTCTGGCTCGGTGAGATTAATGTAAAGGTTGTTAAAGCCATTGTGAAATAATGAGAAATAGAGATAGTTAAAGCAGATTTGTAGTCATTTGTGATACCCAGTTTTGCAATGAACATGTGCTATTTTCTATTTATGATCACAAGTAACACTGCACCTTCCGTACTATTGATTGGCATGTAGCAAATTGAATATGTTTACCTAATCTTTCTGATTTGTCTTGCCCCTCATTTAATGCAGAGATGGCTGAATATAAGAAAGTAGATCAAAGCAGCCATATGATTCCATTTGTGACATTGTAGAATTCTAGACTACAAGGGTTATTTCACTGGTGAACAACTTATGAAATAAGGCAACCCAAGAAGAGACTTTGAGATAAAATCTCTTGTTCATTAGGAAACAGCTTTAAAAATACTGTAATAAATAAAACACTGAAATCACTGGATGGAGTTGAGTTATGATTTACATCATAGTTGAGTCTTAAGTTATTTCTTTGTTTTTTATATTCTTACTGAAGGTTTGTAAGTGCCAGAACTTGCATGCTGCAATTCTGAAAAGAAAAAGGGTTATTTTGGGGTTCAGTTTAATTCCGATTTGTCACTCTACACATAGGCACATATACAGAAGCACAGGCACATATTCAAGGCTTTTATAATTCTTTGTGCTCTGGTGATGTGCCAGGTTATACTCTTACTGGATAGTTAAACTGGTAAAGGTGTTCCTAAAATGTTTCCAGCTAAGATACTTTTAGCAGATTAAAATGAATAAGCAGGATGAACATCTATTTAAATGTATAAAGAGCGCTGTGTTCAGCAGGCATCTCCTTCAGCCACTTAGGAAGACTTCTGCTCTATGAATTTTAACAAATCTACTTACAGAGGATACTTGTTGGTATCATCGTATCATCTCATGTGTCTACAAGTGTCAGAGTAAAAGGAAGAACACATGGCCTTGTACTCTAATTGCTCCAAATTATGAAAAGAAATGTGAATATTCTGAGAAATGTACCAGTATCAAGAGAAATCTATAAGATAAAACTTCAGTATTTATTATGGCATCATTTGTGCGGTTTTTGACAATGGTCAGGACCAAGGCATACCCCAAAACCACAATTGGGGTAAGATTTTTTTCTGGGAAGATACACAAAGTTTTCGAGAATGCCTTGGGAACAGAGGGATTTGGGAACACTAGCATTTCAGGATTGACTTAAACAAGATTTAATGAGCTGGGGTTTTTTTATTTTGTGAAGAAAGTATATTTCTTTGTGGCAGTGATACTTGCAGTTCAGTGTGCATGGGTTATATAATGTATTTTTCCTTTTTAACAAACACACATTTTGTACCAAATGGTTGATGGGTTGTCTTGAAGAAGGCAGCCTGTTACCTCTCTCTTCTTCCTCTAACAGTGGATTGATCTGAGTTTATTTTTAGCCTGTAATAATTGAGTTAAGTGGTCTTTTGTTTCACATAATTCCTAATGGAAAGCACCTTGTGTTAGTTATGTTTGGGAAAAGGTAATACTTCACAGAAAGAGATCTTCTTTTTCCAAAGATGACTAGGAATTATTTGAGTGCTGGTGTGCAGCGGTGTCCTATACCACTTAAGTTGGTCAGACATGTCTAATTCATTGCTACCAAGGACAATAAAAAACTGTTTGGAAAGATCTCAAAGGAAAAAGAAAAGATTCTGTGTACGTCATCTTCATTTCCTCTGAAAATTGTATTGGTAGCATCTGTTTATGTAGGATTGGAGGTCAGAAAACTTGACAGCTGAAGCTACTCACTTTCGGTAAAATTTCATTTAGAAACTGAAGCTGAAAACTGGGTTCAATGAGTGATTCCTCAGAATTGAGACAGCTGCAATAACAAGTTTCAGTTTGATGTTATTTATGACTTTCACCTTAGAGCAGACATGAAAAAAGAGATCAGGATGCCCTAAGTGGTCAGTAAGGGATAGTTTGGAGTTTAGAGCTGTACAAGAATTGTGAACTTAATAGCACTTAGTCTTTATAATTGGGGAAGGAAAGGCTGAAAATAGGGTTGATAGAAAGATAAGAACTTCTGTACTGCTTCCATTTTTTTTCCCCAGATGACCAATCTCAGAAACTTTAGGAAGGTTATTTCAAGCATGAGTAAGAGATCTATTAATATCTGGGTTGAGCAGACTTACACTGCTGCAGAAGTTTTACCTGTAGTCCATACTGACGCATCTAAAGTAGCTGAGTAATAGTGCAGTGATAGTAAAAGCTGACTGGGTGATGGTTCTGTGATGAAACCTATGCCACCTTACTTCTTTATTGTTATTGAGAACTAGTCCAGATCAAAGATATTTTGGTTAACTCAGTCTGCACTTTCTTATGGCGGAGCAGCTGTACTAAAAAAGTCTGAGGGAAGAAGACATGAGAAATACCTCAAATTTAGAAATGCTGCATAGAGGCTTTTGGGTTAGAAAGAATCTCTGTGCTTCTGTTGATGCTGGTTAATCCTGAGAGAGGACCAGGCATGTCTTGGATGGTGCTAGACTTACTGTATTACCTTGTTTCTCTGGGACTTCGAAAAAGAAGGGCATGTACATATTTCTGTGACACAGGACTGAAGAAGGGAGAGTTTTCTATGTTATTTGAAGACATTAAAATGTACTGAATCACTTTAAAATCTGCACTATTTCTGTCTGCTTTTAGTCTAGCATAATATCCCCTGATTGATATACTGCTCCTTGAAAAAGGTATGGGTCTCATTTAAACCACCATGAAGCACTTGGAGCAATTCCTTGTTTTATCTCGATTTGGTGATGCTCTCTGGTCAGACTGTAGGTGCAAGGGCAAGGAAATTGATGATAGGGGAGGGGCGGAATTTTAATGCATTTTGAGGTTAAGCAGATGAATAGCTATCTCTAGAAAAGCTGGTCCATGCCCAGAATGTTATGCAGTATAAAAACAAGGTCATCCTGCTCAGCAGGTTTTCCAGTTACTTAGAAAAGACTGACACACACACACTCGCCCAGTGCTAGCAAAAATTAACACAACCCCTTTTGCTCTCTTGAGACCAATCAGTTAGTCTCCAATCGTTCATTTTCCTCTTGAAACTACTTTCAGAAACTGCTTGAGGGGAGAGGACACTCTAAGAGCAGCAGTAGGGTTAGTTTTTTTTTTACGATGCTTTTCAGATTTTAAATGCAAAGAAACCATTAAGTCTGTTAAAATTGACTTTCTCAGCAAAACAGATCTTAACTTGGTTAGCTGCTTTAGATTTGGGGTTATTTCTACCTATATCTTTATAGCACTCTGACCCTTTATACACTTTAAGATACATATACTTTTTTTACTCTTCTAACTGTTTTACTGCAATTTAAACTCCTTAAGTAGGAAAAAACCCCCATACATTCTGCATAAATACTTTTCTGTAACTTTAGAGCTAGAAACGTTTTTCTAAGTTCTACTTATTGGTGTTCCCTGAAATCAGATTAGCCAAATTGATGTTCTTGTTTGTAATGTAAATTTGGTATAGCTCCACTGACTGATGTAGAGTGCCAGCCTGACTTGTTCCAGCAGTGGAAGTTGCTGAATTCAGTGTATTCCACTGCTTAATAGTACTTGTTACAGGTGAAGAAACCTGTGTGTCATCCTCAGGAGTTCTGTTCTTGAGACTAAATTTTACCATTCTCTCAAAAGATTTGAAAATAACTCAAACTTGCAATAGCTGTTTCTCCCAGCTTGGTGTCAATTACATTTAATTTAATAAATGTTACAAGCATATCATCATTCAAAGAGGCAAAGTTTGTCCAATCTAAATTAGTATTGTATTAAATCATTTTCCTTATGTCTGGATTAATATTACCCTATCTCACAGAGCTACTGCCTGTACAGAGCTGCACTGCATGTACTACTAGTTGCAGGGTCTTCAATGGGATTGTAACACTTCAGTATACAGTCCACAGAAAATTTAAATTATACCAATATTTTTATTAGAGACTAATGCTATATAGTAACTTTTTAATATGCAATCATTAAAATGATGGTAATTGACTGAAATAATTTCAATTTTCATGTAGTTATGAAAATGTACCCATCCTTATTCTCCATAAAAACTTTACATGCCACTGGGCAGGGGTGAGATTGCACAAGCATTCTTTCACGAGGCATGGGATAAGTTCATCTACCTGTGTTTGCCACTTATTAATATCTTTTTTTTTTGCCATATATGTTGGCCTTGACTTTTAGACTTCTTCTAAATGACCCATACCCATGAAACCCAGAACGTAGGCCTATCTTCATCTCCATGTATTGTCACTTATCTAAGTTGACATTGTAATTTTAAACCAGTCAAATGCACAGCTGTCACCTGGGCTGGTTACAGTTTATTTTTGTATACACGGAAAATAATAGGATCTCATCTGGACTACAATAGTTAACTGTGAAGCAGGGAAAAACAATGTTCTAATCAGCATCCTGGGTTAATTATAGCCATGGTAGTGGTGAAACCCAGGGGAGACTGGTGGGGGAGGTGACTGGGATTGTTGATTTGACGTAGAGGCTTTTCTTCCAGAAAGCAGTTTAGTGCCATATGGTCACTTGACACAGACTACTAGAAAGCCATCAAATGATGCAACCTCTTAGGGACAAAACCGCCTGTATTTATATAACAATCCCTCAGGTCTCTCAAGGAACTGCTGTGTTCTGAACAAGCAGCAGAAATAGAACTGTCTTGTACCTGCAATAGGTCTCTTAACACTTAAGCACAAACGTTTCTCTTCCTTAGGAAGCCTTGGTCAGTATCAAGAGAACTGGAACTGAGGATTTCTAGGGCTATTTGGGTGGGATATTTTACAATATATCAGAATCTGTTCTCCTGTTGTTTGTGTGGCTGATGTTCTCTGCCCCTCCCCTGCAAACCTACCTTCAAAAATAATTTGTATCCCTTTGAGTCATCTTTCCTCACTGGCAATAAAAGGAGCCTAAGGACTGGACAAACACATTTCCCTGTCTGAGCGTTAGAAACAGCTGAACAGGCTGCCTGGTTTTCTTCATTTGAGTGTGAAGAGCAGTGTGGTCTCTTGCTATTGCTGTGTCCTAAACATGTAGGGTGGGACTTGTACTATTTGGCTATAGCTGCTAAGTCAAGTCTGTCAGAAACAGGGATTATGTGCTGAGTGAGCAGGTGTGTTGTGATGGCAATCACAGTCATCATTATTGCATTGCTGACATTGAATGATCTGTGGAAAATCACTAGCAGTGTAACTTGCTGCTCTGTGAATACATTTAGTCTATTTTCTTATGTTTTGCTTGGCTCTGTGCTCCATGGCCTGCTTCTCAGAGCTGTAGCACAGCATGGAAAATGAAGCCTTTTTTTCCCAGTAGAGTAACAATGTCTTGTGGATTGGGTAGTGAGAAGAGAATACAAAAGGAAAGCTTGGATAGTCTTTTATACAGACCATTTGGACAAAAATTTCCCCTAATATCAAGTGTATATCCATGTATATAAGGAGCCATAGTAAAAATTGCAGGACTTGACCATAAGAACTGGTTTTTTGTGACTTACAAACTAACAAAGTGAAGTTTATTCATTCCCTTTACTCTTGATTAATACATTGTCATGCATGTAGCAATTTATTTCTAATTCTTTTAGGATTACTCCAATTTCTCCAGAGTCTTGCCAATGACTAGCAATAAAGCCAGCTTGGGCAGGTTGCAGTTTGCCTCCCACATCAATGTAGCAGCTGTGAGAAAGATGTGAACTCCTAGAGCACTTAGCTTGAAGAAAGCAGTTGTCTACTCCACCCAGACTGACACTTCTGATGAGCTGGAGTGGGACTGGGGGTTGGGAGCTTCTTAAAGTTGTGACTTACCTTCTTGTCACCTCACCCTTTCTGGAAGTCCATGGACATGAAGCTCAGTGTCTGGCAATAAGAGCCTTAAAAGGGACCGTGGCAACTTGGTAGGAGATGATCCCCAAACTCTGAGTTCTTGTGGTAGGTTGCACAGTCTGAGATGTCTATGCACTTGCCCTAGCTGTCATGCTTGCTGTTACACAAACAAATGCAGTCTTAGTTTGCCTTTGTTCTCCAGATGAAAATGAAAAATAGCATGCAATCAAATTGCAGTGAAACAGAAATCTAAACTCCTATGGAAATGGAAACAGTTATGACAAAGAAAACAACTAAAACATGGGCTTAGAGCATAGGACACCAAATCTCTCTCTCTATTAAGATATGTTGCAGCTGTGAAGACAGTGTGGCAGCTAAGGAGAACTTTAATTTCTAAGTGCACTGAAAGAATTCTTTTAAAGCCTGTTTGGGAATGAGAGAGAACTGGAAATCTATCTCTTCTCTGCTTATGCACAGGTTGATTAGCTGTTTGAGATCTTTCTCTCTCCCATTCTTTGAAAACAGATCTTCTTCTGTCTTTGTCCACTGCTAGGCTTATTCAACTCTTTTTTTCCATGAAAATGAAAAAATATATCCTTGACCTCTGCTCTGCAAGACTCATCATTAAGTTGTGGGTCTATAATTTAGTAACTAGTATATTCCCTCCTGCCTGAATGCCTCCCACAGTGACCACAAAGCTCCATAAGACATAAGAAATAGTAATTGTGTGTGCATCTTCATAAATTCATATTTCCTCCTCATGCTCACCTTTCACAGAAGTTGTATGTAATTCACTCAAGGCAGACTCAGTATCAGAGTGCATTAGTCTAATCTCAGTTTTTGTTTTAGGAGTTCCTGGGGTCAGACATCCAGCATTTTCTGTCTAGATGTGAAATGTAACAGTGCTTCTATTCTGGTTACAGTTATCCCCCGTAGTCTTGCACAGCCTGGAATAGAAGAAGATGCTAACAGTTACATTTATAAAATGTAGCTGTAACTGAAACATGTGATAGGGGAATGGTAAATTTCCTGATGGTCTATATTCTCAGCCTAGATTAATGACTAATTAAATATACTGCTTATCCCCCTTTTACCCAAAATTTGTCTCAAGATGAGAGTATTTTCTGTTGAAGCACTGTATACTCATCACTTTTGAATGTAGATGTGATGTAGCAGTCTGTTGGTTTTAAAAGTATCTTATTAGCTGTGAATTTGGGATAACAATGGACTAGCAGGAGAGGAAAAAAAGAGAAGCTAAGCAGAAAAATATTGGCAAGAATCAGTATAATTTAGCTAATTTTATCGAAGTTTTTACTTGTTGATGTTCCCTGTAAAGTTTTGTTCATCTCTGCTAAAAATTGTCTTTTTCCAAATGTTTTACCTAAACAAGGCTTTTTGTCTCCCTTCCCTCTAGTGACCATTTTTCTGGGCTGTCCTGGGAAGCTGTAGAGCCTTCACTGAGGAAAAAGAAACAGCAACTGTTTGATATATTCTTCAAATGATGAACACCTGTTGCTGGAGATGTTCTCAAATTTATGCTACACACAAAGCCCGGAGCAAAACCAAGCAGGATCCTGGAGGTAAGAGTGTGAAATTAAGAACAGTATCTGTTAGAGAGGAGCACTGCGTCTTTCTTGGCCTAGGGGAAGGGCTCACCGGATCAATATGCTGTTGGAAATTGAATCCAGGTTTCCTAGGTCTATTCTTGTGACCAATCCACAAGCTACGAGTAGTAGTCTGGTCAATCAGTTAAAGCCTTTGGATAAATCATTAGAATAATCTCCAGAAATGTCACTCTAGAATCAAGTTTCAGGGTTCTTGTCCAGACTAATACCTATTGTTTTATTTTACTGTGATTAGAATCAAATAAGTGTGAAATTCTGTAGCTTGAAATTAAATTTATTGCTGTTCATAAGTAATTAAGGTTTATGTCCCTAATACCTGACAAGCTGGAACCATGCTGAGATCAAAAAACCAGGGAGGAAAATCAGAAAACTAGTTACTGAAATACTACTGGTTGGATAGAGACAGATATAGCATGGGAACCTGGAAGCCTATGATTAAATCGTGGCTTGTGTCTCTTGTTTAATCTGCTGCCATGGCTTGTCCTTGCTGCCCTGCTCTCCAGACATTCAATCCTTGTCTTGTTAAGTGTTTATTCTGATCTTTCTTCTCTGTTCCTGCTCTTCATATTTTTAATTCTTTCCACCCTTTGGGATCACTCATGCTCCAAGTGGATTGTAAAGAAAGCATTACTATTCTGAAGAATATAGGCTGCATGAAATCATGGTTTTCCCCTGTCCTGATGTTCATTAGGAAATGTATAATGTATATTGCTGTGCTATGATTTAAAGTCCCAGCACAGGGATGTAGAGCATAAGGACTCAGGTGCCTGCAATCATTCAGATGTCACCCTGCAATCATTCACATGTCACATACAAACTTCCTAAGTGCACAGGCTGAGTTTTTGAGTGCTTGAGCCATTCTGTTGTTGAAAATAATTTTCATTCCCGATTTCAGAGAAAGGAACAGTAGAGGAAAAAATAAACTAGGTTGGTGTTTGATACACACTTAGTGCAGGTTTCTTTTGTGTGTCTCGGGAGCTGAAAATACTTGATTATTCTAAAGAGAATAAGCACGAAATTTGGGTGTAAATTCATGTGTAATGTGTATGTGTTCTCTCACTTTTTGTTTCTGATCATAAGTTGGACTAGTTTTTGACAGTCTGCATGGGTTCCTCTTGATGTTGCCACAAAGAAGAGATCAATCCAGCATGTTACAGAGATTGTTCACTACTAATCCTGTACAAAAGAGGCTGCATGAACTGCTGATTAGCTACACATAACTTCAATATTCTTTTCAGCAGCATGATGTCTTTATATAAATGAGGAAAACATAACTTAAAGGTCTCAGTGACACTGAATCTCGGTTACCAAGAAATATACCCTCAAGCCATAGAAATTTTATCACGTTGTCATCAACATCACATGCATCATCTGCATTTTCTTTGTATTGCTCTTATTTTGAAAAGAAATCCCTGGTAGAAGTTCTCCATATGACTTTACATAAATAGAGTGAACCTACATTGTCCTTAAAGAGGAAAAAGATTTTTTTCTTTTCTGTTTTTTTTTTCTCTCTACTGCCCTGTCCTACTCTCCAATCACTCCAACTTTTAGTTGCTTCTTAATGAAAACTTTGGTCTAAGTGCCAGAAAGCTTTTAGTTTAGGCTGAAGGATAATGTAGCATAGGAATTAAATACTTACATAATTCTGCTTTCATTTGGTAGACTTCTGATAGGAAATAGAATTTTAAATTCAGAGCCCAGAACTGCTGCATTAACTTGAAAAATGAGTACTTGTATTGAAATAAAATACTTTAAATAAAAAGCCTGAAGTTATGCTTTCAAGGAAAAGAAAAAGTCATCCCACTTAAAGCAAGATTTTTGAATTGACTTATTGTCAGGGGTCAACCATGGAAGTTTTTGTAACTCTTCTGCAAGGGTAAATATTAATGATGATTTATGAGGTTTTGATTGTATGACGTATACCAGAGCTTCAATAGGTTTAACACGGTCTTCCTGTGAAGTGTTTGCTGTCTTACTGTGCAGTCACTGAAGAGTAACTATGTTCAAGTGATGTAGAAATAGTAGTCTGAAAAACTGCATTAAGCCATAGTAAAAAGTTGTAATCTCAGCTCTCGTGAATGGCAATTAAATATTTTTAATTACTCAGACTGGAATGCTGAAATTGTATAAATCTTTTGCCTGGATATTGTCATGTGGTTGCAGTTTTCTCTTAACTGGATAAAGAGATTTTAAAGCTTATCTGGCTTGTATACGTCTGCCTCACTTCAGAGCCAAGGTTTTTCTACCCTTTTACATTTTGCTGAAATTTTTAAAAAAATAGTGTGTGGATTTCAAACACTTTTTTGATTATTTCTGAGTATTTTTCTGCTTTAGAGGCTGTTGTTAGTGCAGGGGAGATTGCAGAAAACAAGCAGTTCTAGCGATAAGACAACTGTGTACATATTGCTGTGTTAATTCCAGTACTTTCCTTTTAAACTATGCCTGCCATATCTTCTCGGACATAATTTTACAGACTACATCTCTCCTGTTTAATTAGATGTGTTTACAAGCTGACAGGAGCAGTTTATTATTCACTTATAGAGCGCTGAATCCAGCTGTCAGAAAACACACATTTTCCCCTAAAATGGGTTAATATGTGTTTAAATAAGGCATCTATCTGCTTGCACACTGTATTTGTTGTATTAGTGTCAGAAACACAGTGATTATAGTTCCCATCTGGTAGGATTATTTCATATTGCTCTTGGTTCATGCAAGTTCTGGTTCAAGTTAGAACAATGTTCGTATGTCAGTCATTCATCAATTTTTGCAAACAAGGACAAATCTGTGGTGGGTGACTTTTGTAAACTACTATTTTTCTGTACAATACATGCAATTTTTTTACACATCTTTCTTTAAAAGAAAACTACACTCAAATGCTTAGAGATACATAGGAATGCTGAATTCTGACATGAAATCTAAATTATTTAGGGTCCTACTATTTCTCTTTTTTGTTAATACCAGTGAAACTGCTAGGAGTTTGTGTTGTGAGCTAATGCTCAGCTCAAGTGCAAGTCATATTTGGACCCATATAATTCAGTTTGAATAAAGGAAGATCTAGAACATCTCTACTTTTTTGGTGTCTTGCCCTGAGCAAGATGAGAAAGAAAGAAGTTCAGTAATTGGTCTGTGCCCAAACACAGATGCAAGAGATTTTTATCTTCTTTGTATTTGGACTTCATTACTCTGGTGTTTTAGACTTTTTATCTGTTTTCTCTCCACCTTTTTGATAGATTTCAGTAGCTATGTCTTTGCCAAGTAGGTTTAAATTCACAAGCTTACACCAAGGTCTCTTGCAAATATTTGTGGCCCTGATAAGTCTTTACTGCTACCAATAAAATAATCATTAAAGATTTTAGTAGAGCAAAGATGGTCTTTTAATGTTTGATTGGTTTTTTGTAGTATGTGGTTTCCAGTATCATGTCAGCTCAGAAATTGCCGAGGACAACTATTTCTGTAAGGATTTGTCCAGCCTTTAACAATTCCCAATTTGACAGTAGACTGACTAAAATTTAGGTATTCATTCTGAAGTGAGTCTCTATTTACTGCAGAGTCAACAGCTCAAGGCAACAAGGAAGGTACTAACATTGAAAATTTTATATGAAATCCATGATAAAAGTCTTCTGCAGAACAACACAGACACTAATGACTTTTTTTTTTTTACTTAGTCTGGAGGATGGAATTTGTGGAGTTTGAGTGGGCTGCCAGCCCTAAGCAATAGATACAACGAGATTGCAGAGTTTATCTATGCTGTCAGGAAGCTTGGGATTCTTTTTTTGAAAATGGAAATTTATAATGCTGTGCTATTCATTGTTTAAAGCCAAAAGTGAATGCGTTTCTGGACAGCTTTTGGCAGTTAGGGAAACACTGACAAACAGAGCAGAGTCTGAGGTCTGGAGTATATTTAATAGCAATTAGAGGAATGGCTCTATCCAGGCTGGCAGTTGGTATATTTACGAAGAGTAGACCATAGGCTTCGTCATTTCCCTTTTGAGAGCCTCAGAATGTACTGGAAACAAAACAAAGGTATTGTCTGGGAAAAGCCAGATCCTGAAAATTAGTGATTATCAGTTAGTGCATATAAGCTGTGGCTTCCAGTTCCCTGTACTGTACAGTAGGAGTGTGCGTGTGTTACTGATGCATTTGTTTTTGAACTCCTTTTACATTTTTGAGCTCTAACCTGCAGTCCAAATTAAAAGGCTGCTGTGTCTCAGGACAGCCAAGGATGATGATTTCACAATTTTCCCTTCTGTGAACACTGTTAAGTTTGTATTCTGCCCATTTCAGTGCACCATCTTCAGTAGAAATCCAGCCAGTGACTCTGGTGGGATCAGAATTAAAACTTTTGAGAAAAAACTTCTACTTTCTGCTCAACAAGAACAGTCTTAAGAAAATAAAGCTTGGGCTTCATGGTACTACTTGAAAGTTTTTTAGAATTTATATGCAGAACTGTTTTGCTATAGTTGGTATGCAACTGCACATGCATCAATTTTGTGTGCAGCTAATCATGAGTTATTTTGAGAAATCCATAGCTGTCTCCCCAAGGTTACTGTGAATAAAAGAAAGCAAAATGTGTGTGAACTTTTCATAATGTTTGCATGAAGTGAGTCAGAGTACTCTGATCTGATTAACTGAAGAATCCCATGTTTGAAATGTCTTCAGTGCATTCCAGAGAAGTTAAACTCCAATGCTTCCATTTTTAATAAATAAGAAAATCTCATTAGGTATTTAAGAATTAAAAAAACCCAAAACAACATTTAGAATGTTAATACCTAATTTACTGAACTCTGGTAAAAAACTTTGTCATCTAACTATCTTCTGGGACCTGATCTTGTGAGAACATTGAGCACTGATCATAGGCTTAGAGTTTTCTAAAACTTTTCCTTGAAGAAGCCAAGCCTCCTGCAGTTAAAATTGGTGAAATACAGCCTCTTTCATAGAAATAAGTGTATATGTTTTATAAGCAAACCAAGAAAGAATTTTAAATTAAGCTCAACTTAAACAGAACAATTATTTGAGCTTAAGAAAAATTTCAGTGGGATGCTCCAGAGAGAACAAAATGGAGCTATTGTCTGGCAGTGTAATACATATGTTAGTGTGGCTTTCGGACACTAGGAAATAATGATCAGGAATTGCCACTTCTAACAGCTGAGTATCTCTTAATACATTTAATATTTACTTTTCTTACTGTTTCTGCCCATCGATGTTGGCTTTCCTAACTCTGCAGCTAGTGAGGATGTTTATATTTTTGGAAGTTCTTTGCTGGTTATAATGAATGTTTTGAAACTTTAATGCAAAAAGGGTATTTTGTTTTGTTCAGCAGAAAGTCATGAAGACATGCAATATAACTGTAAGATAGAAGTTTTGAGATGATTTAAAGTATTTCAAATCAAAGGAAACAAATTAATTACTGCTATATAATAATTCCTTTTCTAGAAAATTGGTGTGGTTGAGAAAGCACAAGTTAATTACAAGGGAAAAAAACATGTGAAGGGTTAAGGGAAGAAGGGGGCAAGCAGAGGGTTAACAGATTTTCTTTTTTATTTATATTTTTTTCTTCCAGTCTTTATATTTTGGTTGAAGTCAGCTACTTTCCAGGGTCTGTATGGGTCGCCCTCATTTACTTGCTTGTTTGTCCTGTTAGTTAGTTTTTGGTGGTTTTGCTTCTTTAATGTTCAGTTCTGTTTCTCTAGGTCATATTTCATGCCCCCAGTTGTGAACCAGATAACAACATTGTTTATAATGTGAAATCAGGGTTATTTTTTCATCTTATGAAATTTACATTTCATCCAGTTGTATGTTACAACTCTAGTTCATTCTTGACAAGATTGTGAGTGTTTCTTTACAAGCATTTAGGGCTCTTCAAGTGTGTGCAAACTGGCCTCTTTTGTTTTAGAAGTTTTATAGCACTTTGTACTTCTTACAAATCAGATAGAGCTAACCTGCTTTCTGACATTTGAAACTGTGGTGACTGGACAGAAAACCAGGTGAGCAAGTTCTCTGGTGGAGTCTAGCAAGCAGCTTCCTAACATGGTTATCTCCTTACAGGCAAACAGAAAACTGCACTGCAGCTCCATGGCTCATTTTTTAATTATATATATTATTTTTTTAAAAAAGTCAGGGGAGGATATCTTTCAAAAACTTGACTTAGTGACCAGCGTAACACAAGCTCACAACACAGTTTGTGCAGGTATCTTGAAGATAACTTCAAGTTCCTGCTATGATACATTTCTGAGTTGGGGCAGATATGTCTCATTTTTCAGACATAAACAAAGTTAATTCATCTAAGTAGGTTAGAAAGAGAACTCAGTCTGCATTATGATGATTATATAGAAAGTCCAATTTGAGTTTGAGAACCTATTTTGGGATTGAAGGACAGAAAATTATAAACATCTGTATTTTCCTATGATAGCTAAAGAAGATATTTACTATTTATTTTGTTTTTTTCAATTAAAAATGATAAATTGCTGATAATATAACATTTAATTTAAGATGTTTCAAATTTGGATTTCAAATAAACGCTCTCTATTCTTTAGCTGTTTTTGGTGACTTTTGAATGGCTACTTACATTGTAACAGGATATACATATTTATGTATATGTATAATGAGTTCAGATAGATGAGGGAACAGATGTTTTCTTCACCCAGTGTCTCATTATGCATGTTCTTGCTACTGACAAGGTTACCTTAAGTAAGTTTTCTTTCGAATTTTAATGTTTACCTTCAGCACTACTTTAACTCTTTGGGTTTGATTCCAGCTATTTTTATATTGCATGAATTCAGTGCTGCCCTTCTCAGAGGGATGAGAATTTACATTCCTATTTACATTTGTAAAATCCTGATAGTCAAGCATATAAATAAAACTCTGCCAAATACTCTATTTAGTAAATACTTATCCAGAAACTTTATACACTCTGCAGTGACTGTAGTAATGCAGTATCGGTTTTTGCTCAACTTTCCTGTACTATTTTCTGAAATATCCTTGTGCTGAGAAAAATACGTTATTCATCCCTTATTGAAGTGCTTAAAACACTGAGTCTGACACTTGAGACAGTCTTCCCAGGCTGGTGGCAATGTTGGGATTTTTCAGTGTGTGATGTAACTTTTCTTTCCAGCAGACAGAACCTCTGCTAGAAACCCCTCCATCTAGTTCTGTGTTTATGAAGTGGTTCTGAACTGGTGGATCAGGCTTTTTAGTGGTGCAGTGCAGCTGTGCCTGGAGTGGAGAGGTTTAAATAAGTACTTGTCCGCCTAGACTGTAGCAACTGGATGTTGTTAGGACTATTCCTTATGGTATCATTTGTATTGGGAGAACCCAAGGTAGATAACACTTTGGAAAGCACAAAGTATTTCACCTAAGTGTTTTACTTTTGGGATTGCAGTCAGTGTTCCTCACTGAAACTGGGATCTTTCCCAGTGTCCTGGTTTGTTTGATTTTTTTGGGTTTTTTTTGGAGCATTTCTCACTTGTGATGTGCCACAGAAATCAGATAACAAAATAGCACAGATCCTCGGGGTAATGTTTGAACTAAGCCTGCTTTCAGTCATCTGGTTTTCTTTTTGCTTAGCTGCCAAACCTTTGTTAAACTTCAGGGTTATCAATTTTTTGTTGTGCTGTCTGTTTAATGTGCATCATTTCTCCAGCTTTCCTAAGATCTTCACAGAATGTTATATAAATGTGAACATCTGTGAATGATTAACAGCCCAATTTTGACACATTTCATATATGAGCTTTCAGCTTTAGAGTTACTTACAAAAAGTCTTCAATACAATGAATATTGATTTATATTTTTTTTTTTTATTATGTTGCTACCACTGGTAACTGCTTTCAGTATGTCTTCACCTTTGGCTTCTTATAATAACTCATTACATGGGATTTAAGGATTTTCAATTGGTTTGATTTTACTTCTGTGTTGCTTTGTACTTACATGCTACATCAGTAATTTTCAGCTTGTGTTCCCACAGCTGTTCCCTACCTGTCTGGGGTGTCATGGAGACTGGCCACAGGCTGTAAGGCCTGATGTAGCAACTGGCATCTCCTGTACATCTAAGGGCCTGGAGAAGAAATGTCTGAGTCACTGTGAACACTCACAGCAGTCAGGAGAGAGTGGGAAGGAGATGTATGAAAAGGAGATGGCAAACTTCATCTGGAAGTTGCATTAGCTCTTTACACTTCCATAGGCAGTCAGGTAACCATTTTTCATTAACAGAAACATAAACAGAATTCTGCCCAAATAGATTAAGCACTCAGATGCAAGGAGGAGATGAGAACAGGCTGGTTCCTGACTAATTTTGAGGTGTCTCTGGTTTGTCTCATCATCGGAGTCTGCCAGAAGTCAAAGAATTTGGGCAGCTGGCCCATGAAGCAGGTAAAGCAGCTTTGTCAGCTTTAACACAAGGGGAATAGTCTGTCCAGTGTCTGATCTTTCAGTGCTGCTGGTATAATATGGGGGGTGGTCCTAGGGGTCTGAAGAATTCATCCTTGTCATTCCATGCACACTCTCTGTAATCTTTTTTTATCATTTAGACCTGGACATTTCCCTTTTTCTGCACCAGTGACAGAGTTTAGGTCTTTGTGTTCATACAGTTTTTTTTCTGATAGATTTGTTTCTGCTTGTGTTGTCAGAGGAGTTCCAGTTTGTCAACGTGATGCTAGATGTAGCAAGGTGGCAGAAATCTGTGGATGTTAAGTTAAAGAAATATGTTTTATGCATGTGCCTTGGTCGTGTAAAGAATGGGAAGCACTGATTACTTTTGACAGGGTATGTTGAGCAGCACCGCCCTTCTGTATTACATTTTACATTTGAAATGTTAATTACAGGCTATTGGTTTACTGAAAATGTAAAGGGTATGTGCACCTTAAATGTAGGTCATACTGCTACATACGAAAACCTCTGCCCTTACAGCTGAAGATATGCCAGGCATTCTCTCTAGGGGCAGCAAAGACAGGGTACACTTGACTTGATCTACATAGTTCACTAGATCTAACATCTGTGTTATGGTAACAGAATTCAGGTGCTTCGTTTCTTACCTGATTTTGTCACTTCATTGCTGCCAAAAGAGGATAGCAACTGAATGTGAAATAAACCAATGTTTGTCTATGCCAATGACTTTTTTTTGCAATTGCATCCGGTAGATGGTGTTTGGTTTTTTTTCAAATGGTTATTCAGGAGTCACTCAGCAGCTAAAAGGGAAAACTTAATAAATATTTAATGTCTCTGAACCACTCTGAGACTGAAATAATCCTGTTTCTGCAGCTTTGGTTTAACATAATGGACTATGAAAGAAGGCCAATGATAATATGACCATTTGAGAGTCAAAGTCAAACCTAAATCAAGTATGTCAGCAAACAATGAAAGACTTTTGATAAAAATAATGCTGACAAAAATATAGCAGAAATACAACATATGCAGTAATAAAACGGGGAGTACATGACAGTTTCAATGTTCATAAGATATAAAATATAGCTTAATATTAAAGAAATTAATATACAGTGCTCTATATTATTTAATCATAAAGGATATTTTTGTTATCCTTGGTCCGCAGGAGTAGCACTGTATTTTGTGAATGTTCCTGCTGAAACTGGGTGGACTAGCTATTCCTGCCATGAAATTCTTCTCAGTGGGATTGCAGCCACCTGAATGCTGCACTTCCTGACCAGGGATCAGCAAATTTGAGAAGTGCAAAGTCTGCTTAAAGTTGGGAAGGCTTCTGATATTTTGCAAGATGGTTTGAATCAAGAAGTCCCTGGAAATCTTCTGCAAACATTATTTGTAAGGAAAAAGATATCAATTTGCTCCTAGATATCTGCTGGAAATGAGTTCTTAAGTTGGGTTCCAGACTTTGGCGAAGCAGAATAACAGGGTTTGCCAGAACCAGTCAAATGTCACTGTGAGTTGCACTGTGCTAGGCTGAGCATTTGCTTGCACTTGTGCAACTACCAAAGCAAATGGAATTTTGCAAACACAGCTAGAGCAGGTGAAAACATCATAGCTTGCATTCAGATGCAGTGCAGGCTGCTGAAATATATCTAACTCGGTGATGTAAAATAAAGCATCCCTAATAGCTGATGAGTCATTCCAATCCCAAGTCTTGGGTCTGGTTTTCCAGTTACTCCCATATGCTCTCACAGGTGGTTTCAGGTAAGGCTGAGATGTATTTCATTGACAGGCATACCAAGTGGATGCTGGACACTTGCCTTGAAGTTTGATTTTTTTCCTTCCTTCTTTAATAGCTACAATGTTGAATATCTGAGCTGTCTTAATGTCAATGTGAATCTAGTTTCATCCAAACCTGTTGAATTTGCCTTTTTTGAATCAATATTATTCAGTAAACTGAGATTTTGCAGACTGGTATTTTATTCATTATTTTTCTACTCAAGGATGTGGAAAATTTGAAGCAATTTCTTTACTCTTCTTGTTAGCCATTGTAATTATAGGTGCTGAGCAAAAAATGATGAACTGTCCTCGTATCAGTCCTAAGCAACAGGAACATAGTGGACTTTCCCACTCCAAAGCAAGGGCTAGGCAGCAAAGGTGAATTTACATTTAAAAAATCAACAAAACCCCCACCAAACTCCGTCAAAGTGGCATTTAAAATAATCCCCAGTTAAATCTTATACTAATGTCTTTGATTTCTTTTTTTTTAAATTCGACTCTTTGTTGTTGTTTTTGTTTTAATAGAATACAATTAGCTGATTCTTCACCCTGTGCTGCTGGTGCTGCAATGCTAACTAAACCCCACATCTTTCTTTAACTCTTTAATTCAGCATTCCTGCAGGGCCTAATTTTCCTCATCTTACTATTTGACTTCTATCACCATAAACATGAAGAAAATAAGCCCTTAGCATGGAAATTTTCATGTCTGATTTTAATTTAGTTTCTGATTCATTCTACTTGGATAATTCATGTTTCACAATGACAGATGATGTTGCACTGAAGCAAGACTAAAATAAAAATTGTTCTGAGATTTCAGCAGTTAACTTTCATCTGTGGTGGAAGTGACAGCAGAATATGTTCATGAATCATACCTTAGTTCCCCCAGACAATGAACGAGAACACTTCAACTGAACAATTACCTGCAGATAATAAAACCTCTATTTCCTTTCAAACATTTAAATTTCCTTTTGATTAAATAATTCCACGTTTGAGTGATGTTCACAAGTAGGACTCGCTTATGTAAACTCCCTTGATTAGAGCAGCATCCTGAGGAATGTATCATTTCATGATTTTTAGCTTCAGTATGTTCTGGCAAAGTAAATCTTGCTAAATACTCTGCATATCTAATCCACCAAAATCTTTCACACCGAGCACCAGGGGCCCACGGTGCTACACCGTGTGTGAAGAGACCTGGAGAGGTCCCAGCTCCAGCTAGAGACCTTGCTACCAGAAGTCAGCTTCCAAATACAGATTACCTGGGTGGGCACAGGGCAACAGGGGAGCAACACAGATCAACCTGAAGGCAGATCTTCAAATCATACATCAGCACACTTGAGATAGGAATGATTTGGAGTATGTAAATCAGGTTTGAATTTGAAGTGTTTTGCATAGTGTCAGCAAGGACCACAGGATGCTGCTGGAAGTAAGACTGCTGCATGGGTAACACTGCTGATAGGATGCCTTTATTTTAAATTGTGCTCAGGTGTTTGTAAGTATTCATAAAAAATTTCCATTTCCAGCAGCCACTATTTCATAGGAGGAGGTTTACCACATCTGGGAACAATACAAAAGACTTACTTTAATTGAATTTCTGAAATGTTAGACCAGTATACCAACAGTATTGCATTTTTTAAAAATAAAGTAACAGAAGCTATAATCTATCTTTTTCTTTTCTTATTTTTTCTTTTTTTTTCCTGGATGGTTGTAGTTTCTCTGAGGATATTTTATGTTTATTCAGCATAATTGTAAATTGTAACATATACAAGCACATAAAGGTAGATTGCAAAGTTTTCATTTAGTCATTACTCACACAAGGCTCCCACAAAAGTCTGAGAAGGGTGTGTTCATTTGAAAGTAGAAGGCATACCTATCCAAGGTGTCTACATTAATTTCTTTATCTCATTTCACATTTATTTCATACACCACACATTGTAAATACACACTGGAAACCAAAAAACACTTAGCTAGGTTCAAATTCTAACTTAGAAAATAGAGGAAATGCACAATGAAAAATACACTGATAACCTGAGCTTTTCTGTGTAAAGTAGTGTCACTCCTACAGCACTCCTCCTACTTCTCACTGTGGGTTATGAAGTGGCAGAACCAGGCACCAGGTCTTTCTTCCTCTCTCCAAGGTCCTTCAGGAAGGGGAAGTAGAAAAGCACCATGTCAGTTCATAAAGTGTGGCCAAATATTTGGCCAAGTTTTCAAAGTAAGCCACTTGCAAGTTTGTATCCCATTCTAATACTGCAAGAATAAGCCCTAGCAAAACTGTGGGAGAGTGGTCCCTTGCACCTAGCTGTCCTGTGGTATGTAGAAATGAGAGATGATTGGGCAAATTGCTCTTTAATTTCAGTTAATGAGGAAAGCTTACATCTGATTACCCCACATGGTCTCAGGCAACACTGTGAGATGCAATGACTTCTACCAGCAGTGAGTCAAACTGATTGTGTGTATATTTATATATATTTCCTTTTCCTGTTAGTACCTTAATACATTCATATCTTTCCTTAGGTATGTCCAAAGCTTTTGTTTGGAAACAGGGTCATACTGCTTGGGAGGCCAAACTAAGCTACAAAATCAGTCAAAAGCAATTCCAGTCAGCTTCTGTGTCATAACAAACTTGGTTTTAATTTATAGCAGAAAAAGGTGTGTATTGCTGCTGATGGAGTATTGGTACAAATATATTTTTTGTGGGTGTCTTGCTCAGCTGAAGCAGGTAATCAATTTTTCCAACCTTGGTTACACAGATCGCTGGAGATATCTCTGCTGTGCAAAGCAAATGGGGGGGAGAAACTTCTGTTTTTCTCTGTAGTAGCATATGAGGTGCAGTAACAAGACCTAGCCATCATCTACTTCAGAGCCAAGAAAATGCACCAGTCTGGGGAATTAATTAAAAGCTTAATTCACTACTTCTGGTTGGTTTAAAGAAATAGCCCTCAAATGTAAAGGTAACTGATTCTGTTTCTGTAAATAAAATAAAATATGCGTATATGTATTTAGGCAGTGCTAATCTGCTTTGCAACCTTACTGCAAAAGCAGTTCTAGAATTTATATATCTGACCTCGCTCACAGGAAAGCAGTGCATTACACCTCACACTACATTGTTTCTGTGATGCTACTTTTTAAATGACCATGTCTGACAGCATCTGCACTGTAATGGAGATCACAGGCCCTAAACACGTTAGTTTTCAGGAACCTCAGGGGAATGAATTTCTGTTCCCATGCACTTCTGCAGTTTCTATTTTATGTTCAATTTGGGTGCAAAACAATTGTACAAGAACGCTGAAACCTAACTAATCGACCCTTCTTCCCGGTGAAAGCTGTTCCTTGCCAACTGAGTGAATGAGAATTGCTCATGTGTGTGAATAAGGCAGGCTCAAGCCCCCCTTTTGAACTGGTCTTGTGTCATTCACTAACAACAAGAACCAAATGAGACTGAGCAGTGTTGCAAACTGCACATGCTTAGTTTTTCTTGATCTGGTTCCTACCCTTGAGTATGGGTTTTTTGGGTGGTAATGGTGAAGACTGGGGAAGATGAATCCTACTAGTGAAGAAGTAAGGCTCAGATAGAAAGTTATGTCAAAATTAGGCTCCACTTGTTTTCTTTTTTTCTCCTTTTCCTCTTTACAAGTTGTCTGAACGTAAGTTAAAGTTGGACACATGGCAGTGTTGCAAAGACATTACAGGGTTGGGAAGAAATGAGTTTCTCATCAGTTCAGTTAACTGCATAGCCATCAGTAAAGCCGAGAGCCTGATTCTGTATTTCTTCCAGTTAGTAAAAAATTTCCTGAGACTGATCCTTAGCTGGAGTGTTGATTGGAGGAAGAAATAAAGATTTAATGCTATCTAAAGTGGTATGTTTTCCTCGCTCTTGAAGAGGTATTTTTCCCCTTTATATGCAAATACAAATTGTGGAACTTGCCGTTTCCTTTGGGGGAAATATATTCCTCTGCTTGGGTCTGTGTGCGCGTAATTGTTGTCTTGAGGTAATGGACATCCAGAGGTAATGGAGTCAGGATTGTGGCTGCAGTTAGTGTGCATGGTCTAAATTATGCAAATCCTACTTGCTCCATAATTATAAAACAATTGCAAGTGAATTTCACTTTTCATTTTTGTATCTGATTGGTATGTGTTAAGTGTTAGCAGTCACGGGAGCTTATTTATTAAATGTATGTGTATAGGCAGGAGGCACGTTTCAGTACCTCTTAACTGTGGCATCATTCCAGGAATGACTTTATATCACTACGAAGTTGCAGTTTCTGTGTATGTTATAAAATATTTTTACAAAATTATGACAGAGTGTCTTGTGGGTACTCTAGTGACACATAAAACTAAATAACATAACTAAACCAAATCTATGTTAGTTATGAAGAAGCAGAAACTTGAAGGGTATAATATATCCAGTTATTTTCTCTGGTAGCATTTTAAAAAACATTATTATTTTTATTATTTTTTTATTTTGTCTTGCACTACTGAGCAGGAAAGATCTGTTATCTCTCCTTTTTATTATTTAGAAAGGAAGTTCCCAGATCTGAAAATTTCACAAAATATTATGCAGTTCTGTGTGGTTCCTGCTGGGAATTAGAACAGCACATGTGCTTGTTTTCCTCCCTTATTATTCACTAATAATAGGGCTCTCCTTTGCAGAGTTATCTGCCTTGCAAATTCTATAGAACAATAAATTACCTTATGTAGGTGACTGAATCACTTTTTGAGAGCACAAAGGTTAATTTCCCAATAGTAAATAATAAACCAAAGTTTCCTTGAGAAGGACAGATGGGAAGACATGCAAATAAGTCTATGCAGTCAATTGTACACTGTTTTTGATGAGCATATGGACAATAGAAAAACAGAATAGATCCATGCCAGACAAATGAGTTGACTACATTAAGAAAAACATTTTCTAAAGAGTTCTAAACAGATTTACACCATTAATGGCTAAGATAAATTCAGTTAATGGCAACTCTAAAAGGGCTGAAATAGTTTTGACTTTAGCAAGAAAAAAAAAGTTACTTGAACAATGAAGAAATTTTGAGAATGAGGGAAACTGATATACCCAGATGAGTTTATGCGTGATAGTGAAATGCAGAATGTTTTTGGTGGCTGGGAAAGGTCACACATGTTACTGAAGTCCTTTCACATATGTGTCACACAAGCAGCCTGCGTGTTGCAGCAGTGGGTGAAGCTGCCATTTAAGCAAATGTGAATTTGATTTTTCCTCTGAATTCCAGACACACAAACCTGCATGGTCAGATACGACCTCACGTTCCTTTGCAGTGCATACTAGATATTTTTGAGATTTATAGAGGATGAAGGAATGGTGAGAAGTGGTAATAGATAGTTCTAAAGACCAATCAAGGCAGTAATTTTTGAGGATAAATATTTCTTATCTTCAAATTTTAAAAAATGAATACTTAAATTCTATTGAAAGAATTTGGGGAGGATGAAAACACATTCATAAAATATTTCTGAATATTTCTTACTTAACTTTTCTTTGGTTAATATTTCTCCTTGTAAATAATTGTAGACTTTAACCCAGCAAGTGAGGGAGAGGTAAAATGTGTATATGAAAGAGGGGTTTCATGCTAGCAGGCTGTTTAAGAGGTGTAAAACATCTGTTTCTTGTTATATCAGATTTTTATCTCAGAACTTTAGAACTCATTTCTTGTTGTATTAAGATCAGTTTAACATAAACCAAGGCCCTACTGAAGCCAATATTTCATTAACTTCAGTCTGAAACAACTAAATATTTTGGTAGCATTTTGCCTTTTTCTTATTAAATTTCTTATTAAATAATACCAGGTGTGGTGATCACCTGCCAAAATAATGTGTTTTATGGTAGCCGTGGTCCATTTTTTACAAGATGAAATTGCTCTATTATCCATAGCAGGAAATGCTGCATATTTCTAGTCTCTGCTTATTGCTAAAAGTGCAAATCATTGCAAATAAACATCCATTTTTGCAATCTCAAACTGAAATTTATTGGGTTTGCAAAGTATTTAGCTGCAGGAAGCTTTTGTTTAAAATTATCTACTCACTATAACTGCTAGAAACACTTCTTTCGTCTCCATTAAACTTCTGGTTTAGTTCATTAGCATATTGTTAATTGTCGTGTGATTTAGTTCAGTTCCACATGAATGGCATTTGGGAAGCAGAAATTGTTTTTTATATTTATTGTTCATTTGGAAATAAAATCTAAAGTGATTGGAAAAGGAGGGGAATGTAGAATACTTGCATCGTAGCTGTTCCTCTGAACAATTTTGAAGCTTACTATTTAAAAATAAATAAAGAAGAAACAAGTAGATACAAGATTGTGCCTACAGGCAAATAGAGAGCTGAACAATCTGATAAAATCAATTTCACAGGCAACGTTCACTTAGAAAGGAGTTAGCTGTATAATAATTGTGTACATTTGAGGGAGGAGAAATCTTTAATTTAAACTCGGCCACATTTCTTTGAAAATTCTGGAGTTCTGATTAAATTGTACAACACCAGGTTTAGCTCTCTGTTGCTTGGGAAGTGCTCCTTGAGAATCCAGTTGTGACCCCCATCTCAATGCAGATATTGCATAGTAACCCCTTCCAAATGACATCATTTTATCCAGAAAGACAAACAATGCCCCTCATTCCCTTGCTCCAAATGCACAAAAAGTCCTGGATGATACAGGAAAAACATGAAAATCACAGTTGGAAACATCTTTCTTAGACTTTCTTACTGCTTGAACTGCAGCATCTGAAAGCTATTTAGGTCTTTTATAGCAAACCAACAAAGTGCTGGTTCAAAAGATAAAAGCCAACACTGTTCTACCCTCTCTGTTTTGACTTAGGCTAAAGCCTCTGACAATTGTTTTTTGGTTGAATTCAAACTCAGTTTTCATACTTTTGATGTTCTATAGACATCTGTCTGTTACATATGTGTCTGCACACACAGCTTTATATATGTGCACTTTCTTTTTAGGGGAATATCAAGATACATCCCAAATAAATGCACTCAAAGCTAATTTGTATTGCAGTAGTATTTTTTTCTCCCTGGGTTGTGATTTAATCAACTGTTAATATTATTTAAATAAAATGATGGCCAGATACCACATAGAATGACCTAACCACTGGAGAATGGATCACATCATTGTTTTAAAACTGTGAGAAATTAATATGAGTACATCTGGAATAGACATCTTAAATAGGGCTACTCTGGAAATGTCATAATAAAATATTTTCCTGTGTCTGGAGGAAGAGATGGGGAATGATGCTAGGCTATCCTGAAAATCAGTATGAAAAGAAATTCAGGTAAAAATAAATATTTTCATAGCTCTGTGTGACTGGAAGACCTCAAAAGATCTACTTCAGAAATTTTGTTTCAGAATTCCTTTGATTATTATTATTATTATTTTAGTAATGTGTTCTGCAAGGCTTTTGATATTTCTATTACTTATGTGGTAAGTAACATTGATGTGACTGCTGGAGAGGAACAAAACATAAATACAAAACAATAAAAATCAAAATGGAATACAAAAAAAAGAATCTGCAAGTTAAAGCAATAGGACTTTAAGCTACAAAATATTTTTTTTTTCAACACTACAGTGTCAAGTTGAAAAATCACCTTTTCTATTTCAATGAAGGGAGAATTTTTTAATTGTAAAAGCTTCCATTTGAAACTACTCAGCTCTTCTTTCCTACTGAATGTCTCAGCAGGGTTGGGTTCCTCACATACTACTCCATGTTCCCCACAAGTCTTTAATAAGGAATGTTTTGTAGTCTTTTAGCAAGGTTTAGAAAACATGTTTCCTGTTAAGGTTTTACAGTTTCAGAAAACAAATGTGGTCTTCCAAATTCTGGTGAACTGCTCAGTACTCAGTAGTGTATTGCTCTGATCTTTCTGTTTGTTGCTTTGCCATCACTGTTTCTGTCAGCACTCAAAATAAATATCTGCCTTTTCAGGAAAGATGCGTCTGTGGCTGATAACAAGTCTGAGATTAGAGGTAAATCTTAACTCTTAAGAGTCATAACTCTTTTATAATCCTCAAAAGACTTAATTATTGTTGTTGAGTTTTGGGTATTTTTGGTTGATTGGGTTTTTTCCCCTTAAACTTAAGAGCAGTTAATTTTTGTATCTTTCTGAACAATTCTACATATATTGCTAATTTACTGCTGTTTAAGTGGAGGCTGGAATACTTTGCCATCTTCTTATGAAGAGATCTGTCTAGTTCTACTTATACCCCGAAATCTGGGTTTCATGTCCACTGTACCTTGGCTGCCTACATTTTTGTCAGGCTTTCCTTGGGACTCCTTAAAATGTAACCTGGTTTTAGTGTAGTTTTTATGGTTTTTTTGTTTTCATCTTTTTAGCTCCTCAGTGAGAAGCAACATAAAGTGCTCATAGGACCCCAGTGTAAATGAATCAAAAAATTATCTCACTGTGAAAGGTGTCCACTAGTGTGTCTAGAAAGTAAGGACAGATTATATGAAGAGAAGCTTAGAAAGATTTATTGCCCGTTGTAGGTAGGAGCTGTTAATAAAATGCAAAGGGAACCAGTTCTGAGCATGCTACTCATTTGCCTTATATACAGCACAGCCCCATAACACTGTCCCTGTGGGCCTACCAAGGCTTTCAACCTGCCTAAGTTGGTGTTTTAAAAAACTGCCTTGAAAACTGCTACCAATTGCAAACACATGAGAACCAAGAAAACCAGCCTGTGTCAATTCCCTTTTCTTTTGTTAGGCTCAAAGAGGAGTTACAATGTGCTTTTCCTCTTTCTGTGAAGAAAATACTCACCTGCTGATCTGTGAAAGAGTAGTCTGGCTGATACTGAGAATGTATTTGAAACATGCTTCCAATATATGAGCTGAATGAGGGGGTCAGCTTTCTGGGAATGAGTTTGCCAAATCGCATTGTTCTGAGATCATGTAATACATTTCCTAGCCCTTGTTTTTAAAAAGAAAGTTCCTTCCTTAGTTCTCTCTTTTCTAATTCCTTGGAAATTGTGAATTAAGGGTTAGATGCTTGAGTGCTATGAAAACTTAATTTTATGAACACCATGGATCAGAAATATAGAGTGTATGTGGTGTCTTATGAGCAGGAATTTTATTCTGTGCTGTGATTAAGGAGAAAAAAATTAAATGCTGTTTCTATCAGAGTCAATCTAGGGCCACTAATAAAGTACAGTTTTATGGATTCTGGTCTTCCTTGAATGGATAAGAAGAGAGAAGTCACTTGTGGATCCAATTAAGTTTACAATTTATACGGTTAAGTCAGCATTGTCACAAATTAATGTGCAGAGAAAAGTGTTGATGTTGATGTAAAGTTTAAGGCAATATAACATTGCTGTTGAATTGCTTCAATTGCATTCTGTGTTTCCAGCACAGGAAACAATTTTGGTGTAGTAGTTTTACCAAACTGGACTGATGAGGAAAGGGGTGTACGTTTTTTTTCTCAATGTAATCTAAGAGCCATATGCTTAAATTTGGAGTAGAAAATATTTATGTTGTGCTCGCTAAAACTCTTGGGGTTTTTTGCACTGGAAGAAGTGATTCTTTCCTTCGTATGTGTTTTACAAGAGGATTGCTATTTGGTCTTTTGATTATGTTGATAAACATAGATTTTCTCTTGCTTGATGCCAGCTTGGCATTTGTGCATGAAGTGAATCTGAATTTCTTTCAAACTGTTAGTGTGCATTGATTGCATTGCATCCAGTGACAGTTCCCCTTCCTAGTCCCACTTGCAACTTTGTCAATAGCAGTTGTATCATGTTGCTCTAGGAATGCAGTCTTGGGAAAAGATTCAGTGCTACTTTAGCTATTTCAGTGGGATTTGAGAGATGGAAACAATGAGGATGAGTCATCCCCATTTGGTCAGTGGGTCTGTTTATCCAAAGGGCTCGTCAGATCTCCTTGGATCAGTCTCAGGTCCTCGCCATCATTTTGACCTTGATGGGTTCTTGCATAACAGTACAAGTTTTTCTATGTTTCTCTGGCTTTCTATCGGTAAAACAAATTATAGATTATACACAATAAATAGATTTTTTTTCCCCAAAAAATAATAGGAAAATACACTTGCAAATATGGAAAATCTAGGGTTTTTTTTGTTTTCTGTTTGTTGTTTTTTTTATATATATATATGCTAAGCCCTTAGGCTCTATGTTATTTGACATAATTTCTTGGAGGGTGTTAGTTTAATTGTATCTAGAAAACACATGGCCTGTTGTGCTCTTTGTATTGAACAAAGTATATGGAACACAGGGAAGGAGTAGATGAAAGAGAAAATATTAAGAAATGTAGACAAAAAATGTAGTTTACTTAAGCCTTTGAAATAACCAGACATCACAGAACATGACAGTAGAAAGCCACATTTTTGCAAAAAATGGTTTCATGTTTGAAGCTTTTCAAACAACTTAAATGAATGGATTTATGAAAAACAAATAATGCACAATCTAAGGGGCCCTGAAATATCAGTCTAGTCTTAAAGCATGACTAGTAGTCAGAAGTAAAAATGTTTTATTTTTCAGCCTCTTGCAAAGCCATGAGCATGCCACTGGAAGGTAGCATCTGCTCAGAACATATGTTCAGAGCCATGTGTGCAGAAGTTGCTGCTGGCTGGGGCCCTTTGTGCGCTGGTGAAGGTGTCTGCCTCTCTTGCTCCTCACTGCTTCTGCATGTGCTTCTTTGCTGCAGCTGCATCTGCCTTTGACTGGACGGACTTTATAAAGAAAAATATTTTTTGAAGTCTCTTTTATTTCCAGCAGAACTGCATGCAGTCCTATAGCTCTTTTCATTTTATGGCAAGAAGGTCCTGCCTACAGATCAAGGAAGCCTAGTCTTCCTGCTTGCTGCTTCTGTTTGGGAAGATCTCCCTCCATCTCTGATTTGGGAAAGGACATCTCCTGTAGTGTTTGAGCATATGCTTATATTTAAGCAGATACCCATGGTGTTCTCTTTAAAGGCTTGATTATTTTGTGGGTCTGAAGGAAAGAACCTCAGAAAATAGATTATTATAGCCAAATACGGACTCTAAGTGCATATTAATGAAGCTTAACAAAAATAACTGTGCTCTTAAAGGGTCCAGTGAGAAATTATTTTGTCTTGGTGAGTTTTGGAGCAGGCATCAGATTAAGGGGCCCCAGAGATGGTAGGTGGTGTGGTAGAACATTGCTTTCTGACTGTTGCTTCATAAGAAGCCTGAGAGTTTTCTGCCCTTTGCTGTCTATGCTTACCTGCTCCTGTCCTCCCTTTTGTAGGCCTCTGTAAGAGAAATCTTCTGATCCAGATTTTGATATAGTTTTACAAACAGCAGTGCTGGCATTGTTGAGGGAATGGTGAATGAGTGAGCAGGCAGAGGAGGAGGCTCAGCACCTCATGTGCTGGCTGTGCTGCTGTGCTCTGTCAGTGAGTGGTATTGGCTTCTAGGGTGATCTTTAATGTAAGTTAAGTGCTGGCATTTATTTCGTCTAGAGGATTCGGAATAAAAATGAGCCAGTCAGAAAATACAAGCAATTTGCCAGGAAACCTAAGAGCTACACCAGCTTCTGGGGATACTCACTTAGAATTTACCTACAAGGGAAACAGTTCCAGAATATCTGCTTGCTTATCTCAGTATGAAGCATTTTCATTTTGATATATGTGTTTGCATAAGAAGCCTATTCAGGATAGCAATCTCCCTTTACATTTACATCTTTCTTTAAAGTCGGTTCCTTGTGTAAACATGTCCCTAAAACATCACTTACAAGTGAGCACCATTACTTTTTTGCAAGGTACCCAGAGTCCTTTGATCCTCTGTTTATAAGATTATTTAGATTCAAAATTATTTCAGCTGATCTTTAGCTCTACTTCTAGTTAATGTGGGAAGGTACCCTGGGAGTAGACTTTTGCTGAACAGATACCTATAAAAGTATGAAGTGTATCTAGACCAAGTTGTAAATGGGATAAATTAAGTAGAAGGTAATTCTGGAGAAGAAAAATGGGAGAGCCAATAAAAAGAAAAAGGGAAATCAGAGTTGCTTTCAACATAGCAGTAAAATTGTGGAGTGATGGCTGAAGAATGGATTTTAGCAATGTGTGAGTGAAATTGGGTGGCTTCAGTGCAGAGGTGCTGTATGAAGTTGGAGAAAGCACATGGACCGAGTAGGTATATTTTGTCTTTTGAGAGATAAATCTCAGAGAATGGAGGTCTCAATTTAATATCCATGATTATCACACATTGAAAATTAAATTCATATTTCATACAATTTATATTATATTTAAAAGATAGTCTGTAAAGATTTAACCACATGCTTTAACTACAAAGTTACTACATTTTTTTTAACTACAAAGTTTTAACTCTGCAGTTAGCAGTTAGCTGCTTGGGCCTATTAAGGTGCTTGTGTATAGTACTTTGTACACATGTATCTGAAAATACTTGCTAATGACACGCACATTGTACTGACATCTGTAAAAAAATCTGTAGTGTTTATCTCTCAACTTTATTTGTAAATTGTGTGTGAATGTGTCTCTGACAAAAAGCAAGACTAAGCTACTGGCTTCACCGATCCTAATGCAGAGTCAATATTATGTGTTGTAGCTAAGGTTTTAGAAAGGCTTGAAGGTTGATACAGAGATTGTGTTACTCCAAAGAGACAGGAGTGAGAATAGGTACAAGAATACTAAAAACCAATGTAGGGATAATTATGGGAGAAGAAGAATCCTGAGGATACAGAGAGTGCTGAAGAGTTAGGGAAAAGCTACAGTTCTACTGTGAATGCAGAGATTTATGTGCTGCTGAGGAGCCAGAGAGTGAGGTACAGCACAAATAAATTTAGCAAATGTGAGAATGTTTATTACCTTCACATGCAAATGAAACATCATTTATTTAATCAGTTTTTGATATCTGTAGTGGTGTGTATACTGTGTTTTATATGGTTCCTGTGTGGCCATAAATAAATTTTATTTAGAACATTGGAGGGAGCTGTTATTAACAGAGTTACTCAAAGCCAACATCAGTTATCTTTGGTATTCTACAAATACTTATTTATGGTTACAATAAAATATTCTTGTGGAAGTGCAGTTCTGTAAAACTACCTAAAATACCTGGTGTAGGGACTTCATCTTCTAGAATAAACCACTGTTGTACGTGTCAAATATATGGAGAATCAGTGAGTCGCTGAATAACCCTCAAAGTGTTAGCTCTTATGAGTTGGCATGTTCTGTCATTTGTCTTTCTTAGGGCATGGTCCTCTCGTGTTACAAATAAAAGCTCACAAGATGAACACCTTTGTAAGAAGACAAAGGTATGATAATTTGGAATAATTTTTCTTAAATCAGGTATCTGAAGTTGTTCAGGAAACTGATTATAGACATTTTTTGTAGTAGTTTGTTATTTTTTCTCCACTTTTGTGGCTTGTCGTAGAGGTAATCTGAGTTTCTGGAGCAGAGTATGCTTTTTTTTAAAAAAATATTTTTATACATGTGTATCTACTTTTTGACAGTTTCAAGGCCCTAATGAGTTACTTATTCTGCACTTTGAGTATTTTAATATAGGGTTACGTGTATGAAATTTTCCTCTTTTCTCCTATGCTTCTAGTAAGGAGCATTATAGCTACCCAAAAGCTCACTGGTTTACAGTTTGTTTCTCTATATTGCAAAGATCCAAATAAGAGACCCCCATGCACACTGACAAGTGCATGTTCGTCCTATAATGGAAAAATAATTTATTTGTGGCAAAATGATTGGATGATTGTTAGTGTCAGAACTTTCTGTCTCATCTGAAAGGGGACTGATGTAGTCATTTACACACAATGAAAGTTATTAGCTTGTATTAGACAAGAATAATTATAAGCTATAGTTGGTAAGCTGTAAATCACCCAAGTCCCTGAAAGACATTAATGTTTAGCCATGTAGCTTTATGGTTAGTGTTTTCCTTTTAAAATAAAAAGGAGTATAGAGACATCGATAAGATTTCTAAGGAGCATGTGTTGTATTAGTCATTAACTATTATATAATTCCATTCATATTGGTTTATTATGAAGTATTTTAATTTGTGGCTTTAGCAAATTAGAATTTCTAGAAGTACTGGACTGTCAGGTTACATGCGACACTGCAATTAGTGACAGTGCCCTTCTAATATGTTCATCCGAGATTCTTGAGGGTCTGGTGAATGGTAGAAAATTTCTTAGATGCCAAATTATAGTCTGATCATAAATGAAAAAACACTAAAGTATTTGAGGTCAGCCAGATACCATGTGGACCTTGCATACTTCTTCCCCTAGGAGTCAAGGAAATTACTTTATCATTGATTTTTAAATTTTTTTTAAATATATATATTTGCAGTAAGAACAAAGTATGATGCTTTTATCACAGACTCTGCTTTTTTTTAAAAAAAGGTAGGTCTCCAAGCAGAAAAGAGACTTTCCATGTTTTTGGACTATAGACTAGGTTATGAACAATGTCCATGTGGAAATGAATGTACAAGGCCATGTAAAACACAGCTGACTGGTCACAGTGTAACCACCAAGTTGCATTGAATTGTACTGGGTGTTCTGCAATATTTATCTTTCCATATAGCCTTAGTCAAATACTTTCTTGTTTCTGTTGTTACTGGTTAGACTGCCACAGATTTGTCATTGATATTTATGGGTGAGCTGGAGGTTAAACTACCTGAAGTATTGTGAGTTTGTGAAAGATGGGAAAGTTGTTTAGCAGATACAGTAATTTAATTTTGAAACAAACAAACAAAACCCAAAAACTGAAGATGCAAACAATTTGCCCAAAATACATAGATCTTGATGCTGGCTGTGTTTTCCAGTTCGTAAGAGAAGGATGCTGTTTCTCCACAGCTCAAACACTTCAAAATTCTGACACTACCAAAAACCAAAGCAAGCTGAGGGGTTAATTGTTGAATGAGTGTCCGTGATACTATTTCAACTTCAGCTTTCACAGGGAACTTCACTGTTAAGTGATTTAACAATGACTTAAGTAAGCAGGTGAACCATAATTTACTACAACCACTTCACTGTACTGCAGTACCTTTCAAAGCATGAGCTAGAGAAGGGCTCTGCATAGTTAGTTTGTTCTGCCTTGTTCACCACAAGAGAAAATAATCTTCATTCTGATCACAGAGCAGCTGATGCAGTGTACAAGAGACTTCCTGCAGCACAGCTTCCTACTGCTCACTCTTTCAGTAAGAACATTCTTCAGTTTCTCCTTTTATCCATAATTTTGTAAAAAAGACTGGGCCATATTCTTTTGCAACACTGTGAAAACTCATTGTTTGGCAAAACAAAATAGCAACAAACAGTTGAAAAAGATGAATGAATGCCATAAAACAGCTGGGAACTTCATCTCTTAGTGTTTTTAGAGTTTTTAAAAATGTTTTATTTATAATGTTTGTTTTGATTTAGCATAAAATGACTCAAGGCAGGATTTTTATTCTGCACCAAGTATAATTCCTGCAATATTCTGTTTATTATACTCACAAGCTTTAAGGACAATTGTGTTCCTATTTCACTATCACCACATGGAGCACAATGACATGGCCGTGTAAAAGCTCTTCCAGTGGATGAACTTGGAGTTTTTAGGAAGTAAAAGGCTTAGATTTTAATTGGTTCATTTTTATGTATTATGCTATGTTGGACAGACAAAAGACAGGACATAATGAAAGTTCAGGTAGGTCCTCAGGGTATCTGAAATTTGACTGAGGTGCACACATAGTCTTTTTGTCTTTATGGCTTGCATATTTCCTTTTGATAGCAAATTTTATTGAAGGCTCATTAAATCCTTCATATGAATAGAAACGTGTACAATTACAGGTCCTTCCAGGTGAGAAGAAGGCATTAGAACACAGATGTTACTCCAGCCTGCCCTGTGTTGTGTGAAATAGTAAATGAGGTGCAGGAAAGCTCCCAGAAATAAAATGTAAGAGGAACAAAGTGGAAATTTTCCCATTAGAGTCTGTTGCTGATTAAGGTTTTCTCTTCAGCCTGTGAGGTAAGACAGCAGTTGTTAGTGGCTTTTGCCACCAGCTTCTCGCTCCCTCCCATCTCCTGAAACTTCATCCTTCTAAGGGGCTGGATAAGCAAGTGTGCATCATGGAGTGCGGTTTGCTACTCCTGGCTACCGAAATAAAGACAGAACATGCCTGGAGAGCGTCATAGTTGCTCAGGCTCTCCAGGTACAGTAAAAAGCTTTCTTATAAGGAAGTCAAGGTGTATGTTGTAGAATTCATAAGCTTCTTTTCTGACCAGCAAGCTTCCAAGCACTAAAAATTGTACATAACACTACTACTCCTGTCTGGTTTCCTTTCAGTTTTTCAGGTTCTGATTTTGTGATTTGTTTTCTTTATGTCATAGGTGTTTGTCCATTTTCCAGTAGCTCAGTTCCAAGTCTTAGGCAGCTGCTGTAATTGTTGCCAGTTCAGCTGGCACCAAAGGCCTAATTAGTCTTTTAACTGTTAGAGCTTACCTAGTTAGTGAAAAAGATTGAAACTATTCCATCTCCTCTTGCCATTTGAAATAATTTCATTTGGGGTGCTGGCTTAAAAGGGAAATTCTTTCTTCCTGAATTTAAACGACCTATTACTAATTCCCTTGTGTTAGTAATTGTTGAAAACATATGTAGCTTATTCTATATTCTTGATTTACTGGGAGATGTAATTTCTTGGATTAAACCATTCTAGGGGGAGAAGAGGGACATTTTAACTTGAATTTAATGTCATTTCCAGCTTTGGAGTTGTGTTACATACTGACTAAGTGGTTTGACTCCTCTGGTTATTTGAGCATTTAATATTCTCAATTGCTCTACCCAAAGGAAGCTGATAGAAGCTGAGATTGTAATTTGCCTGTCAGAATGTATTTCCTTTGCAGGAGCCCTGTAGCAATGGTAAAAATTAGCGGTTTGCCTTGGGTGTTTCATCAAGTGTGGTCAATTGAAGATGTAAAATCAGAATGTTTATTCGAAGAATTGTCTTTGTTAGTAAGTGAGGTTTGAAGGTCATTGTAGCAATCAGTGAATGAACTCAAATTACAATAGGAATGAATGGAGATCTCCTACATTGATGGGATTCTGCTAAAATAATGCTACTGATATGATTTTTTTCAGTGTATGTTAGCATAGTGCGTTCTGATGTTGTGTTTCACATAGAGAAGGATCTGTGAAACATTCAGGTTGACAAAAGATTGATTAAATTACTAATATGAAGTAGTACTTATCTCTGATTATATAAGCTGTGTAGAAAGAAGGTTGAAGACTGAGATGTGTTAGACTTGCAGTATTCTTTGAATTATCCTCACAGAGTTACCACCTCCAGTCTACTCACACGTTGCTTCTCAAGCTCAGCATATGGACAGGAAACCCCCAAAACTTTATATCTTCTACACTAGTCGGTGCTTAGCACTTGTCTTTTCATTCCCATTTGATAACTAGGCAAACAGATTTGAAATACTGGTACATTTTTAAATTTATACTTGGGCTACTTGTTAATTTTAGTTTATATAGTTGTTTGCTTTAAACAGATTACCAACTGAGATTTTGAGTAGTCAGTGCCTCTAGAATTCTTATGATTAGTTTAATGCAATGTAATCTCAGTAAATTTTCTTTTCTTGGATAGAACTTGCTATAATTGTACTGTGGCCCTGTATCAAATTGAGATTTGGGAATAGGAATGAAATTTTGTGATCTACCAATAGGCTTAGTGAAAAGCCTACTAAACTTTTTCATCGGCTGTAATGGGCTCAGGCCAGGTGTTAAGGATCATTAAACACTTTTGAAGTAATAACTAAAAGATATTACAAGACAGTTGCATGTAGAATTTTTTTAAACATAGATGAAACTCACTTTGTCCAGCAAAAATATTAGGCAGGAAAAAATAAAAATCCTCAAAGATGAAACAGCATCTCCCATCTCCCCATTGGGTTGGGACATTTCAGCCCTGCAGCTCAGGAAATTGCTCTTTCCCATACATAAAAAGGCTGAGGATCCAATACTGTTCTCTTACCTACATGCTACCCATTACAATTAAGGAAAGCAATTTGTAGCTATAAAAAGTCTCATTAAATCAAACAGCACTCATTTCAGTACATAATAGTCTCATCAAAATCAATAGAATTGCAGGCTATAATCTCTGCATCTAAGGGGAATTGTGTCTGCTGGTGTCTTCCCTGTCTTGGAAGGTCTCTGAACCTTTCTGCTCAGCCCTGTAATATACAAAGGAGCCTCTTAAAAATCTTGGCGGATATGTACTGAACTGCTTTGATATTCCTTCTTTTCTGAAGTATTGTGAGATACTGTGTATCGCTCTCCTTGGGATGCCTGTTAATATCTATTATAATAGATATACTATTCAATTTCTTTTTCATGTCAGTCTAAAGGTTTGCATCCTATAAGAAAAATAATTACTGTGCATTTTCTTTAATGTTTTTTCACTTAGGAAAAAAGAATCCCTCAGTAAAGGGCACATTTTCTGATGTAATTATTCAGCAATGTAATTTAAATCTTTGACTCTTCCATTTTGCGTATCTTTCCCCAGTCTGATTAACATGCACAATGAAAGTATTTATCAGTGTGGCTGAAAGAACAAAGTGCAGCTGTGTGCTACCAAATCTAATGAAAGATATCTCACTGTCTATGGAGGTTTGTTTGAATTTTCCATTCTGCCTTGTATCAGTTGAGAGACTCTCCTCTGGCTGATTATGACAGTTGAAAATGTACCAGCAGATAGTCTGAAGGAAAAAAAACAACAAACCCAAGCCCTAAATTATTAGAAATGCAAATTATTTTATATTGCTATATAATTGCAGTGAACTACAAACTTACTGGAGTAAACGTAACAATAGCTTATTTTCCCAGTATCCTACACTGACTTAAAATTTAAGGAATAATTCACAAAATAGGACCTGATGATTATCTACCTGGTGCTGGCAATGTATTAATTAATACAATCAAGCTTCATTAATGACATTTGAGTCATTAATAATCATGCAAATCTTACTTTTGAGTTATGTTTCTAATCTGATTAGGAATTACTCAAGGGTCTTCACATTATTAATTGAGTCCTTTTTAGGATTTTAGCAGGAACCTTTTACTTTCCTTTTCCTGTGGATGGTAAGTACAGGGTACCTTTTACTCTGATGTGCCTGACTACATCTTTCACTATATAATCATTCTCTGTGTTATAGAAATGTTATAAACTATTTTGTCTATTACCTCTGAAAGTTAGCAATTGCTATAAGAATAAAAGGGATACTCTTTTTTTTTTTTAGAAGACTTGATTTCAGTCTTATGAATAGGCATTGTGCCTGTGACATCCCCCTCCCACATAAACAGTCTAACTGTATCAGTCATTGTGATGACCAAGATCCTTTCACTTCAAAGTGTTTAAACCATCTCATCACTAAGAATAGAAATGATGAAGATAACTTGCTTATGACCTCTACCTTTTAAGACTCTTTCTTCTGGGTAATGCCAGGTGTATCATGTCTACATCTTCTTTTTCTTCTTCCACTTTTAAACAAGAGTTATTTTAATCATCAACCTGAGTGAAAGATCATTTATGATCTTCAGAGAACATGAAGAAATTGGGAATGGCAGAAGGAATAAAGATAAACATAGGACAGCCAAGAGAAGGAAGGAAGGAAATAGAATACCAAATCTAGAAGTAGCCATCTGTACTGGGTTTCCCACACCTCGGTGTTGGTGATGGCTGGAAGTATTGGAAAGCCATATGAAAATGACATCAAGAAAATAGTGTTGCTGATGTCTGTACACAGCCCCTGTGCATTATTTGCATTTATTGTTTTCTGGATATTTTTTACTTACTAGAAATTTTGGGATTTTTAAAAGAGGTGAATACCAAAAGATTGTTTGTGGGAAAGGCTTTTTTTTTTTCAATTTACCACACAAAGATTAAAAAAAAGAGGTGGGGCAAGGTGTGTTTAAAGCACTAGTGTTAAGGTACTTAGCTTTAGTGTCTGAGTGAAGAGGCTAAGCAGTCTAAACTCCATAAACAGACATGTGATAAGAGTCTATAAAATCATTAGCAACCTGCAAAGAACAGATGGAGACTACTTGTTGCTGTTCTCTCCAGCCATAGGAACTGGAGGGCATCGGATGAAGCCAGGATGAGTGAGGTTCAAAAAACCCAAAATGGGCAGAAGGATTAAGGGAGCAGCAGGCCTGTGATCTCCTTGGCAGGGTACACTGTGGGTGCCAGAAGTTCAAGTTGTTCCTCGGGCAAATTAGACACATTCATTTGAAGTTTTTGCAGGAAAGCCTTTTTTATTAAATGAAATCGTGATGTCTCTTGAAAGAAACCCTAAGTGATTCTGGCTATTTTTACCAGTCAAGATGAAAGGAAAAATATTACTTAGTTTTTTAGGAATTCCCACTCTGAGAATTTTCAGAAAGATGACAAGGTGTCAGCAGCTTTGCAAACAGACTTTGTCTTTTGAAATTTGATTCAGTTTTCGAAGAAGGTTCCCATAAATGACAAATGAGAATATTCTGCATTTAGATTCTTACAATAACTATTAGAAATAATAGTATGTATAGATTTTGGTAGTGCCCCACCGAGCATCCTGGTCACACTGCACAGACAGGTAGTTTCACTAGACTTTAATAGAAACAGAAAAGCATCTTCTTTTCTGCAACAACCTGTCAGCGTGTTTCTTTCATGTAAATATCAATTCAAACCAAATGTAGAAAGCAAGCACTACCTAATGTCTTTCCCCTGTGTTTTTAATGCAGGAAAGCTCTCCATAAAGAATACATTTACTCCTTAACTAATACTAAACTGCAGCTAGGTACATGCTCCATTGGCTTTTTGCAAGATTTTAGGTTAGTTTTGTATGCTAAACTAATCTGTCACTGCAGCTTCTTCAAACCTTCCAAAAATCCCTCATAAAGTGAGTAAATGTAGTTTTGCATACAATGTGTAGTGAATATAAGCTATTTGCCTCTTCATTTGCTTTCTTTTTTACTTTGTGCATGTTATGTCAGATGGTTCTGGTTGGGGTAGTTTGTCTTTATACAAAGATATTATTATTCCCTTGGAGTGAAAATGTTTTAAAATGAAACATAGTATCAAACAATTTTACCATCAGAGGATTTCTAAATACTGTGTATTTCTCATGTGTACAGTTATTGAGTCAGATAAGTGCTAAATTCTCAAAAATTATAGGAATAAGAATGTGATGATCATTAGATATACAGTCAGCACTACAAATGGAATATTTTTCTAACCTTCAGAATACCTAAGCTTTATATTTTAGGACAATCTGTTCCATTTCAATGTTCTTCCTTCATGTTTTTCTTGTATTTCCATTTGACTCATTGGGAAACAAACAAACAAAAACATGGGGTTGATTTTAGGAGAAGAAAGATAATTTTGGGGGGTTTCACTGCTTTATGATCTGATAACAAATATCCAAATGTAAATGTATTTCTCGTAAACCTCAGCATCTTTATTCTTCAAAGTGTATTTGAGCTAGTCCCTGACATCTAACTCCATTTTACTTTTGCATCCATAGTCACTGTGACAAAGTTAAATCACTTACTGGCTGACATAATGTTAGCCCATGTTAGAAATGGAGCATTCCTGTCAATGCTGATCTAAAGTGCATGTGTAGGACTTGTATACATGCAAAACTTACTGTGTCTGCATTACTAAATTACATTTTCCTAAGCAAACCTCAGTAGGTAACAATATGAGCTGTAAGCAACAGCTTATAATATGCGTGAAGAAAACCAGTGTTATAATAGTTAACTTTGGTGAATGCTGGCAGGACAACTAGTTTCTTCAGATTTTTTTAAAAACAAAATGCAACTTCTTAGTAAAGGTTTGTTCTGAGCCCACCATGGAATAACTCAGTTGTATTTCCATCAGGAAAAAAAAGAATTCCTACACTCCTTAATTAAGATTCACTATTCTTTCTGTGTACAACAGAATAGTTGAGTGTGATAACTCTCTGACTCAAAACTAGTGATACTTTCTGCTTGGAACATACATTTTTAAGTGAAAAATGTTAACCAAAACCACAGTCAGATAAAGCAAACTTGAGTAAGTAATGTATTACAGTGGTCAAAAGCCATCCTTGTTAAGACACACATTATTGGATAGAAGCTGCAGCTGATAAAGGATCTTGGTGGAAATATGTCAATTGCCAAAGGGTAAAACAATTTTTAAAAGCATTTTAGAATATAATTGAGATCAAAAGAAATCTTTATTGGAGTCTTTGCTTGATACAGATGGTGAAATCCCAAATAGTGAGGCAAAAGAGGCAAGAAATGTCAATAACAGTTTCCATGCTATATTTGGAACAAAGGAAGAACACACATCCAGGAGGCAGATACTGAGGGAATAGAATATTAACCATTTAGGACAAAAAAAAGGTGTTAGCACTTATTGGAACTACGAATTTTCTTAAACCAAAGGTTTGGAAAATTTATGTGAGGGACTTTAAAGTCATTAGATGAACAAGTGTTATCTGAGGAAACTGTAAGTTGGTTAGCCACAAGTCAAGCAGAGGCATAATAAATAAAATAGTTAAATAGAGACTGTAAACAAAAAAATTAATCTTAAAAATATAAGATATGTCCACTACCTGTCTTCAAGAGAAGTACTTTTTGGTAAACAAATCCTTTATTCATTTCACAGAAACACGGGTTTGATTGATAAAAACAGCTCTGTTGAGCAGTAAATTTTGTTTAACATAATTTAATATCACATGACCTACTAATGCGAGCCATGTGGGTCAGTTGGATTACATAGGCTTAACAAGAGCACATGTTAGTTTGACTCATTGACCGTTTTTAAAATGTGTTTGTCAATGGAGACTTATTAATGAACAAGGTTTTTATTAACAGAGACCCTCAGGTTTTCCTTCCATTAATGGTATTTGACATTTTTATCAGCATTCTAAATGCTAAAATCTTTGTGAATAAGGTTTGCTGATGAAACAAAGACTGATGATTCAAAAGATAATGAGGGCACATTTCAGTTGTTAAATGATTTGAACAATAATTTTGTCAGAATCAAGAAAAATGCATTGTGAAATCCACCAGAGACAAAAAAACCCCAACAAAACAGACAGGATCAGGGAGGGGATGCAATTAATATTGCAGCATGGAAGACTTCGGTGAGGTAGAAATGGAACTAAGATGTAGTGAAGGCACCAGCGTGAACATGAGTGCTTGGTGGAGTTTTCTGGGTTGAAAAGTTAGTATAATCCTTAGATATCTAAAAAGAAAGGGCTTGTTGAAGTGTTCTTTCCCCTTGTTAAAAACACCACTAATCTGTAATGTTAATACTTGATTTAACAATCCCCCAAGGACTTTTCAAATAGCAGAAAAGGAGGTCACAGAAATTAAATAGACTTTCAATGTGAAGTTCTGACTTAGAACCAGTACATGTTATAGATGCACTACAGTCATGGTTTTCTGACCATGTTTGGTAAGCTGACAGCATCAAACCCACAGGCACAACAGATTTTCCACTTGAAACGAGAAAATATGGAATAGGAAATATAGGCTTGGATCCCTTTGATCTTTCCTTTATCATAGTATCATAATTCTAAGATTATTGCAATAATTTTTATGGAGCAAAATTACAGTACAGATAATCATCAGTATTTCCAGTTGATGTACAGGTTATGTCTGCAGTATTCAGTCTACAATAGCATGAGGAAGAAAGATTACTCTTTCTGTCATAGGTACCTTACATGTTTTGTGGCCACAGATCAATCTTTGAGCCTATCGACGTCTTTGGATAAAACAGATTAGAATGTTATATGGAGAGTTGAGGGTAAACTTGTTATGACAGGAGCTGAGCACTTCCCATTGGAGCAAATCCAGCTATTTACGTAGCAATATAAATTTCTATTTAGGTATCTGATTTGGGGAATGCAAATCTTTAAAGCTTTAACATCAACATATTGGGTATGAAATCGTATTTTCAGATTCTGTTAAAAAAGTCCATAAATATGAGGATCTAAGGATGGTGAGTAGGAGTCAGAAGATAAGGCAGTTTGGGTTCTGTACATAATCTTCTCCTTGTTCTTAATGGCTGGTGGAATCAATATGGAGTTATACAAAATAGTGAGCTACCTCTTTACTGCCTGATCCTTGTCTGAGGAGTGCAGATGAATGTCAGTCAGGGTGACTTCCTGAGATCAATATCCCCTAAGCATGCTGTGGTCTAGTGCCTTCATATCGTTTCAAATCCCCACAATACTTAGCTCTGTTAGCTCTTAATATGCCAGCGTGGAATCCATGTGTAAATACCAAGTAACAAACCCAGGGAACTTTATGAGAGTTTTATTTTGTTTATCAGTATGCACAGACTGTAAGTTGCACGTGTTGGGGTCAAATATGCACGGTATTTCTGGAAGAGAAACTATGATTAGAAAGGGAGCCCATAAAGCACCTCTAAACACCCCTAAGGCTTTCCAGGTTTGGGAATAGCACTCCCCTACACCAGGGCCCACTTCACAACTTTTAGGAGTTGATTATAGATTTTAATTGCATATAACACCCCAAGTATATGTTATCCTTCTCATCATTATCTTTCTCTTTCTGGCAACATTAATAAGATACCTACTTCATTTCACTGCTCAGGCACTTGGCTATTAGGAACTCTCTGCAGAGAAGCAGCTAGAGTCTTCCTTATGCTTTGCAGTACACTTGACATACTAGCAATATCTGCTGAGTTATGTGCTATATAATTTTTGAATCACGTTCCACAGCACTCAGCACTATCTGTTATATGCTTCTCATCTATGTCACAGTTATTGCTGACTTCAAATGAGTAATATTTAGGTAAATTTCTTTGAGAAATTCAGGTGAAAAGCTCCAAAAGATTCACACTGTAGCAAAGTTTCATCTTCTACTGATGAGTTACTCTTTTTTATGCAACTTTAATGCAACACAAGCAAGTATGTATAAATTGTGAATGAATTTACAAAGAAAGGTAGTGTTATAATATCTTTTTCTGCTCGTCTAAATTGTTGTGATTTCCAAGGACTGGCATTTTCTTTCTTCATTGAACTAAAGAAAAAAATGGTTTTACAAAAAGATATTTCAAGTTAACTTTCGCTACATGTTAATGTCAACAAAATTACTTGTGAAATCAATCATTTAAAACTCAATAGGCTTTAAACAGCAGAGGTAAGGTGTAGTATGCAATGATCAGTTAGCTTCAAAGAGCAGAAATAAAATGTTTTCAAATAATTAGAAATTGAAGGTGGAAATTATCTATTTAGGCCACAATTTCTTTCTCTGTGCACAAATTCTGCAACTGTAGTATCTTTGTTAGCTGCAAATATTCTGTTGGTAGATTCACCTTAGCCAGCTGTTACCTTTATCTTTGCATGTTAGCCTTCCCATGTTTTTGAATGTACAGCATTTTTGTCTGGGAGGTTGAAAACAGCTGGGAAAGTTTGGCTTTTACCTTTATCCACTACCTCTGCATACTGCCCAGCAGTAAAGGATTCCTGATTTTTCTGCTATATCGCTATGCTTATCTGCCAGTCTTCTTTACAGTAAAGGACAGAATGAAAATGTGTCTGCAGCAGAGATTATTTTCCTTTATCATATGTATAATTTCTGGTAGATTTTTTGGGGGGCCATATTTACATCTCTGTAACTAGTGCTCTTTTAGATCTTTCAAGCAAAGTTGAAATATTCCTGTACTTGGATGTGAAATACTATCTTCATTGTATGGAATAATTGAACTATGCTACAGTCTTTGCTGAAGAAGAAGAGATCTAGAGAAAGACTGAGGGTCTAATTCTTGCTGATGTCACAGTACCTCTAAAGGGAGCAGCAAATCCTCACTTCTCTAGATTCTAGTCCTTTGACCTTGGTAATAAGAGGTTACTTAGATTGAGTTGTGTCATGCTGTTCTTCACACCAGAGCAAACTGAGTTCAAGTATATTGCACATTGCAATATAACAGAGAGATAGCTGAGCCAGATTTGAAAATGACAGAGAGAGTTCAAGTACAGCAGCATTAGGCTTGAGGTAGGCTACATTATAGCCTAGCAGGTCATGATTATTCTGATTGAAGCATTGAAGTATTGCTATGGCTTCAAGCAAGACATCCAAGAGTTGAAGCACAATATAGTTTTGGGATATGAGTACTGGCAAGAGGGAAAAGGTAGTTGTGAGAACATTGTTGTGTTCTTGTTCAGGCCCAGGCATGGATGATGTCAGCCCTCCCCAGCTTCAGGCAGTCGTGATGAGGAGTACGAGCTGGCAGAACTGATCATGCACCTTTCTGCAGGGTGGGGACGTGGAGGGGGAATATAAGATGAATGGGCTTCACTTGCTTCTGCTGGCTTTTTGTCAGAGGAGCTTCTGTCTGCTTGGAAAACTGTTACCACATGTACAGGAGTCTGTGGGTTTTGTCACCTTCCAATCCTGGTGGTTTCTTTACAGTGTGAGTTATTTCATTTTCTGCATTAACTCAGTCTCCGATTTAAAAACATTTCTGAGCTGGTGTCAGTGCAGCTCCTGAGCTGAGAGTGCTTATCTGTCACCAGTAAAGCCTGACAACAGCTGTTCTGAGATGGTCTGAATTTCTTTTGCTAGTTAGAAATTCCTGGCCTCTTAAACATACTTTACCTTTTCTGTGAACCTAAAAAGATACAAGGACATTAATTAAAAAATGCTCACAAAGATATCATGCATTTATATTAAAAATAACAAAAGCAAACAGTGTGAATGTAATGCTCTATAGCTGTCTGGGTGTACTTAATGTAACAGATTGTGCTTATCAGCTCTTGCTTGGCTTGTGACAACAAGTAGATTAATTAGAGTAATGGTGCTGTATTGAAGGAGCTGTGAATTATTTGGGTTCTGGGAAGTAAATGCTATTTGTATGGGTTCTGGGATTAGGGAAGACTGTACTAGAATGATTAACAGGAAACTAGGCCATGAGATTTTGGGCAAAACTACTTTGACAAATTTAGGAGTTTATTCCCTTTTGCTATGCATGCATCCAGGCATCCCATTCATTACTGAAACAGTTATAGATCTGATGCAGCCTTGGTGTTTCTGCATGTCTCACTCAATATTTTGAAGAAGTGCCCTGTGAAGCTGGAATGCCTCAATTGTAAATTGGAGCTCCAAAACTACTGAAAATGACTGGGGACATGCCTCAGGATCCCAGGCCTTGTTTTTAAATGAAAAATATGAGTGAAACTCCCAGATATCCTTTTCTTTCATGTTCCATGCTTAGGGCCATAGCAACTAAAAAGCCTTGCTGTGCTGGGACTTGAGATAAGCTGGGGGAATATTAAATAAGCCAGTATGCAGAGATCACTGGGAGTAGGTAGGAGTTCGAAAGCTCCAGTTTATAACAGTAACTAGGAAATTGTGCTGGTAGCTAGAAGATCAAACATTTGACTTATCAAAGGTTATGTTTGAAGTTTTGGGGAACAAAATAAGAAATTCCTTGTTCTATTTCAGTGACTTCTGTGGCATTTTCTTTGGCCATTGCACTTGATAACAGCTGATTTTGTGGGGGTAATTTTTAGCAATGCTTCATCATACAAGATGATTCCACAGTAAATGTTCTGCACACAGTGTGTTAAATTGATTTCTTATCCCTGCTTGAGGTTGATTAAATGTAAATTTCAGGTTCTTGATCTAGTAGTTATTGGCTTTGTGCCCTGGCTCAGGTTAGGGTGGTTCTTCTAAAACACACTTCAGGTAAAAGCACCAGTCTTTTTTAGTCCTCTGTATTCATGTTGAGAAAAATATTTTTCTTTCTGGAGCAAGGCAGCAACTTTATTGCATCATGGATTTTATTTATTTTAATTTTATTTTTATTTATTTTTATTTTAAACCGGCTTTAACATTGTGCTGCTGATCTAGAATACAGGCTTCAAAGTTTACAGTCAAGAGTTGTAACAGGATTAATGAAAAATAATTATATAATTTTTCTCATTTTGGCAATTGTGGTTTGAATATTTTTACCCCATTTTGGGGGAGCATTAAAAACATAAGTCTATAGAGAATGAGACCTTTATGTGATTTCTTGTGAACACCACATTCATTTGAGAAAGAATAGAAGATGTTCTTTGAACCAAACCCACTGAAGAACAGGGCGATATCTACTCAGCAAAGTGCCAAATATTTCCCTGTTTATAGGGCAAGTCTGAAGGAGACATGGAAGCCAGGAAAGTTAGGCTAGAACCCTCATTTGTCCAACAGTTAAACTTCTTGCTTGTCAGCACTGTGAATAGTTTGACTTCAGTGGGATTATTTATAGTAAATAAAGTTAAGTCATGAGTGAGCTTTGCAAGATTGGGACCTTCAGAGGCAACTAGCAGATTTAAAATGCATTATTCCAAAATGCACTGAAGACTTCTCCAGGTTATGCTAAGTGTACTTTATTACACCAAACTAATCTCCTAGTTATAACTAATCTCTTAGAGCTTCATTCTGTTCATCGTCATTTCAGTAAGTGCAAAGCCATTTCCTGAATCAAGTTGGGTTGTTTGGCTTTTTTATTTTTTCATCTTTAATTATTACATAAATGCAGGGTTTACAGAACAGAGAGGTAGATCCAGCATATAAATTGGATTACTCCTCCTGAAACCTGTGGAGTTATGACTGTTTACAGTGAGTAAGAATCTGGCCCATAAACTTCACTGAAAGGCTTTCTGCAATCTGACAGTATAATTAGTCTAAAAGAGATACTTTCAAGGGTTGTTACTACCTGAAAATGAATACTCACCAGGGCATTGTTAGAGTAATAGCAAAGTCACTTTTCGAGGATGCCGAAAATCCAAACACTCTGAGCTGTTTGTACTGCTTGATAGGACAGTTAATATATTGTTTGTCTCCTGTGTGACTTGTGTAGTAAAACTGGTCTATTAACTATAACAACATGTATATATTTCCTTAATCAAAAAATGAAATGGGTGCTTCTGGCAATAGATAACTATACACCTAGCAAGACAAATATTCATGCCTTCTGACAGAAAGAGCAGCTTTTCAATGTGCAGCAAGCACTTTACAAAAACATATAAACAGCAAAACAATTTATATTTGTAGATAAAAATAAATGTCACTTATACTGAATAAGCTAGAGAAAGCTGGGTGTGTATCTTTTAACACAGTTTATCAGCAGTACATTAAGGAGCAGACCCAAAGCCTTACGGAAAAGGAAAGAGGCTGCCTGACTTCAGCAGGGCCTTAATTGTTTCTGTTATCCAAAAAGTGTGCAGGCTCTCCGGGGGGAAGGAGCCATCACGTATATAATATTCTGGCATATACAAAATCATAGTGCAAGCTACAGTGTCCCCATGGGGCAGTCCCACTCATATGATGAAATAAATGCAGACTTAAAATCAGGCTTCAGATAACTGATCATGTCCTGGCAATGGCTGCAGGGTTGTTTGTGATATATAGGCAATGCTCATAGCAAAGATGAGGCACAGACACCTCAAAAAGTGTCATGAGGCACTATGGCTCTGATGGGTGAAATATCTTCTGCAGCCACGCAGTCTGCTGCTGAGCCTTGTGTGATGGCAGTGAGGAGAGCAAGAAGAGGGAGCAGCTCCTCTCCATGTCCTATATTTGTGGAAGCTGTATTCCCTTTGCCTGCCTTGGCAGGCACAGTCACAGTCTGCCAGGCACTGATGGGTCCTGCTTTCACTGGTCAGCAGCAAAGTCAGCATTGAGGGTAGCGGAGCCATCTCCTCCTGGCTGCACCCTGCTCCATCTTGCTGCTAAGGTAAGGACAAGGGTAGCCCCTGAACTTTGAACATCTCTCTGTGCCTTTTACAGGCCTTAGGAGATAGGTGGGAGCAAAGTTCTCTCCAAGGTATTCCTTACAGCTGCAGGCTTGCCTGGTAAGGCTTGACGTATCTCCTTGGCAAGAAATCAGATATTACTATTATCTATGGAGTTCTAGCCACTTTCTTCCTAAAAATCTTTGTAAGACTTCATTACTTATTGGTAAAGATAAGAACATGTTTTCTTATGATAGGTCAGGCCAGTCCCTGCCACAAGACAGACAGAATTGCCATCAGCTCTCGCTTATCTTTGGTTTATCAGATCTGTGCAGAGAGCGTGGGGCTGTTGCAGCTCAGAGTTAAAGATGAGCCCTGCACACTCTCCTCCCACCCCCTCCTCCACCTGAGGACTGTGCACAGTTACCTCCTTTCTCCAGCACAGCAGTTCACTCAGACAGGGTATGGAGATATCCCAGCAGCAAAGCAGCAGCGAGGATGAATATTACAGCAGCGAGGTCTGTGGCTTTCTGTACAGACATGACTGTTGTTGCAACACAACTCTTTTTACATGCACAATATGCTTTATGCCTGTGGTTAAAATAGTAGCTCAAGTATTAAGGCATCTGTTTTATATCTGTTATGCTTATGAATGCAAGCACTGGTCTTTCAAGGTAATTTTTACTAATGCACTCACCCTTTCAGAATTTCCTGTCTCGATGTATCATCAGAGTGATGCATCCAATGCCATCAGCACATCATGTTTCAAAGCAAATTATAATATGTCGCTAGTGTGACTCTTAAGATGTGCTTTGCTGAAAGCCAGCTTTTATCTGAGGGAAGGGTTTTCCTCTCTAACATAAGAGACTATTTACACTGAATAAAAAGAATTGTGCCTCTGCAAGTTATCTTGCCAAATTCATGCTGTCAGTTTCTAGGAAGCTGTATCAGGAAAATTTGGGTTATTTTGTGTTTCTCCATGCTGAGCTTTAATACCATTTTGTCCCATTTTATGTATTTATGATTTTGCAATGTTTATAACTTGACCACTGAGGGCTTACCTGGTGCATAATGTATAAAGTGAAAATATTTTCATGTTATCCATATTTATCCTAATTTGAATTCTAAAATAGCTTTTGAGCTGGGTAAATGATGGCTTGTTAGTATTTCTGTATTTGCTAAGTACAATTCAGAAATTTCTTTTTAAAGTCACCCTGATCTCCTAATGCAACTGTTTGTAATATTTTTAATCACAGATTAACTCTTTTAAGAGCCACAAAGAAGCAAATACCTAAAACATGTATGCTCTCTTTAAGTACAGAAAAGGTATGCTACTGAGATGAATGATAGGAACAGAATTATTTTATGCAACAAAATGATCAAAGAGAAGCTTCTGGTAAAGTATCAGTTGGTAGAAATTTTTGCTGAGCTGAAAAAAAATCTGCACTTTTCTGAAGTCTGCAGAGAACCACTTTTAAATGTATTAATCTGGCACTGCCAGCCTTAAAATCTAAAACTGAAGAGAGGAAAAAAAGATAATATATCAGGATGTCAGATACTAGAGTGCTGGGGAAGATAAAATGTTTTCTTCATTGTTGGATTATAAAAGTCAATTGACTGACTGAGTGATGAAATATTATCATTAGATATAATGATTGCACAGAATCCTACCACCCATTTGCCACATTGGGCCTTCAGTGCTCAAAAATTTGTAAAAACAAAAAAAACCAAACCAAAACCAACAAACATTTCTCTTTCAGGACCCCCCCCCACCCCCCCAGTTTTCTCTCATCCAATGGATACATAAATGGTTATTAATGCAAAAAAGATGTGAAAACATGATTTCCTCTGCTTGGAAATGCTGAGGAACCTTATGCTACATATTTATTTAGGAGAATTGGAATACTTTCAAAGGCAGACACCTCTGACATTATTAATACTACTAATTAAATCTTCCTGTCAGGAAAGTTCTCAAACCTAATTTAGAAGGACCTCCAGGATTTGCTAGCACTGTGCCCGCTGTGTAGCTGTGCCAGGATGGGTACTCATTAGTGGCAGTGTTATCTTGTGTTCATTTAGCAAGGACTGCAGGATCCAACAGTAATCTGAGGCTTTGCTTGCCTTCTTTCTACCTAGCCTGACCTGTACAAATTAAGAACAGATGTTGTGGTATCAAATATTTAAAAAGTACAGCCTTTTTTATGACTTTCTGATATGTTAATGAGAAAATGGAGGGCGGAGACAGATTTCATAACTCTTGGTAATACTTCCTAGGCATTTGTACGCTTCAGTAAAACAGTCATCGTTTCAGCACTTTTTGTTGGCATTACTTTCCTCAGCTAACACTGAAGCCAGTTATTTTTATGAGGAAGTAAAATGAATGGGCTAATGTGAACTGAGAGCGAGCCTGTTACAGATCCCCTGTGAGTGGCCCTTGTAAAGATCTGTAAAGTTGCAGAGAGCTCACAAATCTTTAGTCCTCGTGCTTCTGCTCCAGAGCCTGGTGAAGAGCTGAGACCATCCATATCAGTGCACAAGGATGCTGTCTGCTATGTTCCCTTGTCTTGTATTACCGTAGTTACTCGTAGTTGATTGCCTGTGAGGGGCCTCTGATGTAATCTCAGTAGCTGCTCTGTTACTGCTGTTTTTCTGTGGCACAGTGATCCTTTCCACAAACACCCACAGCCTGATATTCATTTTCAATGTCACAAGGATCTGATAGGCTAAAAGTGCCTGGTTTGCAGTTTCCTGTTTTGGAACATTCTCCTGACTGCTTTTTCTGTTTTTTTAACTATACCATGGGGGAGACCTTGCAGCTTGATATGACCATCATAATATAATAATATATTCCATTAAATCATAGTTCTCAAGGGAAAAAAAGAAGTTATATGATTGGAAGAGGGAATTTGGGCTTGTGCAAGACTTAACAAGAACATTTAAGTACTCTTGACCCTCTAGTGAGGAACAGAGGAAAGAATAAAAGTCAAGATTTTCCATGCAGTGGGTGTTTATGTGCTTAGCAGTATTCAGCTTCATAAGCTGTAACAGAAACTTCTTTTGGTAGGTCTTTCATCTCTATAAACAGCTTACTGCAGCCATCACAGCTAATTTGATTAGTGGCACTCAGACGTAAACCCAGAGAAACAGCAGCTTAAGAGCACTTTTGCAACCAGCGACTATATTGGGAATTCTAATCTTTGCCAGAGCCACACAGGAGGACAGCTACTTCTCTCGCATTTCTAAACTATTTTGAACACTTATGAATTTCAGGAAATGACATATAAAGGGTGAGAAAGATTATCACCTGACAAAGCTTTCTTGGTCACTGCAGGCTGTTTCATTTAGCAGTTGTTCCTTTTCCTGTGTGCTAAAAATCAAGCTTGCTTTCTCCACTCTTGCGTAAGAGGGTAGTGTTTCTTGATGTGTGAACACAGTGGATGCATGACTGTGGTGTCAGAGAAGGAAGGGTAATACCTTTCTTAAATACTCTCAGAAGGAAGGAAGGACGGACAGGTTCTGTATTCCATATAACAGACTTTGCATGTGTCCCAGGATTGAGCCCTGCTGCTCCCGTAAATTGGCTTCCCAAGACTCTCAATGCCCATTGTCGTTCTCATGGCTTTGTTTCTTGCTTCTCAAGTTGGATATCATGGTGTATCTGCTTGCAGAATTGATGACATGCTCACATTTTTAAATGGAAATATGAAGTGCAAGCTGTTGTGGCAGAAAAGGAAGAGAAGCTGCAGGCTTTGGAAGAGGCTTAGGGGAGTCTTGGTGTATAAAGATTGGAGCAATCAGTTTTCGTGTTTGACATGCAGATGACAAAGGCAAATACTGTACCTAGGAGTGGATAAACTTACTCTCTCTCTCCATTGTTGGGAAGGTACAGATACTAACATTCATTTCAAAGGCTGTGCCTGATCATATCTTGATACAGTAAAACTGAGCAGAATTATCTCTTAATATCTCTGCTTACATAAAATAATAGTGTAAGCTTTTGATAATCAGTGGTTTAGTGTGACTACCAAAATGCTCAATAGTGAAACAGTTAAAGTGAAGGTATTTAAGCAGTGCAACTTGGTTTTACAGGTAATGCTGCTGACATGAATTCAAGCTGCTAGCATTAGTTGATTTCAAAACAGATGAAAGTAATATTTAAATAGAAGTTTAACTTCTGTGAGTCATTGACTTGGCAAATTTTAGGAAAGAGAAAACAAGGCAACAGTTTATGTGACCAGCTAATCATGTATTCCCTATAAGATTTGAATTAAAGACACTGCAGAGACTCTTGGCCCGTGCAGCTTTAATAAATACTAAGAAGTCTTTCAGGAACCATGTGCATCTGAGAATGGATACCTGCTATGGCATTATAGACAGCACCGGATCTGATCAAGAATTTTGATCTGCAAGTTCTGTGTTGGGGTTGTTTTTTTACAGTGTGTCCTTTCCCTAAATACTTAGAACTGACTTTAGAATGTTATGTACTTGGTTGCAGACATATCAGTACTTCTCTCAGTCTTATATGAAGGCAAGCATACTACTCTACTTTCAGTTTAACATTAATCAAACCAGTTAATACACTCAAAACTTATGGCAAACTGTCTTCTGATAGTATGAAGACCATATGCTTATGTAAAATGGTTGTGTGAGCCTTCCTTTCACTAGTGCTGTAGAGTAAGCCATGGCTGCCAGCAAAAGGAATGCAGTGCTTGCCAGCTGATTTTTCCCTACCAAAAATCATTTGGATTGAGCTATTTCATCTAAATATATTCAGGGTACTTTATCTAAATATATTCAGGGTACTTATAAAATATGTTTTGAATACATTTGTCTATTTATTTTAGATAAACAGGAGCTTTGAAAATTCCAGCTGTTTCACATGCAACATGCCAGCAGCACTCAGGTGGCAGAATGTCACTGCAAAATTGAATAGAGTTTCTTTAAACAAACTATTCAAACTCTCAGGTTGCTTACACCTTATCATCTGTCTGGCAACCCATGAACCATCCCACCCCTCCCTGGGAAAATGCAGGAAAGCAGGAGTGTCTGGAAGGATGATAAATTGAGATCTGATAAACAAAGGTAGGACGAGGCTTTCAAAACTGGCCATGCCTTTAGAGGAGTGCCCTGTTCTATTGAAATGCATGTGGATTTACACTGGTTTATTGTATTGTAGTGAAACAAATAATTCAGTCCTAGAATCAATTTGCAGTTAAACAAAGACAGATTGTTGTATTATATTGGCCAATAATGGCTTCTGTATATATTTCGGTTCTGCTATTCAGCTTGGTTTCAGGGGCCTGAACAAATGACAGGGAAGTGATGTAAAATTGCATGGCTTGAAGGACTGCTTAATAGGATTCAGAGCCTCTTACCTCTAAGTAGTCTGTGTGGGCTTAACAGGGCCCAAATGTTGTGACAAACACTTATGCAGACACCAGACCACAGTGTCCTGATTTTTTTAAAGGGTTATATACTCTAGTCCTACTGATATCAATGGAACTGTAAATGTCTCAACTTCTTATTGAATGACTTGGTGTGCACTGAAAAAAATAATTTAGTTCACCTGGGTTTTTTCTTAGCCTTACAGAGCTCTTACGGAAGTAAAGAAAACAATATGTATTTTAGTCAGCTCTAAAATTCACAAGAATCCACTTAGTATGAAAAGGATTCTTGTTTGAACAATTACCTCTTTTTCAAACTGCTTCACATTGTTGGCATAAGTAGTTGGTTCTGCTTCTCAGGAGAAGGCTGAAATATCCATTTCAATGTGTTTCTTGTGCCACCTGTGTCATTTGTTGTTTACCATACCACTAGATGCAAAAGTATTGAAATCCCAAAAAGGAAGTGTCAAAAACTCCTAAGAGATTTTAAGTTGCATTGAAGTACTTGAATGTGTGTTTGTAGATCTTTTGAAAATCCTACGACTATTTTTTCTTGGTGATCACCATTTGCTGAGTACAGAAGTGGGTATGGTAAGGAAGGGACAGACCTTGACTGTTTATTCTTGCAGTCACTGACTGCCTCATAGGGGAGGTTAAATTTTAGAAGTCTGTAAGACCTGCCTTGTCTTTCAGGGATCCTTGTGGGTCCGTGTTAAGGCACAAAATACAGCATAGCCAATGTGTACACTTCACTTACTAGAAGAAAATTCTTCTTTCCAGGGCTCATAGCCTGAGTCCTTTCATGTGTATAGACTGACCACAAAAAAATTGAAGACAAAAAGGAAATAAAATGTTTACCATGAGAAGTGTTAACGAGCATAACTAAATACTGTTGCTACTGAGGAGAGATCCCACCAGATACCAGTTTTTCACAACTTCAAAAGCTCTTTCATTAGTATACTGAAAAATGGCTGTATTGAAATATATCTGGCTCTACTTACATAATCTATCCACCTATCATGATTATGTATTGTTGTAAAACTCAAGTTCAGCAGGTTCAGCATACTGCAAATAGGTTCCTGCTTGAAAAACAAGTTGTGTTTGTTTAAGCAGTTAGAAGTAGAGAGAAAGAAGAACATATTGAAAAGGAAGATATCTCCCAGAATTTTCCTTGGAGAGTTTGGAGGATTTCTTGGTTATTCTGTAACTGTTGCAGAGGAAACTGCAACCCCTTTGTTAAGCTGCCTAGAAAGCAGAATTTTCAGAAAAATTTTCTCACTTTAAAACTAAGTTCTAAGATGGTACAAACCAGCAAATTCAGGCGGCATCATCTAAGAAAGCAATTTTTTCTCGTCACAGAAAACCTGAAGCTAATCCAACGAGTATAAAAGGCACTTCTTCCTTTGCATTTATACAATGTAGAAAACTATTATATGAAGTAGACAAAAAATCTAACAGCAACCTTTTGATCTCCATCTCATGAACTGACAATGGTATGCATTCATTATTTAACTCAATATCTCTTTTTACCCTGTTTAATGGGAACTATTTTCTGGTTGCAGTGTACATCAATGAAAATTTTTTTAAAGGCACCCGCTTTGACACTTTGCTGCTTATATTCAGACAGAAAGCTCTTAAAAAGTTCTATACATATACATTCCAACCTCTATGATTCTGTGATTTATATGTATGTACTGTTTGTACATATATATAAAATATACACCCACATATAATATCTGCCCCCTATGTTGCACTTGCTGTCTATTGACTTGCTTCCTATTTATGAATGATGGGAATTCTGCATATGGTAGGGGTAAAAATCTGAGATCTTTTACCCTGCAGAACTGCCTCTGGAAAAGGTACAGTGTCTCAAATTGCAGGCAGTTTACAAATTGCTGAAAGTTTGAAGAACTGGTAAATACCCATTTCTTGAGCAGAAAATTTTGCTTTTTATTTTCCCTTCTTTCTGATATCTGTTTTTCATTCTTTCTGTGTCTTACGGAAGGTGTCTCTGTTCTGTTTGGGTTTTACAGCTCCTAAATCATTGCACATATCTGTATCTACAGTCACGCATCACCGTGGTGTCTGATTTACGGGGAAAAAACAAAGGCTGTGGGGTTTGTTTGTTTAAGCTATTTCCATACTCTTACTGATTCAGTTTTGAAATATGGAAATCGAAGTCTAATAAGGCTAGAGAACCTATAGCGAGACCTTCCATATAAGAAGAAAGTTTAGTAGCATGAAGTTATGGAAGTGCATTGTCATCAAATGCTGGCCCACAGCATTTTTTCAATGAAAAAGGATACTTGTTTGTTTTCAATGTCAGAATCACCATTGCAGAACACTCCTTAGAAGAAAATCATAGAGCAATCAGGCTACTCTGCTCTTCCTCCTGCAGTAGCGTGCTCGTTATGTGACAGTGCAGTTATCAAAAAAACAAACAGTGGTGGTAAATTAGCTTTGTCTTCTGCAAATTCAACACTGAATGTAAATTGTCTGCAGAACCCAGCACATAATACCTGGAGGCATGTAGCATCATCTGAGTCTGATGATAATCTGAGGAGTGCCCTATTTAATTTACCTATTCAGCAGTGATAGTTAAGGAAATGTCAAGGCCAGGGAAACCTATAATGCAATGCTGCATTGTTTTTAGTGAAAGCTGAAACAATATCTACCTGTTGTAGAGCATATGTGAGCATTTTGAGTTGTTATCTCTGCTCCATTTAAGGGATTAATACCACGATTGAGAGAATGCATTAATCATGCCTACATCCATACTGGGATTTGGTTAGTAACAGGTTAGTTTTTGTTTATAGCAGATGTCCTTTATTATATCAGGGAGGTTTGGCAGGGGAAGTCACAGTTAACAAAGCACTATTCTGTTGTTGCTTATGTTCTTAGGGTTTTTTAATTTTCTTTTTTTTTTTTCTTTCTTTGAAGTGTGCTAAATCTGTATGATAGTCATGCAGGAGTACAGCATGACTAATGCATTTCTGAGAGACTCTTCATTTCAGAAAGTTAAGAGTATAGATCAGTAGGTGGCATTTTAGTGAGGGCCCTTCCCTCAGCTCTGGATGAAAAGCCTTTCTTTGTCAGAGGCCACTCGTGCCACACTGAGATCACCGTGGAGTGGCCTATGTGAGGGTGCATTGCACAAAACTCTGAGCTTTCTTGTTTCCTCTTCTTATTCTACTAAAACCACACCTAAATATTGTTTCATTTGTGTAGTGCTGTCACTAGTCTCATCATCCCTAGAAATGGTTTGGAATAAGAGTACTTGAAGCAATGTTTTATGCAAAGCCTGGTTTTCCCATCGAAGTCAATGGGTGACTTCCCTAAGCTGCCGCTGGCCAGGAGAGCTGCAGTCACCAACTCATTTCCTCTGTAATGACCCTTCTCTCTCTCTCAAGTTATGCTTGTTTTTATACCCAGATTCCACAGTAGTTTTTATTGCTGATTTTGTGTAGCAGTGAGCAGAGAAGTTTTTGTTTACACAGCATAAGACTTAGCAGCCATTGTGGTGTTTATCATCCATGACACTCATTTCACATCTCATCTGTTATCTGAGTGAAATGTGAAAATAATCATGTTTTTCTAGCGTATCAGGGATAAAATGGCTTGCAACCAACAGGAATGGCTGGGGTTATTTTTAGTCTTCTGTGTTAGTGTAATTTACCAGTGAAAGACTGGAACCACTTTCTTCTTCTCACAGATTTATAGTAGTAGCAAGTGCCAAAACTACAGAACTGCTACAGCTCACAAAGTCATTGCTGAATCTTAAGATTCTAGTCTTAATGGCAGGGTTCGTTTTCTGTATTTATTTTAATATAGCACCCCAGGCAGATTCAGATTTTTTGACTGATGGCCTTGTAAATAAACACAACTGGCCAAATTATGTTACTCAAGCACAGTGAGTGAAATTCTGGATGGTCTAAATGACTTCAGTATCACTGCTGATGTACTTTTTATTCACCATGAACAATGGCATGGGTATTGGTACCTGATATTTAGTGCGGAAAGATATTTGATTGGAAACAAATTATGTTTTTTTATTTCACACCAGAGAAGGCAAATATTTGGAAGGAATGGAAAAGGCAAGACTGTGCTGTCCCCTATAGAATATAATGTCAAATTACAGTCAACAGGCTGTTTAAAGATTCAGAAGGGAAATTAATTCATAGTACAAAAACTCGTAAGAGTGTCACTGTCCTGTCAGAGCAGAGTATAACGGTGAAGTTAGGTAGCAAGAAATTACCAAAGAATTATTTGTGAGTTGCGCTTTGAAATGAGACAAAGACCTAGGGTTTTTTGTTGGGCCTTTTTTCTTTTTGTATCTTCTTGAGAGCAGAATGGGCTTTAATTCTGATGTGACTTCCATTGTGAATATAGACATTACAAGTCACTCGATTATAACTCTGAAAATAATTAGTTCCTTAGGGCAATGCTTTGATGTAGTTTGGAATATAGTTTGGAAAGTCTGTAAGAAAATTTTATGTTGTACTTCATAGGCTTCAGATTACATATCTGGTGCAAGTGACATAATGAATATTAGGAGAACAAATTTGGTTGCATACCTAAATACAGTTAAACCAGAGAGCTCCAGGCTTGCCTTTATGACTTTATCTATTATACAGCAAAAAGACATGACAGTTGTGCTATGAACCAAGAAAATTCACAATTACAGAAAGAAAAAAATAACACACATACTCAGCAAAACCACAGTGCAACTCATTTGAAATTAATTAAGCAACTCACTGTGAAATCCTTATAAAGACAAAACTCCCACTGGTCCCAAATTCACTGCTAGCCTAGAAGAGTTTAGCTTCATGAAAGTTGAATTCATCTCAAGATTTAAATGTTAGAAAACAGTTTCACATGAGCAAGGATTACAGAATAAGGCAATAGACTTCAGCAGGACAAGTTTCTTGTCATTTCAGGAGGTAATCCCCAGTGTTTTTTCCTTTCAAAGCTGAAGAAGAGATAAATACAGATACTTAAAAATAAAATACAGTAAAGAAGGATGCAAAAGTCATTGTGCTATAAGGACTTGGATTAATCCAGATCTCTGTCCATTATTTGGAGACAATTTAGGCCATTGCCCTGAATTTATGGAGAGGTGTCTTTTCAGACTTAGGCAACCTATCCAATGACTTTCAAGGAACATCAGCCAATGAATCCAGGCCCAAAATTCTGCCCATCCATGTAACTATGTGAACAACGGTCAAATTGCACTGATGAAAACACGTGTGCAACTTGACTCTTGTCTGTATTAAATTTGATTTTTCTGAATTATCCATATTAAGCTGTGACGATATCTATTGTGATCTGCATACAATTCATCTAAGACTGACAATTTTTGTTTTCATGGTTGAGGACGACTTGCTAAATGAAAGATTGGCCTGAAGCACACGTTAGGAAAAAAAATTGAAAGACAATTAAGGAGCTTCATGGAACATGTATGATATTCACAAATTGTTTCAGACATTCAAACTTTTAACAGTGCAGCTACCTGAAGTTATTTGACACTTAGTTTCTCCAGTTGTCTTTGGCAGTAGTTACAAATGATTTTTTTTTTATACGAAATTAGTCATTGTTAAAGGAAACAGTGATTGAGTGGTGCAGTTAAGGATGATGACAGAAGCATCACCTGGAACCTGTCATATTCAGTCAGATTTGAAATCTTGTGTTCTAGATGTATGCAGATATGAGCTTCCCCTTTCTAGCTGATATATTCATCTTAAGTTCAAAAGAAACTATTACAATTTTTTTCCTACATCCCCTGAAGATAAGGAGTGGTGCTATAGAAGCTATTCAAACAAGGAAGTCCAAGCAGTCTGATTTACTGATGAAATCAAGGTGTCTTTACATCCCATTGCTTGTTCCATGCAACATATTTGTTTAGGATTTAAGGGCATCTGACAATCTGACAGAATAAGTCTATCTGGAATCCTAGATAAATGGTCTTACAGATTTTCAGGCAGCACACCTGACTTTTACTCCCATACTGAGCACCTAAGTGCCCATGTGTTGAGTCAGATTCAGACTTGATGCACTGACCTTACTGCACCTGCATTGCAGGACACACGTGTTCACATGAGAAATGGAGGCATGAAGTCCCATGTCACATGATGTGACACTGCAGATTTCATTCTTCCATTTGCTAAGAGTCTGAGCAAATAACCAATTTTTCTTGTTTAAAAAATGCTTTTATTTACATATCTGTTCTTGCCATTTCAGAGGGTTATCTTAAGTGATAGGCTATTATATGGCCACAAGGAAATAGCAAAATTGTGTTGTAATAGTTGTTTATCTACAATTCAGGACAGAAAGTCTTCATAAAAGAGTACTATTTTGTTACTTTCAAGATAGTTCAATTTTTATGCCATTGCTGGAGAGAAAAAAATCCATGTGTGATCCACCTTTCTATAGCTGTCTTACACAGAATGATACACACAATTTTACACCTTACTTGTTGCATTTGGCTAACTGATATCCAGAGACCTAATAGGGAGAAAAATATATATATAAACAGAATAGGTACCAGAGCTAGGTACCACAATGGATAAATTGTATTTCCAGTTATGTTGTTGAAAATCCTTTATTAATCAATGAAGTTAAGGGTTGGGCTGCATCGGTGTGACTGATGGCAGGATATGGCCTATTACTGCTGCATTAAAGCAGGGAATAGTCTGAATACTCCTAATTAGTGTGGCTGCTGAAAGCAGAGATGGAACTTAGCTGCTGCTGTGGAGTATGAAAACCATTTTTGTAGTTTTACATCCACCTTTTAACAACAACAATAAAGGAGGAAAACCAATTTTGTCCTTGAAAGGAATAAAGCAACATCTATTTTGATCAAACATTAGTTGCCATTTGCAGAGAAACTGATGCTTCAGGCCCAAGCAAATAAGTAAATAGATGTTCACTTAGAGATATTGCCAAAGCCTTAACTCTACAAATATGGGCCTGTCAGAAAACAACTGGCCTCCTCTGAAGCTATAATAATGCTATTTATTTTTATTTTTTTTTGGGTAATATTCCAGTCCTCAGAGGTATTGTAGATTCCTAAGCAAAGCATCAAGAGAAACTATAAATAGAAAATAAACATAATAGAGCTGCAATGAAAGGACTTCTTTTTCTCAGTTTTAATGTATGCTAAGGTTTGAGAGCTGTCTTAGCCTTTCAAAATAGGCCTTACAGGATTACTATCCAGAAGCATTCAGCAAAATAATTTTGCAATCCACAGGGTCTCTTATGGGTGCTTTTTTAAATATCAATAGGATATTTCTATTTCATGGAATAAATTTATCTTTTAGATTAGAAATGGAAGTACATATAAGCTATGAAATAAATGGACCTTAGTTTCATAATTCAATGTTTTGACATGACCAAATGCAATAATTCAGCGAAACACTGGAAAGAGGACAGCTCAAGGATCTTCTAAGGTTAGTCACATCTCAAATTTCTAACTTGTTAAGAAACATAGTTTCTTAAAGATAGTAGTTAGATAAATAGATGACAACATAAATTTGTCCCTTGTATTTGAAAGTCTTACTAAAAATTTCTCAGCTATTCATATTGTTTTCTCTATCTGATTTATTTCTTAAAACAAGCCTCCAAAGTTTCTATGAGAATGAATTTAAAATGCTAAACAGATCTTCCTTAATCATCAGGGTAATTTAATGTATCTTTTAATCAGTAGCATTCAGACTGAATGATATTTGAACAACAAAGCATCCACTAGCATTCAATTTTAAGAAATTCTATAATTATTTATTGTTTATGTACAGAATTAACTATTATCCACAGTTGTCTTCACAAGTTGTCTTCACAAGTTTTACAGTTCTAGACGTTGCATCTTTACCTGGCTAGCTGGCCATAAATAAAATACAATTTAAGCCTGGTCTATATTATCCAGGCAGTTGCAGGTTTCTGTTCTGAGAATCTTTTCTAATTGCATCTGGCTGCAGATATTTCAGAGATATGGAGTTCAAATTTTGCAGTAGCAATTACATTTGGAGCAGGTTGCTACTGTCTTCTTCATTTGCTGTCTGGTCCTTCATTTTGGAAAAGGCAGGACCATGGGAAATGGCAGGAACCAACAGTGTGGTACATTCCACTGTGGTACCCCCACAAACAAAATTATTCTCCTCCAATTTGAATACTCAGGGGGAAATGAGGCAGTTTATACTGGAAATGGAAGAAATCCTGTATCTCAGGGAAGCCCTATCACAGTTTCTGCTAGAACATGGTTTACAACATGAAAATGCTAGAAAGTCTCTATTTTTCTGGCAAAATGAGCAGAATTTAATCTTTGTACTGTGGACTATTTTATCACAGCTGATTCTCACAAAGTGTTCCTTATGGATCTAAATATTTATCTAACACTATCTAGCTTCAGTGTGCGGTTCCTCTAGGCTTGAGGTTTTTCATGGTTTCTGTTTTGTATCAGCTTGGTTAGATGCATAGGTTTTCTTTCATTTTCTAGTAACTAGACATATCTGAAGCCTCCTGAGTCTTTCTTTATGTGGTTCATTTCATACTGCTTTTTTTCCTCACAAATGTCTGTCTAGTGGTATAGATTTCTGTGTATTTTTTTCAGACTCTTAAAACCAAGTAGTAAATTCAAGGCTTTGGTACACTGAGAGATGGGAATCCTGAGCTCTTACTAAAGTCAGTAGAAAAGTAGGAGGAAATTTCATCATCAGAATACTACGCTCTGGATTTAAAACCACTACTGCAAAGGGAATGAAGAGAAAAATCTATTTTGATCTTATTATAGCTTGACAAGATTTTGCATCATTGAAATATAAGATGAACTAATTGCATTAAGGCAATTATATTTCAGTTTTTTTACTTAGTTGTAAAACTAATTATAAAACAGTTTTTAATAAAATATTCTGTGACAAAGCCAATGTATTTTATATTGTCTTTATTACAAAATGGATAATCTCTTGTGCTGTAGTTTTATATTCTTAATCACATACACCATTTAGGCTCTAGGAAAGAAATGAAGATTATATATATATATATATATATTATATATATATATATATAAACCTGTCTCTTTGGCAGGGTTTTCTTTGTAAGTAGTCCAGGGATGTGATGAAATACTTTCATTAATGTAGCCTGAGTGATAGTATAGAAGGTTTTTCTCAATAGTGGTGTCGGTTCAACTGTGACATTATTAGGTATCTGCCTGTGACATGTCCTAAACTCTGTCAGAGATTTTTTCCTACCACTCAGTTGAGCCTTATCCCTAATTTTGTCCATCCCTATTAAGCCTCCAATTTGACATCTATATTTAAAGAAAATCACTGGTTCTCAGGGTAAGCTACAGTCTAAAAGATTCTTAAAGATAATCTCAAAGATAGACCGATTTCCTACTGACCAAGCCAGAGAGAGAGCAAAGACCTAAAACACATTGCCCGTTTCAGCTTCAACTTCTTAGCCTAAGACTATTTGGTTTTTAATGGGAGCTATATACATAAAATTTTTCCCCATCCTTTGTAGATTAGTCAGAGAAATTAATTAATTAAAAAGAAAAAAGAAATGTACGTATGTATGCAATTTGGTTGTTCTTTTTTCTCTCAAGTTAAGCTGAATATAAGAGAGTCAGAATATCAGTAAGAGACTTTGTAGAGCATCTAATCTTTAGAAAACATTAAGCAGAAACTCCTTAAAAATAGCTGTGTTTATAAAAAAGTCTTAAAATTAAGTTTCCAAAGCCATTTGAATATTTGTCATGATTGTGCTTGCTCCTGTGTAACTGCAAAGACAATCCATGTCCTGGAGGACTTGCACAGCAGATTGTTTGGGCCAGAATGTTATGTGATAACATGCCATTGCCAACCCTGACGATAACTTCACTTGGCAAGCACTCAAGCTATCTCACTAATTTCAGTGGAGTTAGATGTTACTCCAATTGAGTCACATTGTCTGAATCTAGAGGAGACAAAGTCCTGTAAGAGTGAAATATTTTGTTCAAGCATCTTATTTTGGCTGATAATTCTTGAAGTCTGTCAGTGTCTTGAAATGTACAGATGTACAATGTACAGATGCTTCAGATCAGTTATTTGCTAACATTGACTCCTATCAACATAATATGTCTTTGTAGTGTTGTAGACAAAAGTGGTATTTCTTGAATCACTGTGACACTTTATTGCATATCAACTGAAAGGAGGGTATCTCCAAGGATGTTTTCTCTGCACGTGGAAAACAGAAGGACAGCTGTGTGCAAGGGTGGATAATCAGGGAGTCATGTTCTGCAAAACTGCATGTGTTACCTTCAGTAGGTGACAAACACAGGGATTATAATCCAAGCCTGTCCTTTAAATGCCCAACTGAGGAACTCCCCTCCCAGTCACACAGACACAGCAACTGTGTTCTGGTTTGCTGGTTCAAACTTTCCTCTGAAGTGTCTGTCACTGGCCACCCAGATGTTTAACAAGCCATACTGATGTGCTAAGTGACAGACTCCTTCAGGCCTGGTGGACATGTCATGCTCACACTGTTGGGGTCAAACTGCTCAGCAAGCTTGGAGCAAGGCAGGAATTTTTGTCAGTTAAACTCAAGTATTTGCCTTGATGATTCAGATCTTTGATCCTCTTGATATTGTAGTTTGTCTAGAAACAATCTATGGGCAAATATATGGGAAAATTATTCAAGATATGGGGAAATCAAAAGATGAAACTGTAAAGAAAGTAAGATACACATAAATGATCTTATGGTGCCCTCTGACCTGAAGATCTATGAAATTTTTTATATGGAAAAAAGGTCAGCTGTTAAAAGCTGTAGTTGGCATGTAATATGACAAAGAAAAGACACCTAATAGATAATTTATAGAAACTCTCAGAGCAGGTAACTCAGCTGCGCAGGTGGTACATTGAGGCCAGGCTGAGGAGGTCAGTGGCAACACAGCTGAGTGGAACTGCGTGGGTGCGGTGGGTGGTGCTGGGGTGCAGGCTCTGCAGCCAGGAGGTTGCATGGGTTTGCTCGTCTCCTTGAAGCCTTTTTTATGCAATTCTCTACTTTTCAACTCACAAAGATAACCCAAGGTGAGATCGCTGCTTAGAAAAATGAGAAAACACAACAGTTGATGGTACAGTTTAACAAATGCTTAATTTCTTAAACTCAGGACTGGTGTTAGTTACCCAAACTATGCAAGCAGTTAAATGGCAGTTGTGCAACTTGGCCCTTACTACTTAAATAGCTGTGGGCTTTTGCTTTGAAATATTTGCTTCGTGTTTATTTTTTCTGATGAGGCATGATCGTGAGGTTTCTACACAAACTGCTGTCTGGCTTTATTGTTTTTAATGCTCTGGTTTGTGGTAGCTGTCAGTAGAAGCAAAACAGAAACCTTGTTCAGTTCCAGAATCTGTCTGGGTTGTTGGCTGTTCCCAGTGAGAGGATCGATTACTGAACTCAGCTACTCTGATTTCAACAAAGCTTGCTTGGCTTAGCTTTTACTCTTTCAAACTTACATCCACCCAGAAAAAAATGAGCATTTAGATAAAGCTAGCCATGTGCTTATCTACCTGCAGCATGAAAGCAAAGTTGGGCTCCTGCAATCTAGTTTAAACAAAAGAGGTTTTGTGCTCGTTGTAAAGCTGGATTTGAACTACTGGCAGGTAAATAGCACGTGTAACTCAGCCTTTGGGTAATTTGCAAGTGCCAGGTTAGCACAGCAGGAATAACTGTAGTGGCCTATGGGCAAGACTGACTCCTGTTCAGACATCGCTGGCAAAGAATCAATCATCCCTAGATCAGTCAGAGCTAAGCAGTACTTTTCAAATTATGAATACTGAGCACTTGTCACAATCTGCAGCTGAAAACTTATTCACTAAAATTATACAGTTAATTAATTGAAGTAGTACCTTTGAGAAAATTACAAGTGTTTTGCAGGCAATTTGTGAACAGGTAAAAGTGAAATTAATTGAATGAATGATTTGTTATGAACTATTCTCCCAGCAATAATTTAAAAGTAGGAACATTCTATTTTTCCTTTTCCTGATTTCACTAAAGAAAGTTTGAAATGTTCACCCATATATCCTGCCATAGCCACACAATCCCAGACTTGGCTCTTCTTTTAATCTTCTTTAGCACCTTGCCATGCTGTGAGAATTGCTGATATCTTTAGATGTATTCATGAAGCACCCTACAGCTGAAACACATTAAGAGTTTAGAAATAGAAATTGTCCACTTTAGTATTTTCTACTCAGTTTCCTGGCTGTATCACATTTACATTAGTCTACCATATAATGCTAGGAGGTAAAATTTTGTCTATAAACAAAGTTTTGAAGCTGTAATCTAACTCAGATTTCTGCCTGATATCTGAAGTAATTCTACCTCTGAAAGATCATTAACAGTTTTAGAAAAGAGAAATGAAGCAGTCTCCATCTTTTTCACTCTCTTTTTAGTGCTTGGCATAAATTTTTCATTTCCACGATTTAATGTGTTATGGTCTTGCCTCAGAAAACAATTTTTCAGTCTTTATTAATGAACACTCTTGTTTAGACTTAATGCATTTGTCAAAACTGCAACATAGTCTGACTTGACTAGATTGGAAGTGAATGCCATATACCTCCCGGAAATGCTCTGTTCTGAATATGAAGGTACTTTCATTGTATAATCTTGGTTGTTCACATGTGAAATATCTCTGAAACATAAAACAAAGTCCTATTTTCTTATATGTCTGTAAGTTATCTGTTAAGATGTCACCTTAACAGTGATATTAAGTATAATTGTGACACCTGGCAGCTTTTCTCTTTGCCAACAAGTTTTTGCCCCTGTGCAGTGGGTAATGGTGTGTAGCTCAAGAAGTCTCCTGCCTGAGAAGATTTTGCTATGTTTAATGAATTCCTCCATCCTTCATATTTTCATACACTATATAGGCTACTGGAAGCATTTTCAGAAGTAGCTGTGGGCTTCTTCCCTCTGAAATCACTAGAAATTTTACTCTTCTCTCTCACTCAAGCTAACATGAATTCTTTTGAAAATTCCATTCTACTTGTCTATACAGGAAAAAAAAGCTGTGGCCTACAAAGATAAAAGCTTTCTCAGAGAAACACTGGCATCTTTATATCACACTTGGGGAATTCTTATTAGCACTTTATTATACGGCTTTGGAGAGCAAAATCAGGTTGCTTTGCTGTCTCTGCCAAACTATCTGAGGAATCCTAGAGCAGCACAGAATAAATATCCTTAGGGCCTTTGAAAAGATCAGAGGTACCGTGACTGAGATCTGAGACTGCAGTTTCCTAGGACCTTGATTCTTGGAGCTCAAATTATCATTATTTAAACTAAAAGCTTCCTCCTTCTGTGCGAACACGTTTGATTTGTTACAATAACGCTGCAGAACAGTTTATTGAGGAACAATTAAACATCCTCTTCCCCCTCCCCATTCCTTCCAGGATCCTTTGAATTATAGTTGTCCTCACTAATTGCAGCAAGTTTGAGCTTACAGTTCCAATGCAATCTGAGGTGAAGAAAATCTTCAACTATATTTCCAACCAAGCCGTCCAAGTTCCCCTCCTCAAACTCTAAAATATTTAGCTTTATTGACACACACACAATGTGAATCAAAGAGAAATACTAGCATTTGTTAACAATTCATTTGTTTCAGCAGCAGCTTCTGACTGATTTGACATTACTCATTACAGCTATCACTTCCCATAAAGACAGTAATGTAGGCTTAGACCAGGGACCATGCTGTGAGCTGTGTACCTTTTTCGTAGATGAATTTATTCTACTATCATGTGTTAAGAAGAAGAGTCAGGCACTGCTGAACTTAGAAGGAAAATGGTTTTCATTTCCTCCCTCACCTCTGCATAAATTTGGAAAAAGTGAGAGTAGGGAATGTTGTTCTCAAGAACTTTTAGAGAAGCAAAGTAAGTAGGTAAAGCGGGTAAACCAGCTGATGTGTAGTCTAGGATGGCTGAAACAGTCTCATGTCTCCTTCTTCATGAGTAGCTTTTGAGATGACTTGCCTGTTGCCTGCTGCCTGATTGTGCTGGGGGGGGAGAAACGGTGTCAGTCTGATCTGTGCGTGGCCTGGCTGCTAATTGGTCAGTTCAACCCAGTGTTCCCAGATGACTAAACTGAAGATCTGTTTCAGCATTTCTCAGGTCTGAGATTTCTGCAAATGTGAAGATTTTTTTCAATTACTTAATGTTGTTCCAATTGGGATTGCTTTAACTGTGCCAAAATACTCTGTCCCCTGAATTATGTGTGTTTCATAGCCGTTGTGTTCATGAAGTTCAAAAGGGATGGGGGGGATGCAGCTCCATGCCCTGAGACACTGCTGAGGAAGGCAGGTGCTCCAAGAACTCAACCTGGCAGATTTGCCCTGAAGCCATGGATGTCCAGCTGTGAGGCATTGCTCCATAAATCCATGTGTGTTTCCCTGTGAGGAACTAGGTAGTTGTCGAAAGTTCATCACTAATGAGTTTTTTCAGTTTAAGTTACTTGAATGTACTCTATTAGTGTTTTCTGCAGAATTTTCTACATAAAATATTTGGTAGTTGTAATTCTAGTATCTTTATCTGCTTTGACAGTACTGCAATAGAGAAGTCCAAGTTTTAATTTCCTCACTATGTTTCCAGAGGAAATCTTGTCTTTGCTAAACACAAACAAGTCAGTGCATTTGTTCTTGTACTTTGATTTAAACCAAGTCAGCTCTAATTGCCTTGAGCTTAGTTTCACATCAATGAAATTGATACAGTATTTGTGAACTACATGATGGACAACAGAGACCAACTTTAACTTAGTAAACTTATTTTTTTCTAAGAGAAGGGGACTTCAGAGACCTAAAGAAATGCTGGAACTAGATGAATGTGGCTTGTTTTACTAACTGAGTTCAAAAACATTGCGCTGTTTGTGATATGCACATCATTCCAAGTCAATTTTTTTTCCCTTGAATCTCTAGACAATGTTGCCACAATAAGGAGAACGGATCACCAGACAGTGTGTGAATGCAGTGGGGGTTCGTGCTCATAAGACTATGGGTGTATCACCAAAAGGCTGATAAATCACTTGAAAGCAGAAGTGGAACACACTGAATTGTTAATTGCCAAGACTTATTTAAAGCTTCCAAATTCGTAGATTCAAAGCAAAACATAAAATAATTTCAAGTCCAAATCTGCTATGGGGTGTGATTTAAGAATATTATGCATGCATAAATCAGCTCTGCAATGTTTTCCACTGACTCAGATAGAACAAAAGAGCAAAGGCTGGATTTGCCATTATGTATTAGCTTCCAGCTTTGTTAAACACAGGACTCGTCTCCAGGATGGACCAACAACTTATTATTCCAGGTCAAACTAATGCCACCACCCCATCAAATTCCATGTTTTACTGTTAGTGAGAATAATAATAATAATAAAAAGCTAGACTTCAGCTCTGCAGTAGCATTACATGTATTTTCCTGCTTATATACACAAAACCAGAATTTGTGATCATGAAGGTATCTAGTCCTTGTGGTGTCTTGCTGATTCCTATTAAGTGGTAAGATTTCAACATAGGTACTGTGCACTTTCAATGTATACAAGACAGTGTACGTAGAGATCTGGAATGTGCTTTTTCTGTTGGTGGTATATAAACAGCACTTAGAGTCTCTCTAGACATAGAAAGTCATAGAACAGTTTTATTTGGAAGGAACCTTAAAGATCATGTGGTTCCAACCTCATGCCATGGGCAGGGACATCTCCCACTAGACCAGGTTGCTCCAAGCCCCATCCAACCTGGCCTTGAACACTGCCAGGTAGGAGGCAGCCACAGCTTCTCTGGGCAACCTGTGCCAGGAAAGAATTTCCTCCTAATATCCAATCTAAATCTCCCCTCTTTCAGTTTGAAACCATTCCTCCTTGTCCTATCACTCCATGCCCTTGTAAATAGTCCCTCTCCAGCTTTCCTGTAGCCCTTTCAGGTACTGGAAGGCTGCTACAAGGTCTCCCCAGAGCCTTCTCTTCTCCAGGCTGAACAGTGCCAACTCTCTCAGCCCATCTTCATAGAAGAGGTGCTCCAGCCCTCTGATCATCTTCATGGCCCTGCTCTGGACTCTCTCCAGCAACTCCATGTCCTTCTTAAGTTAGGGACTCCAGAACTGTACACAGTACTCCAGGTAGGCCCCATGAAAGAGAGAGAATCACCACCCTTGATCTGCTGGTTACACTTCTTGCACTTGGCCTTGTTGAACTTCATGTGGTTTGCAAGGGCCCACCTTTCAGGCCTGTCAGGGTCTCTCTGGATGGAATCCCTTCCCTCCAGCCACCAAACACTTGAACTTTTCATGTCAGTGCTTTGCTATGGTCTTAATTCTTTTTCAGAACTAAATACATGTTTAGTGATTATGTTTTCCTCCATGTGAAAATCTTTGAGGTGGAAATATTAGTAAGTTTCTTTCATAGGTTCAATTAACTGATGGTGAGAATAGCCAATGTCTGGTTCTCAAAATTGAGCATGATTTTTAAAAATGTACATCAAGATCTTCCAGGAATACTTGTTTAGTTTTCTTATGAAGAAACAGAGCAGTCTTTGTAAAAAAGCCTGTGTCCTAATTGACTTGTAATGCTATTTTGCCACCTGGATACCATCACAATCAAATGCAAAAATTATGAGATAATGCAATAATGATTAGCCAGAATACAGCTGTGAAAGTGCACAGATTAATTTTATCACATGTAATGCACAGAAAAGAAACAGTCAATAAACCTTTAAATGTATTTGGAAGTGAAAATGAAAGGCTGAGGTGGATATTTTCATTACTAAGGGCAAATTCTGTGCTTGGCCATGTACACCAACTTATGCATGGGTGCGAGATGGCATGTAATAATGCTTGTTGCTGAATGCTGAGAGGAGTTGCCCTTGTTCCCAAGGAAACAATGATAGCCAGAAACATTCAGATGCATCATGTGATCACCTAACTGTATTAAAGCTCATTGCTTTAGATAGAGACTGTGTCCTGAGGTAGGAAAAAAGGGAATGGGACAGAGATGATTTTGTAGTTTCTAAATAAGTGTTTATAAACCCTATTTCTCAAGACTTTGGCTTGTATCTGATGCCAATTCCAGATTAAATTATGAGCAAATGTTTGAGTTTCTTCTTGCAATCTGTCTCAGGCTTTCATATCAGGCCACCCAAGAGGGTGCTTTGTATGAAGGGGTTTTCCTAACCTCCAAACAGGTGTTCAGATGCTGAACTCAGGCTGCTCTCTATTGGAATTCAGTACTGCATCTGCCAAGTGAGGGCCATAGTAGCGTTTAAAAGAACACATTTCTTTCAGTGAAGTTCTTCTCACACACCCTAGAGGACTTGTTATCTATTGAAATAAGCTATCTTGATATATTTCATTAAGTGTATTAAACATTGTATATTGAAATATCATAGAAAATTTACTAGCCGGATGGACTTGCTTTCATGAGAGGTTTACTTTGATAGCTAGATTTTTTTAAAACATTTTTAATTTTTGTATTGCCTTCCACCCAAATAATGTATTGTCATAGGGTATCTAGGGCAGTCAGGGCTGAAGATCTAAACCCTGCAAATTACAAGGCAATTAATTTTTTAATTATTTGGTAACTTCAATTAGAGTGACTAAATGATGTACATAATTGCTTCATTATATGCAAATATGTATTTGTAAAGTAATTAAAGAGTATTATATGTGCCAGGTAAATAGTAAAGAGGGAAAGAATCCACACATACGAATTTGGCTGAAGACATAAAGTAATCTAGACAGAGGGAGCCAACTTTGAATTGCTTTCCATTACATCTGGGGGTCAGATTTTCAGTTCATATTGTGAATTTTTTGCTTTCCAAAACTAGTCTACAAAATAGCTAAAGGACAATTGCTGAGCCACTCTGGTTTTCTGTTTCTCTGCTTTCAAAAAGAATTGTTCTGATGTCTCCCCCTTGCAAAAAGTTCTGTAATTACTTGGATACAGTTAATGAGAAACTTGAGTTTTGGCAGTTACAGTGTTTGAAAGAACAGGAACTTTAACAATTAGTAGCAACAATTTAAAGTTTACCACCATCATTTTGATCTCTCTCAGCATTATGGAAATGAATTTGTTTTGCAGTTACCCATTCTCGTGGCAGGCTTTGTCATAAGAGCAAGGGAGCAAGATGAAAGCCAATTATTTGTTAGGAAGTGTTACTGTGTGCTCTGTAGTGGGAATCCCTGGCATCTTTGTTTCCTCTACCAGGAGTTTCAATTATAGGAAAAATATGTAATAATAACCTTGGCATGCTGTGATGATGAAGTTATCATACTAAAGAGGGAACGGCTGAAGGCTGGTTTTAGGAGGCTTAGCAAATTTTGTTATCCAGATACGAAACAAATATCACAAATCATGCTGGGACCTGTGATGAGCTCCAGTTCTGCTCAAATACAGAGCACCTTCCTGGGAATTTTAAGGAAGGTTTTACTAGTGACTGTCACTTCACTGGCATTCTCAGTATGGGAATACAATGTCCAAGGCAGAGAGAGATTTAGACCGTGTGTGTATGAGAGAGTGTTAGAACATGTTCTGCTTCTTTCCTTGCCTGCCTTTAGAACCACGGATGAGCCCTTAAGAATTTTAGGGCATCATGTTTTGCAGAAATATGGTGAGAGTTAAGAACTTATTGTGCAAATAGATAAGTGGTAGGCTGGAGCAATTGACACCTCCTTTTACCCAGAAGCCCTCTGACAGACTATGCTGCAAATCACACTAGATATTGCTCCCCAAAAACTTTCCAGGAGGAATCTCAAGAGACAAGATTTATGTAAGCCTCACATTCTATGCTGCTTTTGACAATGCCTCTTGGAGGTGTTTTCCTTCCAACCTATTTGTATTGTAACCTACAAGCATATATTTAAAGAACATCTTGTTTCTGCCAAGGATTCAAGGCAGCTGAGCATGTCGACCTGCTGTTCCATGAGAGGATTAAATGGTCAAAGATTGCAGAAATACTGGGCAGCTTTTAATGGAGAGGCTTCAAAAGTCTTTTGTGCCTGTCCTAATACAGAAAGAAATTAGAATACTTTTCAGAGTTGGCATTGAGTTTCCTACTTGGAAAAGCACTTATTCAGCAAAAGCAAATGATTTCTTTACCACTTCAAACTACAGACCCTTCTGAAATGTAAATTAGGAAAATGGAGGTCTCAGCGCTTGGAAGAGCTCTGATGATTCATTTGTTATGATGTACCTCCCTGCTCTGCTCTACCTCGACTCATACAATGGGGCTGCCTTGCATTGTTCAGCTGCATCAAACAAGGAGGAACCACATTTAAAAGATTAAGCTACAGGGATGTATGCTGCTGCAGTTCATGAAATGCCACCTCTATCAGCTACAGCAATTAGCTGTTTCTCTTGTCTCTGCTTTTAAGTTACAAATTAATCAGAGTGCCAGTGAACTTGCCTGGTACAGCAAGAGAAGAGAAAGAAGTCCGGTTTTTAATGAACATAAATGCAGAAGTAAATGTGCAGAAGAAATTTCTCAGTGCTCTACCATAGAGAGAAGAGAGGTAAAAGAAAATGACTGCGAATGATATGAGACTACCATCCTGACACTGCCATTTCTGTGTAACTCCAAATGCGTGGTTATTTATGACTGGAGACCAACATCTCTAGTGAGCAGGTGATACACTTCTGAAAACATAAATGATTTGTTTTTAAACTGTCTGAAAGTGATGAAAATTATTGTGGTGGTGGTTCTTTTCACTTTCATAGGTGCAATAAGTGGTGGTTCTTTTCACTTTCATAGGTGCAAGTAAGGTAACAATTTTATGAAACAGAATAATGCTTTTTGTGAGTCATTCTGTTTAGTACAGCAGGACTGAATATATTATACCTAAATTGAAGAAAGCCTCTGCACTAAACTGGAAATGACACTGGGAAGTGAAATGTCAATCTGTGAAGGCTGTTCTGAAGCTTGCAAATGGCAGCAGACGCTATTCTACAGAGATACATATTTAAATGCAGATTTCTGTATTTTTGAGCAGTGCTATAGCAATGCACAGCAGGCTGTAGAGAACAGCATTCAGGCTGGATAAACCTTTGGTCCATCAGGCACCTTGCTGTGGATCACTCTGCAGAAGTATGTGCTCTTGCTGTTCTCCTTGCTGCTTTGAGAAAGTTTGTGCTGATTTGTGGAAATCTGTCTAATCTTGCATGACACAGCTTTGTGATACTAGCATATGGCAAAACACTGACTTCAAACGTTCTGCCTCAGGAGGAGGAGATGACCTTGCTAAGAGCAGGTGGAAGGGGCACTTTTGGTTATGTCTCTGTTAGTATTTAGATAACAAGGTAGCTTTGGTACCTTGTTTTAGGATATAATAGCTTAATAACAGCACTCACTGTTTTATCAAGCTGTTTTTCTGTCACTCACCTCAAACCAGTGTTATTTTAGGTTGATTGGTGCATTAAATAATCCCACAGAATGGACCATGAAAATTACTGAATTGAGTTGTAAGAGTGTGGGGGGGTTATTTTGCACAAATTTGCTTATTCCTGCCTGTATTGCTGGTGTCTCATAAATGATAATACTAAAAACAACCACTACATTGAAGATTGCCAAGACTATTTTGCTTTTGGCCTCCTTTGTGTTCATCCATGCCTACAGATTTTTTTTGAAATCTGGGAAGGGTCAAAACTTGATGCAAACACAATATATTTAGAAAGTAATTAGCTATGTTATCACTACGATGTTCTCGTGCATGTGTTTGAGAAGGCGGAATCTTTGCCTTCACGAGGGAAAGATATGTAAGTGTTTTCTGTGAGGATCTAAAGCACTTCTAGCAGTTGCGTAGCCAAACAGGGAGCTCACTGCTGACACCATATCTGTTGTCTGATGTGCAGGAAATTATTCTGAAATGGCAAAGTATTGTCATGGGATAAGAACAGAACATGGTATCAAGTGAATTAACTAATTATTTTTGTGGGGTGAAGGAGCTTTGAACTAGAGGAACATAATTTCTTTAATTTTGAGATGGCATGACAGTTGCTGTTATACCTCTGCCTCAAAAAAAAAAAGGAAGGTTACAAAATAAAGCAAGTTTGGAGGTGAGCTTCGCTGACATAAATGGCAAGCACGGCATTTTAGTGTAACATCTCCTGGTGCTTTGGTAGCATTGATGAACGCTTGTTCTTACTCTGAGCACTTAGTTGAACAGCCAGTCTCCTTCCTCCCTGGTGTAAACTGATACAAGGCTAAAAATCTCTCATGGACTGTTGCTCCTCCCAGCACTGGTTTAACCTTTTCTCTTTGCAACTACAAAAAAGTACTTCTACAAATAAAAGAAAAGCTTAAAATTTAGTATTTTAATGTTATGCCTGTAAAGTTGTATCTTTACATATATATGCCTTTATCATATATGCACCAAAGTCCCTCCTCATTCAGCAAAACCTTTAAGAACATAAATTCAGTGGGAATTATGTATTCTCTTAATGCTAATCCTTAACTTGGGTTGTTTCCTTGGACTCACCTTCTTCCTGAATCTCAATCTGAAGAACAGTTTCTTTATCTTCCCTGAATAAATGAGTTTACCTTATTTGTACCCAATTCTCCATCACTGTCAAGTGCCCACCAGTTTTTTACTTCTACAGGTCCTGGATTCTGTCCTTCACAACTACAAATTCTCCTGTATTGGCAGATTTTTTTATAATGGCTGAATTATCAGAGAGAGACACTGAAAGCCAGGAAGATTACATATAACCGAAATTTCTTAGGATTGCATGATCCCCTGGTTGTTTCGTTGCAGATTGTTTGCCATGTGGCACAGTCTGATGAATGTTGAGTTGCCTTTGGGTGGCTGCAGTTTGGTTTCTGAAGATCATTCGTTAAAGATGCATGAGCACAGAGGAGAAATCAGCTTTCTTTTCCTTTTTTACCACTCAAGATCATTATAACACAGGTGCTTTTAGTTTGGAGTGTGATATTGCTGAAGTGCAGGATAGATGTAGACTAATGGCTTTGAAATATCTATTGCTATTCATTACACTCTGTGAAATGATTTTTGGAGGATTTACTATAAACCACTTAATTTTCAAGATCACAAAGACCCTGAAGCAATGCTAAGTCCACTAAAACCCTTTCAAATTCAGTGAATTCTGGATAATTCTAAGTGGCTTACTACCTGTGACTAGCCTCTAAGCTCTCTGCTTTCAGTGCAAGGCAGGCGGCTCAGCTAATTGTACCCTATATTTTGACAAAATATATGTTTAAAAAAAAATCCAGGTGAGTTATTCTGTTTGTGTCATGTTCATTGGTTCTTAGTTCTGGTTCATTAATTTTTTCTAACTAGGCACAGCTCAAGTGTTAACCGTAACAGCTGTAAGCCACTGACAGCAATGCCACTTGTATCTGCATCAGAGGAAAATTTCCAGTATTCCCCTACATAAAAATGAAAAGGGGCTGTTTTACTGCTCAGAAGAGACTGCTGCAAAGGCTTGCTCATGAGCAGACATGCCTAAGACACTGTTATTCCTGACCAGAATTTGCCCTGTCAATTAACACTCAGCACGGCAGATACTGCCAGGGACAGAGCTAATGCACTGTGTCATGATTATTGTACTCCTCTGAGCATAAATTGTATGGGGAATGGTTAGTAATTAGCTGAAGCCAAATAAACTCTATACTTGTCTTCTTTTGTTATTAAAGTCCAGGCTGATAACAAAAGAAGCTCTGCTAATTAGCACAAAACCATGCAAGAGGCCTGACTGTGCTTCAGGAACTCTTTTACACATGCATTTTTGTTTAAATGAAAATTTGACCTGAGAAAGCAATGGGCAATGATAAAATAATTGTACATTAATAAGCAGTAATTATTTTATAAATTAAATTTAGGGATCCTTTTTCCTAATGGCAAAGAATAATTAATAAAACAATTATATACAGGTTTATGGATAAAGATATCCAATCAAATACATGTGTGCACGCAGCCCTTCCCCCAGACTCTCATGGGTGGAACTGAACAGAGAGCTGGATTAGAATTTTGCTAATATTCCACATTTCCAGCAATAAGATTTGCAGAATCTGCATTTTGTGCAGTTTTAGAGGAAAAGGTACCTTTCAAATGTTTTTTTTTCTTCATTCTGATTCAAAGAGTGTAGGAAACACATAAAGAGTTCAGTACAAGTGAATATTTGAAATGTTAATTTTATTTTATACAAATGTTCTGCTGCCTGGAAGGATGGGTATTACACTTGCTTTCATTGACTCATGGTTTCAGTAACTACACAATAAATGTTCCAAACCCTGAAAACTACATAGTGTAGCTTTTTCATGCATAACAATGTCATAATGGTGAGATCAAATTTCCCATCAGGATTAGAGGCTCAGCTGCTAGAAGGGTGCCTGGCTTTCTGGGGTGTAGGTGTCTGAGGTGTAGGCTGTAGGTATCTCAGACTTGCTGCTGGTGCTGGATAGAGTACATTCTGCTCTTCAGTTTAGCCTACTGTAGTTATGGCCTTAATGTGTGCAGTGTGAAATAATAATATAAATCAAATGTTAAAAAAGGTAATGATATGGTGACAGATAAGGGTTTCAAGACACCAAAATGCTCCAGAAGATCTGGAAGCTGAGCAGCCAGTTAAATCATCCTTGTTGCTCCTTTATGCTAAGGAGTAGCAAAAAGGTGAAAGGCAATAGTTTCAGCTATATTTTGTTCCTGTCTCTTCTCACTAGCAGTTAAGACTTGATCTAGAGTATGTCTGCTGTGGACCTATAAAGATGAAACCTGTATTCACACCTTTACAAGTTATGAATTAATAATCCAAAGAGTGTAGTACAGCTAACTCCACTAACCCTGGGAGGGACAAAGGCTGTTGATGGGGCTAGTCAGTACCTTTCTCAATAGTTGTTTGTTTGTTTTAAAATAATAACCTAGTTTAATTTTAGAGCAGTGAGATATTAACATATGCTGCATTAAAAATAAGAATGACACTGATGTTTTGCAAGTTATTGAACCCTCCTTCTACCACCATCTTTATAAAATACCCCTGCTGTTTCCATGCTCTCCAGTAGATCTCTGTACCTGATCAGTAGATAACAGCCTCTGCTGTCCCAAGCATATCTCAGTGTCCAGAGGAATGAAGCATGTTCCTGAGGTTTGCTCCTAAATTGGTCAGGATTAGTGCTTAGTCCTGTTTGTAAAAATCCTGCCTTGCTCCAGGTGCTCATGTCACTGAGTACCATATTGTGTGCTGCATAATCTCACCAAGGACTTTCTGCTTTCTGGGTCTTGATATTTATTGGGATTTTTATTTTTCTTTTTTACAATAAAATATAGACACGTCTGCTTATCCAGCTTCTCTCTTGGTTCAGCACAGAGTGAGACTCAAAGAGAATGAAACTTCTTTTGTGTCTTTTTTTTTCTGTGAAAAGGTGGGCAAATAGAGCTGAGTTGTAGCTCCAGAGGTCAAGAATTTTGGTAGAATTAATAACAGTTAAAGAGTCAAATGTTTAGCTGATTTGTGTGTGATTCTGAATTAAGGAGTCATGGCTGGTGGCTGATTTTACTCAGCTGTCTGTATGCTTTAGTGTATGCTTTTTAATTTAGGTTATAGGTCACATTTCTTACCTATTTATTCAGTACCTAGTAGGTTTTGGGCTTCACCACAAGTTAAACTGGGGAAAAAAATGTCTAGACTGTTAGAGTAACACAGAAAACTTAAATCTGCTTACTATTTGTAGACCTCACCAAGGCTTGTAGAAAAAGAGAGACACTGAAATTCGTGAGACTTCTGGATTCCAGTGTGCTCAAACACCAAAATGCTTCTGCTTTTCAACTATAGCAACTCTGTTGTTTTCAGAGAATGATTTAGAGTTTTTTAACTCATACAAGAGAAATCTAATAAGATCCTTTTTGAGATAATCTGTGTGTGTTTTCTGGACCTCTAATAGAATTAAACATTACTCTCCTAGTGCATTATAACCACTGCATCCCAAACTAATGTGAAAGAACATGATGTAAATTTTAGGAGAAATATTTTTCTTTCTGTGCCATTCCAGCTTGCTTCTTCACTCTGATAACAGTGTTTACACTTCAGATAGCAACAACCCATACTAAAACACACCAAGTGTGCATGTGCGGGGAACGCAATGCAGCAGTTTATCTATTTTGGCAGCTCTGCTATATTTCTCTTTTTTTTTTCTTTCCTCCCTGAAAGTGCTGCCTAAGCACGTTTTCCCAGAGAGCTCAATAGCTGCTTCATGTGTATAAACTGATGTCTATGGCTTACAAGAAAGATATGATAGAGGAAAACTCTGGAATTGCTGATATAGACAAATTCATTAAGATAGCAGTCTGCTTATCTAAGCTTATCGATGTGTTGTAGTTATAGATCACCTATTATTATAGAAATTAATTTCTGTTTCTATTCAGTTGATCTTTATCATTAGTTTTGTCCCTACATAGATGGCTCTAAATCACTTCTCTCAAGATCTAGAGATATTTCACATTTAAAAGACAAAATACTTCTGTCAGTTATAACGATAAAGACAAAAATACATAGCTGTAGTCCATTGGCCAACAGTGTGAGGTCTTCAAGAAAAGCACTACAAATAATCAGTAGGATGAAAAGGACTGCAAGTGACCCTGTTGAAGACTATGTTATGGACTTTGCAGCTTCAGAGCTGACTGTTAGGATAAGAGAGCTGTAATAGTGTTCAGCCTGTTGACTAGCATTTGCTCCAGCCCAGTAAAGGTGACAAGTGACTGGTGTCAAGGGGTCCTCCTGGGGCTCTTGTGAGATGTGTGTGGGATTGCAATCCCCTTGGTGGAGAAGACAGGACAGTCTCTAGGGCTACTGCTCTGACTGCTTACATTGACCAAGGGTATAATACACCTAGACTGGGACACTCCGCATCCAGCACGGTGCCTGTGCAGAGAGGCCCGTGACTACTTCATAGAGTGTCCCAACAGCAGTCACAGCTCTTCTAATGCCATCATAACCCGTGCATTACAGATATAAACCACTCATCATGCTAGAATCAAAGTTACTTTTGTTCAAAGGATACTGATGAATTCAAAAGTACAAATGTTGATAAAATTCTCACAAACCATCCAGGGGAAAAAAGCAGATAAATGTTATGTCCCCCATTTTGCAGAAAGTGAAGCTGAGATTTAAGATGCTGTTTCCCTGGGGGAGGTACCTTGCCTGTCCCTGAAGTATCTTTTTTTGAGGCTGCCAGCTTATGATGTATGTATGAATAAAATGTCATGATTAATGCTGAAAAGGGGAGTGATGCCATTCATTGTATTTAATGCTGTCATTGGCATCATGTTCTTTTTAGCCCTAAATTAAATTCTGAAATTTTATTCATTAATGTATTTGTAAAGGAAAATTGATAGAGCTCATTTCGTCAGATGGAACCTCGAGCATTTTTTTAATCCTGGCTTGAAAGATCTATATATTTGCTGCCCTGTGGAGGCCATGGTGAATGAAATGCTTAATACCAGTGGTAGAGGAGACAGATGCTTGGGTGAACACTGGTTCCTGTGCCCCTCAACTCTGCTCTGGCTCTGCGAAACCCCTGCTCTGTTGAAGGTTTAATTGCCTCAGTGTGAAAATTGTCTCTGTCAGGCAAAGATGCACCATGGATATGAAACTTCTGGCACAATTTTTGAGCTGTGTTGAGAACTACCTTGCACAGTTGTGCGATTTGCACTCTTATATGTAACACGTGTGTCTTACTGCTTATGAAACTTTATGCCAAAATTTAATATACCAAGTATGAACAGCAACAGTAAATTATGACTAATGTTTCAAATGCTTTTATAATGCAGTTAAAACCTACAATAAAAAAAAGTGTTTGTATTTCAGTGAATAGCTCTTCAGCATAAATGTTTTCATAGTTGTCAAGTTACTTTCAAAATTTTATATGGGTAAGTAGCTGGCAGTACCAAGAAACCGTCACACCAGATAGGAAAACATAATTGACATCATTGTAGTAAAACAAGTAATTTGTCCAGGCAGCCTGGATTATATTTTCACTGCATAGATGATACATATTGGTGTTTAAACAGGTACCAATGTTCAGGTGTTTTGAATGGAAATAAATGAGTGCTGATGGGAATTTCATAGTATGGGAGTAGTTGCTTGTCCATTGTCAGTTTTGATCAAAGTCACTGGAAGCAGCAATCCAGTGCTGCTGTTTTGGATGTGAGTTGTTTACTTTTCTGAAAGGTTTTGGTAGTGATCAGTCATGAAATTACTTGAAGTTTGGGAACTTGGGTACAAGGTTAAGAGTTGATATTCCAGATGGCATCCCCTCAATTTTTTTTATTTTATTGTCTGGGTTACTGTTTTTTGTAATTATTTAGCCTTGTCCTGCTCTTTTTTTTTTTTCCTGGTAAGATCTGACAGATGCTGATTCATCTGAAGTGTTGATTCTGATTTAGTTATTGTCTGTGATCTCCTAGAAAAAGCTTTATGGGTATTATTTTGAACAAGATATTAAAGCAATGAGAACACTGTATTGTTAATGAAATCCAAAATAGTATCTAAAACCAGGTAAACAAGGGTTCTTATTTTTAGTGGTACTTTCAAAAAATGTTAGCTTGTTATGTTGGACACTTAGGCAGTGAAGCTAATAACTTTGAAGAGTAACTGTTCAGTTAAAGACTAGAGTTTTTGCTGCTTCCAGGGTAGTTTGGGAAGGTCAGAGTGAAAGAGCCAGCATAGCTATCTTCAGCTGTTTGCTGCAGAACACGTATTTTGGCTGGTTGCTGCATTGCCAACAGGAGTGATGAAACCATTCCTGTTTTGGTGCACTTCTATAATCAACTCACTTTTCAGACACTTATAATTCAGTCCTAAACTGGGCTTTATTCTTGAATTTGGCAGTAGCATTAATCTTGAAGGAAGTTTTCTAATCTAGTGAGAATGCAAACAATAAGAAATGAATGGTTTTTAAATTTCTGTTTATTTGCCACATGACAAATGCAGCTGGCAGCCCCTGATCCCCCAGGCCTGGGAATCCTTGTGGCCTTACAGCTTACAAAGAATTCTGCCAGGTAACAACTGAGCCTGGTAAATAGTAAAAAATTGGAGAGCTTACTATAATTTATTAGGGCAAGTTACGAAAACGTAAAGGGATGAGCTTGGATAGACCCCTGCTCCGTAGAAAGCTCCACTGAAGCACTGTATATACAAGCTTGGTCGAGGCCCCTGCTGCTCTGATGGTGGGAGAAGACATTTGCATGGCAGATCCACCTGTCTCAGCAATAGTTATCCAGGTTTGTCACTTTGATGTCATAGGTATTTTTATTCTATTGATTTGTCAAGAATTGAGAGAAACTTGCAATTTACTGTGAATTCAAATGACAGCCAAGGTTTTCTCCTTTAGCACCCTCTCATGACTACTTTCCAGAGAGTGTAATTTAGGCAGGCAGGGATGGGAGTTGAGATTGTGAAGACTGTGACTGGCAGAGAATATATACACAGAACATGGGATATGTTGTGGTGTCTCGCGTTAATTCTTTGGGGAACAAATTGAGTTGAAGCTTAAATTTTAATTTGACAACATTGCATTTAAACAAATAAATGGTGACAAAAGCTGTTGCATTCCCACACTGATTCATGATTTGAAACAGAGCCAGTATGTATCTCAGAGGATCTTACACTAACACTAGCAGAGAAGACAGGGCATCAAAACTGTTGGCTTCAGAGCAGCAGGAAACTGATTGATTTCCCCTCATCCCTTCACAAACTTGGATTAGAGTAGCTCTACAACAGGCCAATCAACAAGAAATAGTGGCACTTCTGACAGCATTGCAACCTTTTATTATCTCCACCTGCACCACTTGACATTCACAACTCCTGCTAGGAAATGTGGGATAACATTCAAAGTACAGGAGTCTGTGGTAGGCTCTTGTGTGCCATGCGATTATGGAAGTACTGCCCAAAATAATTTTTTAATCTTATGGAGCTTTTCACCTGAGGGTGGGAAAGTTAGAGCTAAGATTTGGGTGAAAGATGAGCCACCTGATGCCATAGGGATGGAGTTCAGGTCTTCAAAACAGCTGTATGAACACGTGGATACACTTCAATGCTAGACCCCTGGTAGTGTTTCCTATGCCTGGGCTTGGTCAAGCTCAGTGTCCTGGATGTTTCATCACATGAACTAGCAAACTAGTTTAGATTTCTCTCCAGAAAACTGCAGTGTGGGATTGGACATGCCTTGACTTACTTTATTGATTTCATTAATATTGCTCACAATTTTTAGAGAGGGAGCAGAGTGTGACCCTTGCACTATCCAGTCCTAAGCATCTTGTTGCTGGCTGCTCAGTTTGTGTGAACAATCCCAGCCCCTTAGTGTTCACTGAAACAGTGTTCATTTACAGCTGATGAGCATATTACTTCTTGTCCTTGACAATGCAAAGGAAAATTCCTAAGGCTACTACATTAACCAATAGATTTATACAATCTTCTGTCATGTTTGTTTCAGAATGTATGCGATGCAGTGTGCAATGAGAGAAAACCAGGTCCAAGCTCTTCTGTCAGTTGTAGCGATACAGATTCAGACTAACAGCATTACTTTTATTGGAGCATCTATATCAGTCCACTGGAGAGCAAAATCTCTCTTTTGATATTTTGGATCTGAGTGTTAAAATAAACCATCACAATTAAGCTAGAGAAGATGTTAGATATGAAAGGAAAAGCAGAGGGGAGTTATTCACATTTTTTTCTTATGATGTTATAAACTGCTAGAGCCATTTCAATTTGTAATGAGCCAAAAATAACTCACCATAAGGGTTTCACAAACTCTTCTCAGTTTTTATCACTACCATATTAAGAGAAGAAAGAAGAAATAGAAAGGATAGTAGGTTTAATGTAAAAATGGAAGTGAGTAATGTTGCAATTGCTCTTTTAATATGCTTTAATATGCTTTTTGCTCTTCATTTATATTATCGAGTCCTCTTTGTGTTAGACCTGTTACAGTGGGCAGTTTATATATTGCCTTATTTAAAGACAACCCCTTGTGTGTAGAGGCTTTCATCAGTATCAGGCCAGATTTTGCTCTCATTTTATTTGGAGGACAGTCTGAGCAACTCAGCCAAGCTCACTGAAATGTTCCAAATGACCAGCAGTATGAAACAGCCTCATCTTCTGTCTCTTGGTGAAACTTCTATTAATGCTGCTGATTGCAGTGTACAGATCTGAGGAACTATGGCTAATGAAAACAGCATTTATATTAGGGAAACATCACTTAAAAAACTGGTGAGAGTTGTTCATTGTAGCTTGAATCTTCATTTTGTTTGGCTAAAGGCTTAGGAGGGCATCAGAGACAGAAAACAGTTAAAGAAATTCTCCACTTAGCCTTTTGCTGTGGTGTCTGAGGGGCCACTTTTGAGGGAGGACATTCCCAGAAGTTTACTTACTGAATCACAAGCTCCAGGCATAAACATGGCATTTTCTTGAGGATTTGGGCATGATTATCAGCTACTGTGACACTGAACCACATGCAAGTCTTAAGCAGATCCTCCAGTTTCTGGGACTCTGGTGTGAAAATAGGTATTAACTTACTGTGCTGTCTTATAGGGCAGGAAATTTCTGTCTCCCCTTTAGTTCTTTATTCTGTAGCTGCTTTTTGTGTGTACAAAGGATTATGGGAAACAGAAGAACAAGCAACTGATATCTTTTCCCATTCCTTGCAGAAGAGGAGAAATCTGAACCCATCAAGGGGGGCCTGTATTAAGAAACATTAAAATAATGATAGGTGTCATTTTGATATAACTACACCTCATGGTCTCCATTGAATTAATGATGTATAACAGAAATACTGAAATTAATGTCAGGCCCTAAAACTGCTTGAATGATGTAAACAGGAAGCACATAGAGACTTTGGGGGGCTAATTTGAGAATTCATAATTAACAGGGATGGATGGAAATTAATTGTGGAACACTTTGTCTTGTACAACTTCTTGTGGGAAGAGCTGGAATTCCTGTCACTCAAGCAACATTAAAGCAGAACGGAAGAAACCCACTTAAAACATCACACTGGTGGGAACAGCTCCCCTTTGGCAGGTTCAGACCTTCTCTACTGCTGCAGGGTTTCCATATCATTTTAGTCTCCTATTTCAATAAGGCTATAGCTACCTGGGAAGCTAATGCTGGGCTAAGACATGCCCCAAAAATAAATGCACCACTCCATTGAATTCACTGAGAAAAAGTAAGAGTAGAAGTGGCCTGATTTGATTCAGGTTATGAATACAGTAAGTGTAAAAATGTCAGGATTGATTCTTACATTAACTTCTGTATTGAAATTTTATACCAGCTTTTATTTTCACTTCTATCAGTGCAATCTCAGCTGACATTTAAATGATAATAATAAACAAGAAAATTGACACCTTTCCATTGATACAGAATTGAATTTGGAAGAAAGTAAAACCCTAAGATTATACTGGGGCAACAGCTCCAATCCTAAATAAGTGAAAGCTTTCCTTAAGATAGAATAAAATATAATGACATTCATACCTAGTAATCACAGGCTTTTGTTCCTAAACTGATAAAATATGTGAGAACAGCAGTAATAAAAAAAACCACAAAATTGAAATAATGTGAAAAATTAATAGGAAGAACAATCCACTCCATCATAATGGGAATTTACTGAAGAGTTATCTGAGCTCCGGAGGCTCTCCTTTGTGTAACTTCAAGTGTCTGAATGACAGGCATTGTGAAGAAATTAAAATGAAAACAGCAGAAGTCTGTTCAGTTTAGCAGATGGAGGATTTGGAGAATGCTGGTACTTTGGGAAGTGTGTGGTCCTTGGGAGATTTGTTCTCCAGCATGGTTTTGCTATGGAACAAAAAATCCGATTTAAATAGCTCTATAGATGCATCATTTTAATTTATAAATTGCTCTCTGAATTTCTTTAAAAGAATGCCACTGAGTTTGCCATGACATTCTTTCATCCTGAAAAGAGGACAACTAAGTTTCTGGCCTTTAGAGGGGCAGCTTCAAGAACAATAATTTGATCAAACATTTTCTGTTCTGTTTATGAATTTGGGAACATGTATCAGCTAAATTCTGTCTGTGCTTTTAATATTAATGGGAACAACAATAAGAATCTGCATAGACACAGAGGGATCAGCATATACAGATCTCCCAAAACATAAAAAGGCAAGGCCGGGTTGGAACTATCTAACTATTCAGAACTATCCTTCTCTTCTTTTGGTTTTCTGTTATTTATTATGCAAGAATCTTGTTTTGCTCTGCCAGAGAGATTAGGAATGGCACTCAGGAAAATGTGCACCCAGTTTCTAGGGAGTAGTACACTTTCTGGTTTTAAATTACTTAGCTGTTTATCCACAGTATGTTTAATAAAGGTCAGTGAATTCTGCCTAGAAATGTCATCAATGCTTTCCTCAACTTCTTGACCAGCATTATCCAAGTAGAATTTTCAATAGGAATTTTGCTCTAAACCACGTATAAAATTAAATATGTGATCTCAGAAAGCTGGTTCACTAATTGAAAAAATCTTTTTCAAGCCAGCTCTCAGCTGTAATTTTGTTGAATATTGATATCAGACTTTTAAATTTTTATGGTTTTTTTTTTCAGTTTAATGGGAAGCCAAAAAAGTATTGCTATGAAATGATCCTGGCTTCTATTAACAGATTGCTAAGAGTAATGCAGCAGCAGCACCGTACCTAATAGAGGGAATATCTACTTGTTGATTTTTTGATTGCTGACATTTCATGTGAAATGGACTATCCATTTATTGCTGGCAAAGTAAGTACAGGCCAGTGCCAATATAATACAACTAAACTGAGTGTATCATCCAGACATTCATTTTTTCAGAGCTTTGGAAAGCAAACCCGTGACCAGTATTGTTTATTAAATCCTCCACCTTCAAATGCTGCCCTAGATCCTTCCCTTTCAGCTACATGTTGCCAGACCATTCTTCCTGTTAAAACGGGCTGCTTGCTCTAACAAGTGCCAGTGTTATTTTACATTTGGGGAGTTTTGAACCCAACAGATCCATCTCTCAGTCTATACCAGACTGGCCAAATTTTAAATGTCTACTAGCAGTAGGTGGTTGAACAACATGGGACACAAACTATGTATACAAATTTTTTTTGCTCTCCCATATGATCCTGACTGGGAGCAGGTTGCTCTCTAGACCATCATTCCAGTCTGTCTCAGTTTAAAACAGTTGCTATCACTTTCTTGCCCTTTGCCACATTCAAATAGTCTGCCCAGCCAATAAGAATTTATTCAATGAAATTGATTAGAGTTTATAGTGGAAGCTATGTTGGCACCCATTACCAAATATAGCTCATCTTCTAAGTATTAGACTGCCAGAAAAGGCATTTTGCTGGTTGAGTGTAAGAAATTTGCAATAGAAAATACATTTTTGTAGCACTTTTGCTTTCAATAGGCAAGTCAAACATTTTTCACAGATTTCAGAGCATGCTTCAAATAATATGTGAAAAAACTGCTAACATAAAACTTGTCTTTTGGTGAATTCCTGGAAAACCTTTCATGTCTTGTGTTTGCATAAGGGGAGTTCTTACTGATACGTTTTGGTCCATGATTTGCCCATGTTAGATGTATACCAAAGAGTGAATAGGTGTCTGATACATGGCAGATACTGGTATTTAGTTGTGTGGGGAGGGGACTTAAAGCAGTAATTCTGGTTTTTGTTCATGGGAAACAGCAGATGACCTGTGGACTCTGAGCTGCAGAACCGCTTTCGTGACAGGACGCTGGGCTTGGTGACCAAGTCTGATTTTGCAAAATGAAGTAATAGTTTCATATTATCTTTGCATGGAGCTTTGCACGTCTCTCACAAAACCTTCCATGTGGTGTAGCGTCAATACAATGTATAAGTAGGTTCCACCTTACAGCTCACAGTTCAAAGTTAATTGCTGTATTCCAGGGAATTATTGCTTCCCTTCTCCACTTCCTCCTTTGGTCAAGCAAACACAAGGGTTCAAAGGGGAACAGAAGTGCTGTGAAGGGGATGAGAGAGGATGAAAGGAGCTCTAGTATCTAATATCAGTCACAGGGCAAGACTTATTTTCTTCCCTCTGCCTAAACCCCTCCAACAGTGAACTCATCCATCTGGAGTTTGGTCATATAAGATTATTGGGCTGTATATCTTCTACGAAAGTTGTAATCTGCTTATCTGTTGTTGTTCGTCTTCCTAATTTAGTTTTCTTTCTCTTTGTGCTAAAAAAAGCGAATTGCTATTTTACTGTTAGTTCTCTGGATTAATAACGCAGAAAAATCATAACATAATGTCTAGGGGATTGTGTTTTCCTCATAGAAGCACACAGTGGTGTCACGAGCACAAGGCTGGTACGTTGCAGAGTACCTAGAGCAGAGGAAGCTGGTGAGCTGGGAATTTTTACTTAAAAACAAATTGAATGAGTGAATAAAGAAAATCATTAAGGCTTCATCTATAAATACTCTCTAATTTAAATTCACATCGGCATGAAATTTTAAAGCTTAATTTCCATAATGTGAAGTAAAAGGTATTTGTTTTAGGGGTGATTAATTCACACACTGCCTTATGGGTAAGGGAAAATTGCAGGATCAGGGTAGTATAAATTAATGGTTGGGAGTATGTGTACTAAAAGTCTGAGAAGCTTTTTTCTAGTTCCTTCTTCCTATTAGTATAGTGCTTGTAGAATTCCTGTTTCATCAGCATTGAATAGATACTGGTTTTATCACCAGAGTAAATAAAATTATCATCATAGTGGTTAAACAAAATTACCCACACTAGAAAAAAATGGACAAGAACAAAGAAACAGAAATAATTTATTACCTGTTTTAGAGTGGGAAGCAGTTAGAACAACTGTGTTGCTCGATGTTCTTTATTTTTTAAGAAAAAATATACCTTCTTTAAGGAAATAAAATATTTAAGGTGTGATCGTGCTGAAACTTAGTAAATATGATGTATAACAGCCAGAGCTCAGGCGCTGGAGTCCTTTACCCAGACATCATCCTGCAGATCCATCCTGCTGACCAGAGAGTGGAGTTGTTTGGGTGAGTTATTAGGGGCAGCTGCTACTGGCAGATGTCTGTGCAGGGGCAATGCTGTGCAAGCTCATGTTTTGTTTACGAGACAATTGCTTTTGAGCATCTGCGGGGGTGGGATGACTCCTCTTCTGCAGCCTTTTTGTTTTACATGCAGGCCTATGCCTGGTTCTCTAGTAATTTTTAGAAGGTTCAGCGTTTTTAATAATTACTTTAATAAATTGAATATAAGGGCTTCTTTTAATGTTTTCTTTCTTTTCTATGTTACTAACAAATTGCCTAATTTTCCTGCAAGGCTGTTTAGTGACTATTTAGTGACTAGAATGGAAAGCACATCACAACATTATTTTTTTCCCTTAAAAAAATATATTAGTATTTATGAGAATCATGATATTTCAGAGTCTAAAGACAGTTTCAGCACCTTAAATATCTGCTGTCCTTTGTCACTCCCTGGATACAACCCAGACTCAAGGCCTTGTTTCCATGGAGGCAATGCTTGTTATTAAAGATATTTCTTCTGCAAACAGACTTGTCAATTCTCACGCCTTTGGTTCAAGCTTTATAGTTTTAAGCCTTATCTGGAGCTTTTATGTTCCATCTTCTTTGATCTTCTGCCAGAGGGCTTTACGTTGCAGACTAAGGTTATGATGTTTGCATGTTTTACTTCTCAGTTGTTCTGTGAACAGCAAACAAGAGACGAAAAGCTTACACCACAGATCCTTCCTTCACACAGCAGCATTACAAGTCCTTGAACATGGACAAAGCATGTTTTTATTTCATTACTCTTATTATTTGCACATTTTTCAAAGCATGAATGTCTATTGGCAAATACTTTGAGTTACAGCTAGGCTCCTCCCTTGCTCTCCCTCAGACAAACCAGAGTTGTGGGAGGCTTAAACTGGGAATACGTTTCTCTGTGAACCATTTTCCCTATGAATCCTGTGTTTCTTTTCAGTAAAGATTTAACATTTCTGCAGTTTGGGTAGAGATCTACAGTGTGAATTTGCAGGTCAGAAGACCGTATCTGATTATCAAGTCACCTGCTGGCATATGATTTCACCCATTTTATCTCTTTGAGGTGCCAGTATTGGATATATCACTTTTGTTGCCAGAATCATAGAATTCCAACAGACTTCTAGGTTTGGCAGATGGGAATCCGCCATTGCTAGTGGTAAACTGTTACAGTGACTAATTATCTCTCTTTGCTTATTTTAGCTTTCCTTCACTTACCACTCTTCTTTCTGTGCATTATAGAGGCCTTACACTATGTGTTTTCTTTCTGCAAATGTGCTTATATATCCCTTTCTGGGCACCATTTAGTCTTTTCTGATAAACTGAACAGGTTGAACTCCTTAAGCCTCTTACAGTAAAGTTTTTTTAATACCCAAAAATCATTACTGTTGTTCTTTGCATACTCTTTTCTGTAATTGTACCAATCACAATCAAGTGAATTGTACAGCAAAGGTTTTCAAGTAGACCCTCTTTTTCTTCTCAGAATTTTCTGAACTTTTCCTTATGGACCCTCAATAAGTCTTTAATAATAGCTTAAAATTTTTTAATAAACATTTTTCTTGCTGGGGTGCAACTTGGTGTTTAAATACAAGGAGAGCTGGTTTTTTTTTTAGTTGAAAGAGAAAAATCTGTCTCTAAAATTAATAGCCACTTTGAAATTGAGATGTAAAACAGACATTTTGAAAACAAAGTTTAGAATGAAAAGAATTGTCAGAAAAAAGCATATAAGGAAATAGGTGTTTGAGGTTACTCTGAGTAATTGGAAGCTACTGTTCTGTCATATCACTGTAGCTAATTCACGGGGTATAGAGACCTTGGATTGCAAGGAGGATAAGTCAGGATACATTGGAAAAACTTTCTAGTAATAAATACCCTTAAGTACTAGAATGAATTTCCAACAGAGATCGAGGATTTACATACAGATTTGCCAAAAATAGTTAAGTATGTTGATCGTGGTTTGGATTTGGGGGATAAGGGGAGCAGATGGCATTGAAGATGGTTTTAGTGTTTCTTTCAAATTTTTTTTGACAATAGACATTTCTGCAGAATTCTGTGAATCTGTGATTCTACCAAAGTCAATGTCTTCCATTCAATTCACTAAGTGGGAAGTTGAAGCTTGAAGCTATCAATCTGGTGACCTGAAGTTACTCAGGTGCTCTTATCCCCTGAATATTCACAGATAGTGGATGGTGCTGGTGATTTCCTCTTTCCATCAATCACCTGAAGCTGTTTTGGGGCAGGTGGAGGGATTAGGTAAAACACCAAGATACTTGCCAGTCCTATTTGTTAATTCTAAGATTTTAAAATTTGATTCTGAGCAGTCTTATTGAGAACGGCCATACATACAAAGGTCTCATCAAGAATAAGCTGCAGTAAGGAATGCTGTGCCTTAGGGATGTCTTTTTGCTCTTTTGCAGATTCTACTCATAGGTGTTATTAGGTGTTTCCCTTGACACCCTGTATCTGTATCTCCTCTGAGCCTCATGTTCCTCTTACATCCGGTTTAGGATAACATTTTTTTGCTTCTTAAGAACAGCAAAAATAGATCCTTTTGCAATCAGATGACCTTAATTCTTTCATGCTCTCAGTTAGCAGGAAGACAGTTGTTCTAATAAAAAGAAACACCTCGGAGTCACCCAGTATCATTAAGGCGACAAGAGAAGAAACATTGTTTTGGGCAGATTAAGCAAGGAAGACTTGCTGGCAAGAATAGGAAGCTCCTGCTGTGAGCTTGATTCATTGATAAATGTAGCAGAAAAGAACTTTCGGATCAAGTGTCTTAGAGTTGTGCAAGTCCTTCAAATGAGAAGAAATTTTACTGGCCTTTCTTATGGTTTACTCTGTTTAATAATTGTTGTCATGATGCATTGACTTCTGAAAATTTTTTTTCCAGAGTGAGCTTTACTGGTTAAACCTGAGTTTTCTTTCTTAACTGTGAAAGCTTCTCTGTTCTTCAGTTTCCTTTCATTTCCAAAATTAGAGTGTTACTTGCCTGACTCAAAGGATCTAAGTGGCAAACCAAGATCCTTTTAATAACGTTACCCTACTCTGTGATGTATCTAACTAGCATAATGGCAAAGGTGTGAAACTGTGCCTACAGAGGGTTTGGGGGCTGACTGTCTAAAACTGTTAAAGTCACACATACAAGAAACATCATGTTTTTGCTTTATAAATACAGCCTCAAGGTGATACAAGGATTAAAAAATATAGTGCCTGTAAAGTTCTTAGGATTCTTATAGGTATGGCTTTGCAAGTTGTTATTTTTTCAGGACAATAATTAGCATATACCTAGATAACTGTATACTAGTATACAACTAGTAATAACTAGATAACTAGTCCTGTTGTTTGAAGAAGAGGAACTTAGCAAAGTGAGTTCACATAAGGACACTCGGCTTCAGACAGCCTCTTATAATCAGATTTTGGAATGTATTTATACACTTAAGAATGCAGAGAAGTCCATCGCAGGATTTCTAGAAGCCTCCAGGCACATTTCCTGAGTCAGATTAGGTGATTTTAGACTCAACTCTAGCCTTAGAAAAAGGGGACATGTAGTTCAATTGTGCTTCAGAACAAGTTACTGCCTGCTAGTTCAACCATCTAGTTGTCTTTGTAGATGATATTTTACCTGTTGTGAGTTAAAATGTGCTATGTTAACCCTCAATTTAAGCCTTAAAAATATTTTGTATAACATCTAGATGGGTTAGGAGCTTAGACATAGATAGTTTCCAGTCTTCTGCTGCTAAATGCTATCTTGATTGCATTCAGTTGTGCATCCTTGGAAAATAATGCCATTACATGCCATTTATACTGATTTCATATACAGAGAAAATGATGTCCAAATATTCTCTGACAGTATTTATTCACATATATTGTGTGTGACAGTATTCCTTTCTCTAATTATTACTACTCCATGTCATTTGTATATATGAAGATAAAGCTATTTGCCAAGTGATCAGGTGAATTCACAGGTTTATTCTTCTGCTAGAAATAAACCTTTGTATTCTAGAAGGAATAATCTTGACCCATAGTTTAAGGAAAGCATTTTTAAAGAAATGAAAAAGATAAAGAGTTAACATCCCACTGAAATTCTGTTACCTCTGAAAACTTCAGCCTGAATATGTTACCTATAATATAATGTGTTGATCCAGAGGTATGAGTTCTTGTGTTTTGGACAATTTTTTCATGCTCAGAATTAGCTTGGTGCAGTCTTTTTTTTTATCTTTTTGTTTGTCTCAAATAGTCAGCTTCTCTGAAGTAAACAAGATTACTCTCCTTCCTTATTTGCAAGATCAGAGTTAGATTCCCTACTTTGTCTTTGTTCTTTAATAAACATTGCTGACTAGAAGCTGAAGATTCAATGATCAGATCTAAATTTTTTAAAAATAATTTGCAAAAAAAGTACATGAATATCACTCCCTTTTCCTTTTCTGATTTGTTTGCCTGTGAGGTAACTGCTTAGCCTGCTGTTCCTATTGATCTTGATGGACAGATTGACTACCCTTCTGAGGATTAAGGATTTGGGCCTGTGAAAAGGTAGCAAATCATTTCAAGGTTGGCTTTTTCCCAACCTCCATTAAAGCTGTGCAGTATTTAAAGAAATTCTATAGGCATTTATTGTCCTTTTAAGTATCAAAACATTTTATCTAATAATTCCAAGTCACATTTTTAGACAGGTGTTGCAAAAGGCCAAATAATTCAAATGTATCTCTTTGCTTCTATTTCTCTGATTGTAAAAAATAATTGCTTTCATTTTGTTTTACCTTTAGTTTATGACAGGGCAATTGTAAATGGATTTACATTATTCAGAGAAGAAAATGGACTAACTGGTAGGTTCTGAGAGGCTGCATCTGAGAGAACCTACACTTTTGCTAAGGTCTATGAAACTCAGTATCTTTTTGAAATAACGAACATTAGAGCTGAATGCCACTGTCCACCAAAAGCCTCATTAACATCCTGGTATAGAGGTAACACTTTCCCATCCTCCAATCCATGTTTCTGTATTTAGTTTTTGAGCTCCATGTTAACTCAGGGGCTTATCTTCCATAGCTTTGTCTTCACTGTGGCTCTGAAATCCTTTTAAATACCACTGATTTACATGAAAAGGTGTTGGTTTTGTAAGCATCACCTCTGCTCTCTGTTGCTGTGTGTACAGTTCCTTCTCTGTTTTAAAATAACACTAATTAGAATACATGCCTTTCTACTACAGTATTCTGTGGAGACCAGGGCTTAAAAGCAGTAACAAAAAAGCTTATACGCTTCTGTGGACAGTTAAATGGAAAAGGATAAAAAATAAAAAACTCAAGAATTCTTATGTCTTCAGCATAACACAAATGATAACTGACAAAGATTGGAAAGAATGAATGCTGCAGAATCAGGATAAGGGTAAAAGTATTTGAAGTATTGTCTGGCAATTCTAATTCAATGTAGCCTCAAAATGTGTCCTACTTGTTATGCTAAAATGTGTTGAGTCAGAACCTTTTTGTAGGGTTTGCCTGTTGGTGAGGTGGTTGGTTTGTTTGTTTTTTTGTTTATTATTTTTTTTATATCCTTTCTTTTGCTTTGTTTCCCCTTACCAAGTTTCAGTTCCTGCCTTAGTTGTTATAGAAGTGTTGGACGAGAGGGTTAAATTTTATACAACTTTTTCTAACTTCAGGGACCATCTGGAGAGCATCTAGATATTCTGTACTATATAGTACACAGAAAAGGTACCTTATGAGAAAAAACAATTACAAAACACCAGTTATATAACTAAAATGCAATATGGGAACTTTTTTATTTAAAAATGCAAATTATACATAGTTTTAATAATCTGCAAGTATCCTGTAAAGTTCTGCCGAGTGCATGGAGGGGAGGAGAAACCTAAGTCATAGAAGTTGGAAGATATAAAAGACATACTGAGTTACCTGCCGATCTCTTGTAAGTGCAAGATAGGTTCCTGTTGCCTATTTTTGACAAGTTGCAAGCATGGGATATCAGCTAAGTGGTTCTGGTTCCTTCGAAGAGGGACTGTGTCCAGAAAGTTTTGTAATATTTACAAATATTTTAATAATATTTGTAATATTGTAGCCATTTCACCACTAAGGGCTTGCAGTTATTGAGTAAACATTAAAACTCTTGCTCTCCTACTCCACGTGGGTGCTGTAAAGATGATGTTTCTAAGCTACTTCTGTTTTTTAGACGATTACAAAATATATTTGTCAATAAACATTCTATTGAAAACTTTTGCTTTCAACAAAAATATGCATATTATGTGTTTTTAATCTGTCTTAAAATAGAAATTCAGTTTCTATTGAGTCAACTGTAAGATACTTAGAAGTTTAATTTCGCTTAGGAAATAGCAATGGCATTGGAATATGCTCTGCTGGAAGAGAGAAACTGCTCCACAAGGCAGCTCGCATTTCTGAATTACTTTTTGCAAGCTCGCTAGATCAGGTGCACTTCTTGCCATGCCATGGAAGTGGAACATGCAGAAACCTACTTCAATGTCACTGTTTCCTTTGAAAACACCACTCATGCTAAAATACCTGCTCTGACGCTGGTTCTGTAGAGCCTGTAATTTATGGCATAAAATATCATTATTTTTAACAGAGCAGAAATATTTCTTACATTAGCCCTTAGATTTATTTTTTTATATCGTATTGAGCATTTATAGCTGAATATGTACCTTCAAGCATTTCCACTTTATCCCCTAATTTTTCCCATTTGTAGAGCATAAGTGTTCAATTTAACATAAAATTTCTCTTCCATGGGTTTAATAGCACTTAGTTTGGTACTTATGGAAATTTCATAGGTAGAACCAATCTCTGTCAACTTCCCCAGGGTGGAAATTACCAGGCGTGGGAGACAATATGGAGCTACTGAGGGAGAACTCCCTGGAGTGATCTCCCTATCTTCCTCTCCAAAGCATATTAACAATAATTTCTGAAGTGTCACAGTTATATTTGGAGGGCTTTTCTGACAAATACAAGAGAAGAAGATAAAATCTTTTGCAAAATCTTCTAAGCTTTGCCCTCCAAGATCTTACTGCTGAAAATGTCAGCTGTGCTTGCAACTATGAACAACTCCAGTGGAGTTAATAAGATGCCACTACACTGTGGCCACAGCACTGGACTTCAAATTACAAACTTACACTATTGAAGAAGAACTGTCCTTTTCCACAGCTGTGAAATTATTCCGTTTCAGAAACTGGCAGAATATTTTTTTATTTCCCATATTTCCCAACTTGTAAATTAATACCATCACTGTTGGTTAAAGTGACATGAATTCTACAGAAATTAGTCTCAGATTCTATGGTTGCTGGTTTCTGTGGCAACATAATTCTTATCAAAAAAGCTTCATTTTATTGTGAAAGTTAGCAATGCTTTTAGCACTGTAATCATTGGCGGTTTTTTCTGAAATTACCTTGTATCCTTTTTCTACAGTACAGTATGGAGCAGAAGTTTTTTCTTTAACAAAACATAAATGCTTGAGAGAAGTTATTAATAAAATAATTGGATTGATGGATTACCACCACTAGTAAAACATTGGATGTATGTTCATCAGCTCTCATTGACTGCAACCTTCATAATACAGTGGAGGTAGCATTCACTGTTAGATCTTTAGTTCTTCTGAAATGAACTGGGTGCTGTTCACTAGTACAAAACCTAAAACAAACAGCCCCCCTTCTCCAGCTAGCATAGATAAACAGATATGTATATCCTTCAAGTACTAGGTGATACTTACATTTGATTTATTTTGAAACTGTAAGGCTGATATCTTAACTAACAGTCGTTGCTGAAATGGAATTGCTGTTCCTCACAGTTTCTCTTTAACTTCATGGGGCAACTGCAAGTAAGATGTAGAAGATTTTTTTATGTAACTGTATATTCAGACCTACAAAATATAGCTTAAATGGTATGAGATAGGCCCATAGATGTTTGTTGCTTCAGGTTACCCCACAGTTGTGACAGTTCATAGAAAACACAACCTATTGCCACAAGCACCATTACCAAGTTTCAAGAATGTGTTTTCCCCAGTTGCAGCCTGATGCTGAATTTGCTACATGAAGAGGATGAGGTTAACAATTTCTGACTCAAATTTGCCATTGGTTTGCTCTGCTTCACTAGATCAATGATGAGGCTGGTTTAGCAAATTATTCAAGGCCCTGTCTAACTTCAAGCACCTAATTTTAACTTAAACCTAATTTAAACCTAATTTAAATTAATGGGATCGTTCATGTGCCCAAATACATAATGCAGCATTAGGATCTATGCAAATAGGACTTAATCTAAAACAGTTCAGGTCCAAGATTTCTGATTTCCTCTTTAGTGGTAGAAAGATTCTAATTGCTGGTATACAAAGGTTCTGTGGAAAACATTCTTAAAAACCTTCTGAACAATGTTCTACGGAAGAGAGGAAGCCAGAAAACTAGGATAACGATATCCTTGTATTCTGGTAAGCTGGTATTACGGAAGCACAAGCCCTATTGATGTTTGCTATTGACCAAACTGGTTGTAGGCAGCTCTTCCTATTTTTCTCTCTCCATTTCTTCCTTACTCCTGTGAAATACTAATCATGATCATCTTTACTACATTAAAATACAAAAGCAAAGTGTAAATTTTCATGGTTACAAATTTTTTCTTAACATAGCATTACTGGAGAATCAGATTAGTTTAAGGAATGCATCATTCATTGCCGGGATGATAGTCACATTGCTGGATACTGACAACATTCTATTAACCTTTTTTTTCTAGCTAATTGAGGTTTCTATGCCCTTTTCATGAAAGAGTGTCTTATTCATAAATCTAGTACATTCAGGACTTACGTTGCATTGCTTTTATTATTATTGTATCACTGTTTCAGTAGTTCAGTTTTAGAACTGCAGACATAACCATCAAGGACATTTACAACTGACTGTTATCCCAGCATTTTATAACACAAACTGCACTACAGTTCCTTTAAAGACTTAACACTTACCTTGTGCATTCAGTTTAAAAATACAATTTGTGTCTTTCTGTCGATAAGAGCTGTGGGTACCATGAGATACTGGAAAAATCTGTTGCCCACAATATCTTTTTACTTATTTTGGATATAATTCTGAGTTTCCAACAATAATAATTCACTGCTAAACTAGAAGTTCATTATCAAAATGTGCTTCTCCCATCCATGCACATTTTTCCTGCCCACTTTGGCTCATAGCACTGCTGTTCTTTTCCACGTTTTACTTCGTGTCTTAACAAAAACACATGCAGAAAAAGCATGTGAAAATCTACACAAGAAAATATGTTATTTCCTTTCTCCCTTTTTAACAGTTAATACTGAAATCAAAACGAAAACCCTGCTTTGTCAGGGGTCATCTATCACACTCCAGTTTTTTACCAACATCCTGCACTTCCCCGAATATTTTACTTCTGACTTTTTTATTCTTTTTTTTTGTACCTACAAATAGCCAAATTGACCCATACCACCACTGTTACTAATCTGAAAAATCTGATGTTTCCCTCTACTCTGCCTTTCCCCTCTCAAACAGGAAATATCCATGCAGTTTATCCTTTGTACCTTGAATTATACCTATTTACTGTCAATGTTCTCCTTGATATGTAGTTCACTTGCTTTTTTATCCTGATCCAATCTTTCTTTGATAAATCTCTCACTGAATAGGTTACAAGTTCAACATCTTACTAGTGAATAGGAAGGGGGTGGTGGTGGTGGTCAAGCTTTGTGAAAATCAAGGAAGAAAAAAAAAGTAAAATATGCACCTCTTTATATTTCTGTAAATTGCTATTTTTACTATATAGTAAATACTGCAGAGTAAATGTATGCATGCACATAAAATAGCTCAGAATTGCAATTATAGAATAAAAGTAGTTGTTAAGAAAGAGAACATCATTTCATTACGAACAGTGGAATTAATGAGGCCTGGCTTCCTATGGATTTATGTCCTTTTGTCTCCTAAATTCTCTCTTCTGACTGTTTTTGTCCCAGTTCCTTCCCAAACCTCCTGTGATGATCTTACTGGCAAGAAATAGCACTTTTTGCAGTTAACATGCAGCTGCCAAAGAGAAGCATATAATGGCTGAATCCTGTCTGTCTTTCCCTCTATTAGAGCACTAATTTTTTTCCTTTCTGTACAGCTGCTGAGTTCCAGAATGTGTGCAGGAGCTTCAGACTTTTATCAATCTTTCAAACTTGTCCTCAGCTGGCCAGTATGTACTGTGGGAAAGGAAACTTAACAGACATGTAGCATTATTAAAGATGTTTTGCTCCTTTAAGTACCAAATTAAAAGTGAGATCAAATTAAAATATACAGTTTGTGTGTAATAAAGTAATTCTTGGAGAATCAGTTATTATTCCAAAAGAGTCTTTTACTCTTGTTATAATAATTATGGAGTCTATTGAATAATTAAAGTGCTAGTAAGAGGACGTACAACTCTAAGAATTTGAACCCACATATATTATTTTATTAACATGTCTGAGTATCAAATACAAAACAACCACCTCATCAGTTGTCCTGGATAATGGAACTATTGAAATTCACAGCCGCTAAACACACACTTTTGGCAGAACAACACTTGCCCTCATTAATACTAGGCCAGTGAAAGCAAGCAACTGGTGAGTATGGGAATAAAAAGATAGAAACAATCAACCCTCAGTCCCTGAGGGAGAGCTATAATATGTTGTCAAAAGATGATTTTAAAATTGAACTCCAACCAGATGATAAAAGTCTTGACTCAATAGAGATACTACTTTTATGGCACATCATGACTTTCCACATTTTCCATCCTACTTAACTTTTCTACATTCCAGAAATGGTAATTTTCTTTCTCCATCTCAGAGGAATTAAGAACTTCCAGTACTTCTTTTTTTGTGGTGTTCATCTTTCCTTCTCTTCCCACCAAGCCCACTGTCTGTACACAGGGCAGCCGTCCCCTCCGCTACCAGACCAAATAAACCAAGTTTTTCCACATGGATAGGTCTGAAATTAAGGCAGTCCTTCTGTGCACCTATACCAGATTAATATCTTTCTTTAATAAAATAGTTGAAAAATTACACCCTAGTATTGTTAAAAACCCAGTCTTTAAATAGAATTGAAAAAGAAGAATTGTATAACAATCCCTCCAAAATATGTACCCAGTGCTCCAAAGCTTACAGAATGTTGTCTCTCCAGTTGAATCGGTAAGTGTGATGGTTTGTGTGTGCTAAGTAGCTGGATGACAGAATATAAACATTTAGTAATGAAATATTACTCTCTAAAGAACCAGGCAGACACAGTATAGAAATGAAACTCTTAAGGAAGCATGAAACTTCACTAGCTGAGTATTTGCCTCTATTTACTATTTCAAATAAATAACATTAAAGTATAAGCCCTGAATCCATACAAAAATAGCCTTGAAATGGTAAAAGGAGTTTGCAATATTAATGGATTAGAAATAATTCATCATTCTAGCATATTTTTGAGTGCTGTGTCAATTTATTTAAACTGTTTCAGTGCCTAAGGTTCTCTAAATCATTGTAACTATTGTAACTTATTTTGCTGATATTGTTGATTAATATTCGCTGAAGGCAGGGGATTTCAAGGTGTTTACTAGATTATTCATAATTAAAAACAGCATTAAACATAAAAATTAAAACAGTGAAAGGTATGGGAATAGGATAAAATGCTCTGGAGAAGATCTGTAGAAGCGTGGAGACAAGTACATTTGAAGGCCTTGACCCTTGTGGCATTGAAGCCACAAAACCCCTCATGAAGAAATGTCCAGAATGTTAATTTTAAACATAATTTACTAGGTTGGAAAAACCTTGATTACAATCTTCTGAAAGTACTGTTATAAACCTGAATCTAAAGTCTGGTCTCAGCAATGCAGGTGAGAGGACAAACCTCAAGGAAAAGAGAAGTTGGCATGAGTCTGAAGGAAAGAGTAAAGTTATCTGCAGAGTTTTATCTGGTTTTGTTTGTTTGTTTCTTTTTAAATTACTTCTCTGATATAAATTATCTTTTTTTTTTATTTAATTAATTGAAAGAAATTTACCAATGCTGCACACTCACATACTTTGCTGGAATGAGCCATAGCTTGCATGAGGAAAGGTATAGCAAAAGTTGTAGCCTTTAAAACTGATTCTCAACAACAGAAGCAGAAGATACTTGTAAATACTTGAGCTAAAACACGTTATTGGGAACCTGTTTCCTTTGAAAAGGCCCCATGGCAGGTGCAGTTTCAAGAAACTCCATAAATATTTACTGAAGATTTGAACTCAGGGACAAGAAAGGAAGATGCTGAGACACTGTGAGTAGCTTATTGTATCTATACTGCATTTAGTTGTTGGTTAGTGACATTCTGACTGAGGTTGGTAACTAATGAATCTTTTCTGTAATTAGTAGTAAATATGCACGGAAGGAATTTGTGAGAGTGGAGAGTGAAAGATGTGACTTTCTAGCAGTTCATGCTAACATGATATTTGGACCTTCACACTGGTGTCAAAATTGTATGGTTTAGAAGATATGTGATCTAGAATACTGTAAACTGAGTGGTGACTGGATGGAAACCAGACCAAGTAGAAGCTCCTCCAGTATTTCCCCCATGGACTCTGGAGATTCAGAGCAGTTTTGTTTCCCAGGCAGGTCTCTTCCAGCGTTTGAAGAGGCCTTCCAAAATGCAGTCTCCTCACCCTGGTGTTTCTGCCTCTGTTGGCCCATCATAGTAGTGATGTTTTTCAACTTTGGAGTTTCAGCCTTTAGGAATTTCAGTCTTTTCCAAAGACATGGATTCAGATGTGTATTGCAAGCAGGAGATTGCTGCCAGATTCTGCTGTTCATTAATTACTGCCAGAGGCAGGCTCTTTTCTCAGCATCCTGCTGGATGAACAGTCTGTCAGAGACTAGCTGTCCCACTAGTTATGTTTCCTTCCGGCATTGCTGGACAGTTGGCAACACCTTCTGGCAAAGATCCCATTGCTCTCTTCTTATCATCATTGCAGAAGTAAGTTAATTATCTTGTCCATGAATATCTTAACGGAGGCGAAATTTTGAGATATCCTCTCCTCTGCATCAGGTGATAAAAAACATAGGTAATCCAACAGAAATGTAAAAAAAAAAACCAACAGTCATAGCTTGATCCAGAGTGTCTGATCACAAAGGAGCATTTGCTGTAATAACTCAGCCGGCTTCCTGCTCTCTCTGGCTCATCTGCCCATTCCTAGTAGGCAAAACAGACTCTGTCGGTATTCCCAGGCAGATTGCAGACAAGCTCCACCATGGCTGAGTATATGTGATCATGCAGAAAGGGACAATGGCATAATTTGCTTTGTGGGTTTTTTAGGGCATAGGGTTATTATGATGTCCCAACATCTAATACTTCTGCCTTTCACCTCCCCACCTCTGTAATTAGAATGATAATGTATTCTCAGTTCCTTACCAAGTTTGCAATAGGAAATGTATTTCTTTAGGTATTGAATCTTCCTTTTTCCAACATTGAGTCTCCTTTTATTTTTCACTTTGGTATCTTAGCCAGTCTTTTGCATAAGCCAAATGTCTGTGACCCCAATTACATCATATTTCTTTTTAACTACTCTGTGTTGTATCTAAAAAAAATTTGCTAATTTGTTCCTTCTGCTGCTTCAATTTTTGTAGAAAGAATTGACTTGCATAGGACTCATATGCTTTCCCCTCTCCCTCTCCCCAATTCAGTTTCTCCCTGCTGCCGGAAGAGAGACTCTTTTTGTTAGTTACTGTTTTAGTTTTATCCCAGATTGCTGTTGCCCAAGATTTAACTCTGACAGTCTATTCAGTGTTCCATAAGAAAACAGAATATTCCCTATATGTTTTTGTTTCTTTAAAATAAAAAAAAAGGAAAAAATAATCACTTTCTAAAATGTTTGACTGCTCATTGCAGTTAAAATAATATATACTTTAGCCAAGATCATATGCTTACGTTTCTCCTGTTATTGGGCTTATTTTTTTTTCTTCACTCTGTGATAATCTATTTGCCTTTTTTTCATATTATTTGCAATAGATGCTGCTAATATTTTCTTAAAATGACATGTGCTGTAACCCAGAAAATTCTCTAAACACTGTTATTAAGAAATTCAAAAGCACTTAAGTGACTTAGAAGAGAAAGAGCCACTTCCACAACCTCGTGCTATGTGAGATGTTCCCAAATGGAAGCTGGCAATCTCCTCTGATACTGCAGCACTGTGCAAGGATACCAGCGTAGATCTGGCAAGTCATAAAGCTGCATGTTATTTGTTTTCATCTCCTAAATCATGTAAGCAGTTCTGACCATTTTTTCTTATCTAATTACAAGGCAGGTTGTGAAATTTAAAACTGTATGGCAAATACCAAAATAATTAACAGTGCTCCAATAAGATGCATTCAAGTCTAATAACGGAGATCCTCCATTAAAACCAGTCTTAGGGATGCATAACAGGCCATTCATATGAACGTGTCTGTGGCTACTCAGTATTTACTGGCTTCTAAGAAATATCATTGAACTGGATTCACTCCAGGAAAGATTATCATTCAAATGTGTGTATTATCCCCACACCACCATCTCCATTCATAGCTGGGGAGAAAATGCAACAGGGACAGAGATTGCTGAAAAGCTGGTCTGAAATGTTGGGGTTTTGTGTTTGAATTGCAGTCACACAGAGAGATTCCCAAAGCTGTCCAGGCCCCTGTGTACGGCCTATGCATTGCACAATTGAGTAGTGAGAGTGATCATTAGAAACTTTGTAATTTAAACAAACAGGAAAGGCTGGAGCATCGTATACTGGAAGAGCAACCAATAAAGCCTTGATCTCCTGACTTGCAGCATAACATTTTATATGCTGCTTCTGTCCTTCCTTCTTCCTCATTTCAGGATGTTTATCTGATAAAGTGCCCACCAAGCATCACAGGGAAGAACTGGATCCCCAGCGGCTTCATAAACCACAGCTGTATGTGTTCAAAGCTTAGCTCAGCACTTATGCAACATAGCTTTCAGGGAAGGGAACCCAGGACACTGTTCCTCCAAAGGCAGACCATCCCATGGCTGGTTTTATGTGTTTCAAATGGTTGCAAACTACTTTTCCAAGAAATAGAGGCACTTTGGCCAGACTAGGTATTTGAGGTTAATTCAAAGAGTTTGTTATAGGGTAGAATGCTTTGAATAGAATAGCACAAAACCCTAGTAACCTGGAAGATTTTGGAAGAGGAAAGGGGCTAGGGAGATTTCTAGGTCTTGTCATGTGGCAGAGACTACAGGAAGTGTAGTGAGTTGCATTATTGATCCCTCTCACATGGTAAGTGCCTTCTGTGACTCTGAATCCCATTAAGTGACAGATCTCTTGCAGTAAAGGTCATTCTTGAGGATATTACTCAGTATTAATAAAGCCTGATTTCTGCTTTACTGTATCCATGCCTTTGCTCTCTCCTCTATTACCTATGACAGATTATATTTGCTCTGGAGTTACCCACCTATGAGTTAAACCTCCCCTGCACCTGATGATGAAGTTGGTGGACATGCCTGAATGGACATGATTTAACACTCTGTGTACCCTCTGGGTGTTGCTGGCCATGCCTGGGCTGATGGGGAAGGAGCTCTGGAAAAGCTGAGAGCTTCAGAGAAATGCGCTCTCCAAGTGTGCTCAGTCAGGCCCTGCCCTGCTTGCCCACCCAAGCCCTCCTGAACTTCCTGGGTAGAGACTTGCAGGACCAAGACACAAGCAGGCAGGGTCAGTGCAGGAAGGAACATTTGAAATTAGAGCAGTCAGACACATGTTGTGGACAATATATAAACTTTATCTCTTGGCACTTGGCAGAATACAATCCAAAACCTATACTTAACCCTGTACTGCCTGAGGAGATGTGTGATAGAGAGGGAGAGAAAGCCTGGGAGAATAGTGATGGGTTTCTTTTTTTTTTTTTTCTCCTGTAATCTGACTTCTAGGGCAAGGGTCTGTATTTAACAGATTTGCTTACATTTAAATTGATATCGGCAATCTTATGGACATACGAAAAAAGTATTCAAATAAACCAAGGAAAATAGAGAAAATGTCTTGCAGTACAAGATCTGTAAAAAGGGTAAAAAATGAGCTGAACTGGAGATGATGGGAAACTCCAGGTGGATCCTGGCGGAGGCTGCTGTTGTGCGTTAAATGACATTCTTCAAGCATTTCAGGCTACCCTTCTGGATCCTGCAGCATTTCTTTGAATGGCTGCCATGGTAACTAGCATGGCTTCAGAGGGCTGTAGAGTGGGCAAGATGTTGAGCATACCAAAGCGTGAGTACCTGGAAATTACTTAGCAGAGATATGTATCTGCTATGGTATCATTTGTGCTGAATTTTTCTGGCAGAGGCAGGGACTCAGAGACATGATGCATTGATATGTGGAATATCTTGCTGCTACAGCTTGGCAAGTAGGCTAAGGAAATGGCTTTGCTTTTTTCTGAAAAGATTCCTTTTCAGTGGGCTCTGTAGAGAGAGTAACTGTGCACTATGGTGGCTGTTATCTGTCCTCCCACCGCCAGAGGTTTTCCACTCTAGCAGACAGTAAGTGTCCCCTAAACTTATTCCATGTACCCTTCTGTGTCCCCTGACCCTCTACACTGCATATAGTCAACCATCACAGGAGATAGGGCTATTCCAGAAGTATGTTCTTTTTCCACTGGGAACATTTACAGAGTGCTGGGAGATGTGTGGGACATGAGAATGGTCTTCAGCTGTCTTGGACCAGATAGTCAGGCTGGCTGGAAGGACTAAAACAGTGGTGCAGAACAGGGGCACTGAAATGAAATTGTACCCACATCCTCCTCTTTTCTCAGGTTCTTTCCTCTAACATACTTTACAGCAGCTGTAGTGTAAAGCAGTCTCCTCAAATTTGTGTCGGAACTCCTAACTCGTTTGTTTTTGAAATAAACAGAAGCAAAAAAAAAAAAAAAAAGTGTGATTTTAAATCTTTTTGCAATCCCAGATGGAGCAGATACTTTGTAAAGATTCAAATAAGAAGTAGACTTAACAGAAAAGAACAATGAATTTAAAGTATTGTTTTAAAACATCAAATTAAATAACACCTTAAGCTTATGTTACAGCTTACATTAAGTGACCAAAACAAATCAGGCTGTACTTTAGAGGCTTGAAGAATACTGCATTCTCAGAATAAAAACCAAAGCAGTTTCACAGAAGATATCAAAATGAGGGACTGAGTCAGGTCTTTCAGATTCATGTCTTTCCCATTAATGGGATTTCTAATTTGATGACAGATCGTATAATGGATCAGAACACCTAGAATAACTAAAACACTGCTGCAAAGCCTAGTTTAGAGGAAACAGGATTGTTTAAAATAGGGGAGTGTAGAGGTTTTGGCAGGAAGATGATATAACGATACAGTGGACTTAGTTTGCAAAACAAAGAACCAGAATTAGTTGCTATGCTGGAAAAAAAGTCTGAAAAATACAGTGTGTGTGATTTTTAATAGAATATAAAATGCAAATACTACAGCAGAAGGCTCAGAACTAAATAGTGTCATTCCTTTACACAAAGGTGCAATGTTTGCATTAGCAAAAACATTTCTGAAAGTCTGTAGACAATGACAAGTATACTTGCACACCTCTGTATACATATTCTTCATAGTACAGATTGAAACGGAAAGTGATTGCAGAGAAGGGAGAACCAAAGGATAAGAGGATTTCTCTGCACAATATGTTGAGGAAATGGCTGCATCTTATGTTTGGAGCATTTCCTTGGACATAAATAATCTTTCCTTGCTTTGCTTTTAAGGTGTTCTCGATGCACAGAGACCAAACATGCAAGTCTTACCCTTTCCACTCCAAACTCCTTTCTTTCTGATGCTCAATAGTGTAAGTGTTGCTATATTTAAAGTTCACATTATTACATACTCAGTTGTGCTCAGTAAAGCTCATACAGTTACAGGCTCATACATAGACTTCTGACTAATACGAGTACACAAGAGCAGTAGGAAAGCTGTAGTGCCATTGTATAAGTAAGGATCTTACTTTATCTGCAAAAGTTTAGTTTCTGGTCCTTCAAGGTGAAGGAAGATAAATTAAAACTAAGATTCAGGAAAAGGCTACAAGTATGCTGAGTGAGTGAAAAAAGTACTGTGAGACTAGCAAAGCTTTGTTTACCACAATAAAAAAAGAAGAAAGGAGCTGAGTTACAATATATTTGCTCTTTTTAGGGGGATTTAATTAAATCACATTTATTTAAATTTAAAGAGTGACCAGGAGAAACACCAAGGAGGAGAAAGAACTGCTTAAGTGAAAAGACAAAGGCAAAACTCTCTGTAAATTACTGATATCACCCATACAAGAAATTACAGGATTTAATCAGTTCTGGACCAGTTCAGTGATAGTAACAGTATGGTTAAATCAACAAGTCTGATCCCAAGATAGACTATGTAAATTGTGATTGCTCTAAATTAGGACCTTAGGACATTACTGCCTTCAGTACTAGGAAGGACTGGAATTGAAGGTCTATTCAAATTCTGCATTCTCGTGCCTCCAAATTTACTGATTAACTTGAAATGTGAAGTCTGGATGTGTTAGCCCCCAAGGCAGGGGTTTTGTGTTGGCCCTGCCCCCCAAAAAAATGTACCTTAGCTTTATTTACTATCTTTTTTTTTCTCTTTCATGAGTAACTGTTTTATAGACCTTTCAGTGAGTTACTGTGCAAAGGATTACAGGATATTGTTGTGACCATTGCTTGCTTTGAGGCTTTTCAAGATGAAAGTTTTACTTTGTTGTTGTTGTGTAGGTAGAGCTGGAAAAATATTTGTGTTCTTGGTAGTTGCCCTGTTCAGGGCTGAGGTTCCTCTGAAGGATCCCTGCTTCAGGGAGACAAGAGTCTGCTTCAGTGTCTTTCCTTGCATTAAAAATGAGATTCTGACGTCCCAGGAACTATTGTTCTATGCACGCAGTTTCATGTGATTCATGAAAGTACCATTGAGGATTAATTTTGTATTATTTTGAAGATATTTGTCATTTCTGGCAAAGAGGTGAACATTTATATGCATGTAAAACAGAAACCCAATATACATTTTGAAAACTAATCATTAAAACTGTCAGAGGAAATTTTGAAAAGTACACCTTATTTTTGGAATCAGGTACAATACCATAGGTTTGGATCTGGATATTATTCTCTATGAAGGATAGAAACAACAATTTGTTTCTTTCTGTACTTTTTCTAGACCACATTCATTCTGTGATTGTACAGGCCATAATAGAAAGGGCATGAGTTGTAATTCTTCATTGTTTGATAGTAAGAATTAATATAAATCAAAAGATTAAATAATGTATGAAAACTCAGAAATAACAAAAATCCTTTGAATAATCTTTCTTGAAAGAGGAAGATTTTTAACTTTCTTCAAGAATCCAGGCACACGCTATTGATTTATAACTCCTGCAGGAGGAACAATCAGCTTGACCAATATTGCACAATTGGCAAGCTGTTTAATGGAACTTTCTTTCCAGCCCACATTATGACAGGTCCCATACTCCTAACCAAAACCTGCTATTATCAATTCATTATTAGTTTTCATTTAAGGCCTGGGTCAAGTCACAAACCTTTTTTCATAGACCCTGTGACTATTGCTTTTTCTTCCAGAGATAAATAAGGAAATGATGGATGAAACTTACTTACCACAGTTAAATTATCAGCAGAAAATTCATCAGCTAGTCTGGCAGGGTAAAGGATTTCATAAATTTAATAAATTCAATAAACTACTAGTAGTATAATGTGCACATATATGTGTGAGATGCAATAAAAACAGAGATCAACCAAGCTGATTAGAAAGACAGAAACACATTAAAATGCATGGCTGGTAAACTCTGAAGGAAGCTGTTTGATGTGGATAAGCTTCACACTGTGCATCTCTGCTAGTAGCAAAAATAGCTGGAAATTTTATAAGGAAAACCCTGTAGATTGTGCAAGTGGCTGGTATGGAAGTTGGAAGACAGAAGCCAAATACTTTTCAGTTTATTTCTCCCAGGCCTCAGTGGCTTTCTTCTCTGCTAGTAATAATGAACAAGGACTTTTTCAAACTACTTTAAAGACAATGAAAGAAATAACTTTATTTAACATGGAATGTTTCTCAGCCAGTTTCTGGTATTTCTCAGGATGTTGCACAAGTAATTCTTTACTGGTCTGTCAGTCTCAGTGCTTTTATGAAGACTATTTGTACTGAGATGCCTCAGTACAAATAGTTAAGATTATATTTTAAGTAAAACTGATGCTGAATACTTTGCTAGATCTAGTCCAGAACAAGGTATTAGTCTGTTTAATGGCAGACTCAAACTCTCAGTGCCACTTTGCTATGTTAGCAATAACTTTAGCCTGTGGCAAGCAAAAGAAATCTTATCTGTTATGCCGAGTGCAAAAGTTAAGAAAGATTTGGTGTTTCTTAGGACTGGTAACTTAGCATACGACTTCAGTACGCTAGGTACTAAGTGTCTGCTTCACTGATGAATATTAGCCTGATAATTTCCTTTACATCCACAATAACTTGCAAAAATTTTTGGATGTACTAAGTGTTTGTTGTATATATACAACCTTTTTTTTCCCCCTCTGACAGTCAATTAATATGTTTTTCCCTTCTGTCTCAATTCACTGGCTCCAGCCTGTACTGAAAGTTGGTTACAGAAGCTTGCCTTCCCTGATGTACTCTGTTTTCTATTGGGAGGGCAAATTAGAGGCTAAATGACAAAACCTAGTACCAAACTTGCTTCTGAATGTAAGGACCTGCATTTGTCTACTTTGGTTCACAGCTAGTTAACATTAAATGGATTGTTTTGGCTAGGGCCAAGGGAGACCAATTTTTGCTTTGGGACAACACTGAAGTGTCCATTGGGAAGCCAAACTCCCTCAGATAAAAAAGTATTCACCAAAAATGAATGGGAAGATTCTTTCTCTTCCTTAATTCAGCTTGTAAAGTAGCATATTTTATGATTAAAATTATTTATTTTGAAAATAACTAGTTAGATATTATGATATAAAACAGCTTAAATCATTGAGCTTGATAAAAATGAGGAGACTGAAAAAGAAGCCTTACCACAGCACAATTTCTTGCTTGCAATTTTTTTTGCCACCTGTGGGGGCTTGGAAGGGAGCCCAGCATTTGTACAGTACAACTCATCTGGTACTTGAAGCACACAGTACTGTTTGTTTTGTTGTTTTCTGGACACATGATTTTGGCTTGAATCCAAAGAAGCATCTTAAGATTTGTGTCTGATTATCATAGATAAGGTATATTTCATTGGTCGTATCATATTGTCTGGGCTTTAATATGACATTTCTCCAACAAACATTTGTAAAAACATTGAAAATCATTACCAAAAACATATTCATTACTGAGATCCTTCCAAGGACTCTATTTATATTGATTCACAAAATCACTTATTAGACAGTACACAAAGACAATTTTCAAATGTAAAAGTGCTTTTTAGTAAGTGTAAACGGATGTAAAAAAATAAAAATTAGAGAGGTTGGAAGAGGATTGGAAGATGAGGAAAAAGAAATGCAAAACCAATCTCATCTTTGTTCTAGTGCTGCTGGCTATCTACCTTTTCAGCACTCTACAGAGTATTTCTACAGGTTTTACTATCAAACTTTTGCATGAAAAGGTAGAGGACAATGAATTCCCACACAGTGCTCTAGAGCAAAGAACATGATGTAGCTCTTTTGTGGACTTCAAACAACTGATGCTGTTGGAGCACACAGTTCAGAGAGCTCCTTTGCTGCTTGATTGATGCAAGCTCTTTCAATCTGTTCAAATATGGGAAGAATTTTGTGTGCACTGAGTTTCAGACATGAAAGCTGCTGATGAAATGTCAGCAATCAGTCTAAGGCCTCTTTGAAAATGTGATCCTGAGGAATTTTACACATGGAAAAATATGAGGACTCCAATTATAATCCTAGCAATCAACATGTCAGAAGGTGGGAAGGGATGTGATGGGGCAAGGGTGAGCGTAGTGAAAAGAGCCTGTTAATAGGAATTCCATGCTGGGGCTGTAGACAGGCTGAGGGCAGAACAATCGGATGCCGACATCCACGAGTACTCCAGTGTCTTCCTGGCCTCAGAATTTAGAGGATCATGAATTCCTTAGGTAGCATCACATCTGTTCCTCTCAGACCTACATCTAAGTGCATGTTTAAAAGAAAGGCACTTTCTTTCTTTTTCTTATCCTGATTGGCACTTGTGATGTTCTTTCTCTCTTTTTTTTTTTCCTTAATTTGTTTAACTGAAAACAAATAGTGTGAATTGCAGATTAGAACACAAGAGAACTCTAATCCTCTCCAATTGATACAAGAGATAGCAGACTGTTAACAATACCTACAGTCTTGTTAGTGGTAACTATCCAGAAGAGATCCCACTGAGAACCTTTATTACTACTGTCATTCTCAAATACACAAGAAAATACCTATATTGCTCTTTGCATTAAATACCATTCACATAAAAGTCAACATCTAAGCTCCCATTTATTTAGAAATTAAGATTTTATATGCTGAGTCATTTTTTGCATATCAGCAATGACAGCATTTATAAGTTCTCCACTTTTACTAGTTTTGTTTTATTATTGTTGTTGCATTAAGATTGGTTATATTCATAGCTTAAAAAAAAATGCCAGTAATGTATAGCATTTCATTTCTGCTACATTGTTTTTTCTGTTCTTGTAAATCATACTGGCACAGAAAACATGGAATCTCTAAGGGTAAATTCCATAACAAATTCTGGAAGATCTGACAGGAGGCTAGTGCCAAAGGAAGGTGCTTTATTTTGCAAGCAAGGTGAAATGCTAAGTTTTTAGTAAAGCCACATGTCATAAAATGAGGATATAAGATGACCATAGCAATGTAAGTTTGCCCGAGTTCCAATTTCATGTGTCTTTCCATTGCTTTTAAGTTTTTTTAGTTGTAAAATTTCAGATTGCAATTGTTTGAGCTTATTCCCATTGACAGTACTGTTTTGAGTGGTCCAAAGTGGTGTTTCGGTTTCATCAAATGATTTCACATTTTTTTAGATCTATTAAGGGAGAAAATGGCTGTTTGACAGTTGTTAATTATTTTTTCAGGAATATAATTTACTGCCAAGAGTTTGTGGCAGAAATTTGTGATTTCACTGAGAAAATAATGTGGCCAAACCCCACATTCTGATCTTCAGGCCTGCTATTATGAATATGAACAAATTCCCCTTAATTGCCTATGCAGCAAAAATCATTACCTGCTAAAATTTGCTGCTAAAATTTTCTAACACTTAACCTACAGGAAGCACAATCCATAATCATAGTGTAGATGTAGCTCCTGTGGACAGGACATAGAAAATGTCTTTCTTCCCTTAATACCTGTGAGATTAAGTTGCATGAAGTAGTCTTTAGACTAGTAGACTGAGACCACAGAGTGCGATTTTAAATCAGTTAATGATTGGATGGGTTTTTTTCCTGTAGCCATGCCTCCTACCTTAGGTTTGCATTTTGCAGTCACTTTGGCGCCGCTGCTTTTTCTAATTATAGTAGGAACACTGTCCTTTTATTAGAAACAGTTTATGTAGTTCTTTTCTGCCACAGAGTTTAGGTACAAAGACTAGGAATGAAATGAATTTTTTTTATTCTGCTATGTCGAATTTTGGAAATTTTATTAGTTTTCTCTTTATGATATAATACAGGCTTACTGATGGTAGGCCTGTTTGTTCATACTCAGTTTTGCAAAATATGTTAAGGCTCTGTTCTAGCTGTGGTGTTTGCTGTCTTTGAAGTTTCAGCTATTGAGGATTTTGCATTTGAAAAGCAGCCACTGCTGTTAGTCCCTTCAGTTCTGCTCTCATGACCCAGCGCCTAAACGAGTAGGAACTGCTGAGCAGCATTCAAACACTGAGACCTATGTACACATTTGAAAGCAAACTTGCACATTAAAAAGAACAAAGTCTGCAATTGTCTTGTTTCAGTCACCAACAAAGATGAGCCTAGTACAAGAGATCAGTTGCAACTGTGAATTTTGAAAGTCAAGCCAGCCGTGAAGCAGCTGAGCCCATGAGAGTTGGTAAAACTTTCCCTGACTTCACAGAATTTTGTATTGGGCTCAGGGCTGGAAAACAGAAACTGTAGCACAGAGGTATGCAGGGTACTGGTGGCATGCAGGGCTCTACCAGTGATGCATGCTGCTGGGAGTGGTCATAATGACTGCTTCTGCCACTGTCCAGGAGGTATAAAAAAGATGCATAAGCTTCTAAGACCTATCTGAAGAAAGAAAATATGTCTTGTTACCCATCCGCTTGGCTAATGGAGACAAAATGCATGCCTCCCTCTGTGCTGAACTCAGCCAAACTCCCAATTCTATAAATTAATTAAGAAGTTACTATAGTACCGAAATACAAGTATACTTTTTTAAATGTCTAATATCTGTTGTTGCAGGTACTCAGATCTGTTGCTCTTTTTCATATATAGTTTTGGACTTTATGGTGAATGTGTTATATATTATGTGAAGTGGTCTGAGAAAAACTGTAATTTGACTTCTTAACTTAAATGAATCTACTTGTTATTTAATTCTCAAGAACAGGTGAAATAGCACTACCAGCAGAGAATCTGACAATAACTTCAGCTGCATACCCCTTCTCTCTTCTGCTTACATCTCATTAGTGATGTAGTTCTAATAGAATAAAAATAATTAACTTGTACATCTTAACAACTGAGCCAAACAGCACCCAGTGAAAGCAAATTTTGATAATTTACACTTTCACACTTTCTGTGATTTAAATTAGGAGCATGGTGATCTCTGGCCAGGAAAATCTTACATCTAGACAAGTAAAATAAGTTACTTGAGTGGTTGGAATTAACAAATCCCACATACTGTTGTCTTTTTAAATTTTCCACTTCATTAACATCTGCAAATGAGTATGTAAGGCTGAGCCTACAGAAGTCATACTCTTTTGTCATTAAACATGTTTGCTGCTAGCAATAACTGGCTCTCCTAATGCTGTTTTGCAGAGATATGTGCATTTACTCCCAAAATACAACAATATGGATAACCTGCAGACTTGTGTAATCAATACGTGTCCCCTTTGTAGGGCAGTTACAGCCAGCCTTTCCAACTCACTGGCATCTGCCTTAACAGCTCTAAGTTTCAAGCAGTTTCTAATAAGTAAAATTTAGTTAAAAAATCCATCAACAACTGAAAGACAGAATTTTCTTACTCCAAACTAATAACGACCAAACCTCAAGAGGAGATTCTTCTTGGGCTAAGCTCCTCTGTTAAGCTTTGTATCAGATATCACACAGGTAGATAGTTTTTCAGCAATGTTGTCCCAAATGTTCTAGTTTGAAAGTAAATGCAAAATAGTTTCCTTTGCAGTTCCTGCCTGCAGAGGGCTCAGTGTGTTTTGTTCCTACAGAAACAAAGGTAGGGCATGATCCTTTAATAAATCCAAGTACCAACTATATATAGCCGGTACAATATTATCCCACCACATATGGACTATGATCCCATTATAATCATTCAATGGCTCACACACAGTCATTATTATGGGACTGTAATTTAAGCCTTGGGTTCCAAACCACCATTAGCTACATTTGAATTAATGCAAAGTTGTATTCCCATGGAATTGTTGTAAAAGGGCCATTTCTCAAAGCAAAGCAAACGTATAGATGCTTTGTTTAACTTGAATCCAGCCATTTTGTTAATGTGCCTGTCTGGTCCCTATTGCCATAGTCATCCTTGCTAACTGCTAGTAACATATGATGACAAACGTAGCACTATATAAATCCTTAATAACAGTTTTTATAACATGACCTTCTTTGTTGTCCTGTGATCAATACATTTTGTTTTCTCCAAAAGCTTTTCAATATCAGAACTGATATTCAGTTCTCTTAAAACTGCTGTCATCCACATTTCTCCCAAAATCCCAGACCACTGGAAGAGGATTAAACAGCTTGACAAACCAGAAGGAACAACTTGACCTTTATGGTTTTGACTGTTCTTCTTAATGCCATCACAAAGCAAAAATAAACAATATCTGGTGATGGTCACATACCAGGAAAGACTGGAAGATGACATTGCTCAGACTTGACAATTTGAGTGGCAGATGGGATAACAAATAATTTTTCCTCATCTTTTCTTGTCAATATTTAATTTAAAGCACTGAAGCTGATAAATATAGTACATTTTAGTTCCACAAAATATGAATATCAATATGCTTCTCTGGCCTAATTGCTAATATGTTGACAAGAACTGAATCCTAATTTGACATGAAAACAGACTTTTTATCCTATTTTGATACATTGAACATACTATATTATAGTGCTGATAAAAATCAGTATTTTATTGTCAAATATTCTTTGTGATGTTTTCAAAACATCTGTCTTTCAGTATTTTGAGGTATCTCTCACTGAAGAGAGCACCCTGCAAACTAATGGCACCAAATATTTCATGTTTCTGAGTTAATTGCTCTGACTTATGAACCCCAAATGCTTTAAATTTTAATTCAAACATTGATAAAGTCAACAGCAAGCCTGTACAGTATATATATGTCCTATGTAAATATTTAAAAGTAAACTATGCATATACTGTTCTAATTCTAGTAACTGCATAGACCTATGTCATCACTTATTCCTGCTAATTAGGTTTGCTCTTTCAGTCAGTCTATGGATTTTCTACAGGGTCTATCACTATACAATTAAAGGGTATTTAAGCACAGCCCACAACTTCCACATCCTATCTTTTACCTGGTGGCACTTTGGAGTGTCTGTACAAGATGGAAATTCCACCAATGAGAGGGGGTTATTTGGACACATGAACATCTTGTATCAGTAATAGCAACAATAATAGAAATGTAATTGATGTATAATTCATCTAAAGTTTACCTTTAGTCATGGTTTACTAGGAACATTTTACTTTGGTCCTTCTTTTCTACCAGTAATTTCCTGGAGTATAGCTACATGAATTATATAAAATTAGAGAGGCACTGACTAGATGTATGGACCACTCGGTGGATAAGGAATTGGCTGGATGGTCGCACTCAGAGTTGTGGTCAATGGCTTGATGTCCAAGTAGTCATGTCTGCATGGATGTAACTTCAAGTTATGGCATAAGGCACAACAAATATGGGTGCAAACCTTGTATCTTCTCATGGGTTAAGACCAGGCAAATAGCAGCTACCACCCCAACATTAACACCTTCTGTGTCCACAGCAAATCACTGAGGAGTCTTCCTGGTTTATTTTTAATGCAAAATTAGTTTGTAAGATTTCTGCTGAAGACAGATTCTTCATGGACCTTCACATGAGCAAAACAAAATCTGGAGAGGTTTCTAGCTCCCGGCCTCTTTCAAATGCCATTGGACATCATAGCTGGAGCAAAGTTTTGAGCTTTCTGTGTCTGGGTACAAGATAGCTGAAGATGAACTTTCTGGAGTTGAGGAACTACTAAGTAGACAAAACTATACCACCCTTCTTGTTTTAGTTTTGGGCAGTAAGTTTACAGAAAGATGTGAAGAGTGATACATGAACTCATAAGCTGAGCGAGAGTCAGGAATAAAAACAATCTCCCAAATAAAAGTCTAATATTCAAACTGCCAAGCAACACTTTTGTGTCTCTTTAATATATAGACATCTTAAAATATATACAGGTATCTTAAAAAATATATCAATATTGTTATCTCAAATACTCATATAATGAAATGCATTTTCCTCACTTTAAGGAAACAAGAAATAAAAGCTTCTTCACTTTCTAAACCAGACATGCTGTATATAACTGGAGCAGCTTTTCTCCTCTGTATGCCCTCAGTGTACAAACATATTAAAATTGTAAATGTCAAACTTGATGTGAGGTTTGGGTGGGGACCTGTCTGCAAATTCCATTTTCCGTTTGCCAGCAAGCACTTTACACTGCACAGTAGCTTGCACCTTTTCAAGAAGCAGAATAACTTAAAGGCACTTCTCATACAGTCATTAATCGGTTGTTTCTAGTGGGATCTCTTCACTGAGTACATGTTAATGTTCGTGATGTGGGTCACAACTCAGCATTGCTATTTTCTCTAATTACCATCCTTCAGTGTTTTTTTCCCTCAGCTGGAACATTGTGTTCTCCCAGGCACAGTGTATGCAGAAGTGGAGATATCACAAAATGAGAGGAAAAAATAACCTAATTATCTTCATGGTCCAGGAAGGTCCAATTAGCAATTAGAGAAATGTGTTGAAATAAAAATTGTACATTGCTTCTTTTGACTCTGTTTCTAAACTATTAAGTTCACCATTCAGATTTATCATGGGATTAACTAACTGCTGATAAGAACGCTTTTAACACCAGAGCTTTACCATTTCTGAACACAGATGGTTTGAGGTGTTTGAAACTGCATGAATTACTGAAGTACAGTATCATTGCAAGGTTGTTAATTGTTCACTGGGCCTTAACTGGAAATATATTCTAATACATGCTGCACCATCGCTGGATGTGCAGTCATCATAAATGAACACGCACAGTTGCCATGTAGAGAATGCACTGTGAACCTGGCTTCCTCCTTCCTTCAGTATGAACTACACCTGAATTACAAGGTACAGTCTGCAAAAATTATTACAAACTAGGATTGCATTTGAGAAGAAAGTGAAGAAAAGGTGATGCTGTATCTGGTCCATAATCAAATCCACAATTTATATTCCAAGGGTAGATGTGGTTATAGAATAGCCTTAATTTATCATTCATACTATCACATATCTACTTCGGAAGGTGTCTGCATCAATCTTAGCAATCTCTGGGAAGTCCTAAGGGTAGGCATAGATTCCTACAAGCATGCAGCCTGGGTTTGGAAGTCTACTTGATGAAATACTATTTATTAAAACCTCTGAAGGGAAACTAGAAGAGATCAATGTAAGCACACAGGTAACAAAGAATTTTAACAGTTCTGCCTCTGCAGGATCACATTTATGTTTTCTTTTTGTCCAGATGGATTCATATTTCTGCAGTTGGAAGCTTTGAAGTTGATAGCTACCGGAAAAGCTGTATGTGTTGTACAGTGGTGGTGGGTTAGGCCATAATGAAATACTGTACCAAAACTTGCAGGCTGCATGATATCAAAGGCACAGAGGGTAACACCAGCATTTTCCTCCTTGTCCTGGACAGAATAAAATAACAAAAACCATGCTTTGCTCACTGCCATATATTATGTTACCTTATCCATGCTGTCATTCGGTTATTCTAGGCATTTCTTTTTGCACCTCTGTCTCGCAGCATGAACCATGTATTATCTCTTTTTTTCTTCTTAGACTAGAAGATGCTTTTTATTTTTAGATCTTATACTCAATGTATTTATTCTCTAATTTCTCACTCTGAACCCAAACCAATTCTTGACCGTGTTTGCTGCTCAGGTGCACCATACAAATCAGACTGGAAGAGTAATGACAGGCAAAGGTACTCACTGTGCATAAAGCCTGAGTGCTTAGAATCCAAGGTTGCTGTATACAAGCATTTAAATACAGGAGTGCTTCCTAGGGTAAATGAAATGTGATGTTATGGCTTGTTGTTAGTTTTAGTAATTTTGCCTTGTAACAAAATTCTAAAAAATTGTGTCCAACTTGACCCCCCCCTTCCTTTCCAGGTTCCACTCCCCTATGCATCGGTTACTGTGCAATGGGCATCATTGGCTTGTGTTAAAAGTATGTCAAGGGAAACCGGGCCATATTGCTTCATGGTACAGAGATAATTGATAAGATCTGGGCTGGAAAACTCTTTCCATTTTTCCATTCACTGCATATCAAGCAAGAGTTGGACCACATGGAGGTGGTCAGATGGAAAGTAAAGAGAAAAAACAGGGATGTAGGAAATAAGAGGCATGAGAGTGTGGGGTTATTTATTTTAGAAAGAGTCAGCCACATCTCCTTTGTCCAGGGAAAGAAACAGAAGGCCACTCTGGAAAGGAAGGGAATAACCTGAGTAACCCAGTAGGTAAGACAAAAGTAAGGTGACAAAGAAGATTTCAGTTAGATAGGATAAAAAATAACAGTTGGGAAAGTGGAACATAGCACAGACTGAATGGGGAAATATCGTATTTCTGCCACGGGTGAACAAGTGAAATAAGCATCAGTCAGCAATATCAAGGAGCAACTAATCCTTCCTCGGGGCAGGAGAATGTTTTTGGTCATGTCTTAAAAGCCCCTTCAGTACTAATTTTTCATTGACTGCATTAAGATTTTACAGGGAGGCTCTCAGCCCGAAGGGTATACACTAGCAAGTCCTGTGTTGTTTTGACTGAGAATTTTTTAGATTATTCTTCTCCAGGAGTAAATGGAAAATGTCACATGGGGAATGTCTGGCCAAATAAATGAATGCTGAGAACTACAGTGTTTTACAGATGTGCAGTGAGTGAGTCTGTAAAGCAGATTCCTGTGGTTGCTACAATCAATGTCAAAAATCCTATTGACTTAAGTGGTTAGAGGTGCAAACCTTAAGCTACTTGGAAGATATCAGTTAATCAATTTGAATAAAATTCTTCTTCCATGTGTGTTGAACCAAGCAATAGTTTTCTGTTCCCTTGAGAGGTGACAATCTATCATGCCAGTGCCCCTACCCCCACCATTCTTGGGCGTACATTTTAATTAATATTAATTAAATTTGCCTTGAGCGAGTTATTTTGCTGTCCAGATTTTGTGAAAGATTTTCCATTCCTCCTGCTCGCCTGCTTTATCACCTTGGTGCACCCATTTACAGATGATGTAGATGCAATATAAAATATTCATTCATCGTTTTGCTGAGGTTAAAAGTCTTTTCCCCCCTTCCCCTTCAGCCGTTGTGAACAGCTGCCAGCATAGCTGTGTGAGGGTGGCTCTGGGTGAGCTGTGCTGGGGCTGGCAAAGGGCACTGCTGGGTGCCCGGGGGCACCGAGAGGAGCCTGGGGCCGACGAAGCTGGGCTGGCAGCCACCCTTGGGGGTTGCCCCTGGCTGCTGCTGCTGGCAATCAGGGTTTAGAGAGCAGCTGAGCTTGGTTATGAGCCTCCTTCTTTCTGAGCCAGCTTAACGCAGCCCCTGGGGGTTCGGTGCCCCCTGGAGATGCCCGCGGGGTTGCACCGGGGACAAAAGGCTGCGCAGGGTGCGGGTTGATGTGGTGATGGCGTTCAGGTGAAAGGGGACCTCGGCGCCTTCAGGAGGGGGTGGAGAGGTGTTAATTGGCTTTTATGTGGCTCAGCTGCCCCGCTGAAAAGAGGGAGCTCCGCGGTTTGGGTGGTGCTGCGCTGCCTGGCAGCAGTGCGGGAGCGGGGCAGGGAGCAAAGCCACGAGGGAAAGTCACGGCGAGAGGTGAGCGGGGCTTGCGGGCACCGGGAGCGCGGCGGGGGCCGGTGCTGGAGAGGGCCCGCCCGGTGCCGCCGGGTGCGGAGGAGCGAAGCCCCGGGCGCTGCCGCGGCCTCCGAGAGTGCTCTGGGGCACCGTGCGTGTGGAGCCGGTCCTGGCACCTGCCCGGGGTGCCCTGCGCTGCTTGGGTCAAAGAAATCTCAATTTATTTTACTTGGCTGTTGAGGAGGGGGCGTGAATCTGCGCTCTCGTAACGTGAAACGTTGTTCTGGCGCTCTCCGAGCGTGGGTTCCTGGAGGAACCCCAGGGACTGCAGTGGGAAGTTCTGTGTTGTGTGGTGGGGAGGTACTTACTGGGAGGGAGAGGTTAATTGGGAGAAAAAAAATACCTCCTCCCAGTATTTTGTGGTTAATCTGGTTTTGATCCTGAATTTGAGTGAGCTGGAGAGCAGAAGAACGTGGACTTGAGGTTTCTAAAGTTCTGAATCTTTGTAAGGCATAACCCTCTAGGGTCTGGGTTTTATTTGGTTTTGTTTTTTTTTCTTCCTTCCTTTATTTTTTTTATTTTTGAAAAGTGATGGAGTGCATATTGTTATATTTGGAGTATATCTCAAACTGCAGCATTCTCCCAACTGCTTTATCCCACTATTCTGTGTACCAAACACTGGAATAAGGCATTTTGCAGCACTGTAGAAAATTTATGTAGCTCTGCTCCCCAAACCCAATTTCCCACAAAACATTGTATATAATAACTGTGTCTCACTTAGTTTTAAATCAGGAGAGAACATGAGAAAAATATAAAACTTACTAGAATATAACTTCAAAAGCTGGATCAACAGCTGCCTGTGCTCTTGATCAGTAGAATAAGCAAAGTATCTGTTACCTTACAGATCATTTAGTATGTTGTTCTAGACTCCTAAGTATGTTCATCTGTAACTTAAGCCTTTTATTTTTTCTTCATTGGATGCCCAATAGGACATTGCTTTGTTAGAGTTGGACATACTCATCTGTAGCAAAATCACTGTAATTATGGAAATGTTCTTACTTTCATTATACTGTGGCATATATTGCTGCATATTTCATGCTGTAGGAAAATCTAAATTAGTGTTGTTATTGCTGATGAAGCTAAGACTTAGACTTTTTCATTTCTATGAATTAAGGATAAATTTAGGCTTTTAAAAACTGTAGGAAAAATACAGTCTTTTAACAAACTACTTAACTGACTTTTTAAAATACAATATCCTCTTTAATATGGAAGTATTACGTTCTTTGAGGAAGCCCAAGGCTGATGTTTTGGCAGTCAACTTAATCTTTAGTGTAGAAAAAAATAAGACAAGTGTAAAAGTTGCATCAATTACCAGTTGTACAACAAGTAGTTTTTCCAAGCGTGGGATTGTCTTGTTTTAAATGGACCTGGTTTTATCAAAAAATATTTTTGATGAATAAAAATGTTCTTAAAATTAATACTTTGAGCATATAGTTTGCAAATCCCTGGAGAAACCTGGCTGCCTTGCAGACAGTGAGAGTACTGTTGATTTGGGGGAAGGCAGCCTTTCTCCTGACCCTGTCTCCCACAGGAAGGGAGGACTGGAAGGGAACTTTCAAGTCCTGGAACATGATCACCTGCTATTGTAAGCAGCTGTTACACCTGGTGTTATTCTCAGAAGTTCATGTTACTTGCTCACACACACATCTTTCCATGGCTTCACTGTTCTTATGGTTGAAATTCACCTCTGCTGCTTTGGCTACTGTTACTCACTTCCAGATTAAAGCTGTCAATCCTGAATCTGTTTGTTTGCTCTTCTCCTGTACTGGTTGTTCCCTTTCCATAGACCTTTATGGACAACAGTCATCCTCTCAGTTCTGTCTTACTGGACAAAACCATTTAGGAATATGTAGTTATTACTGGTGAGTAGTCACTCCTGATCAGCTACCACAAACTCCTTCCCAGGCAGTGGGTGACTGGTGATTTGTCTGACAGCGAATCCAGGGTGCCTGAGGAGAGAATGCTGCTGAGCATATTATTCCAGGCTAAGATTTCTTGCCTTACCTGCATTTTTCCATAGTTTTTTAGTCTCTCCACAGTGTAGCACCTTTGGCTTTCTCTCTTGCCCCTCTACTGTCCTTTCCAGTGGCCTGCTGATGGCCAGACCAACAGCTGTGCCCCAGGGCCTCGCTTCCCCCCTGCTCCTCTTGCCCCACTTGGCTGTGAATGGTTCTTAGTGGAGTGTCCCAGAGGGCTGCCTGGTTTTCAGAGAGGCAGGAGCAGGTGACTTTATGGCTGGTGTTTCTGTTTATGACTGAGGGAACAGGGCCAGCCAAACACTTTATTTTATTCTGCGAGTGCAGTAGGCCAATGAAGTGGCATAGTGGAACGCATCCAGCTGAAGAGCTGTATGTCATCCAGGCCTGGCACAGCTCGGGGACTTGAGCAATCCATTGAATATAGTTCATCCTCCAAGACTGCAAATTCTTTCTGCTGAGATCTGCCTGACTATTGCCAGCCAGGAGCTTCCTGTGCACCACTGGGGCTTGTCACGTTAATGAAAGGGGGGAGAGGTTTAGATATAACTTTGTCTGTCCAGAGTTCTATACCAAGAACTTGCACCGGAACAGATTCACAAAGTCATAAGAAGCCAACTTTGTCTGTCTCAGAGCCCCACTCAGAGCTTTCACCGAAACAGATGCACAAAGCTGTAAGATGCAAACTTTGTCTGTCCAGAGTCCTACTAAGGACTTGCACCAAAACAGATTCACAAAGTCATACGCAGATGACTTTGTCCGTATCAGAGTCCTAGGACTTGCACCGAAACAGATGCACAAAGTTGCAAAAAATAAGGTTTATTAAGGTGACAGATACAACAGGTTCGGAGTTGCCTTTGATAAATGCACTGACTGCAAAAACACTATTAATGATATTGCTAGCACCAATAGTAAATACTACAACCCAGAGATATTTCTACTCCAAAGGTGAAAGGCACAAATGCTTACCCAGATAGACGTTTCTGCCAGGAATAGAGGAAGAGAACACAGTCCATCGGCTGGTTTGTTGGTACTTCTTGTTCTTGTCTGTAAATGTGTGTGTGGTTGTGATGTAAGGTGAGGTGTGTGTAAGTGAGATGCTGTGTCTGATGTGCCCTGTTCCCCGGCTTTTATCCCCAAAGCTACAAGGTTCCCACCCACAGGTGACATGTAGTATGATTTGGGTGGAGAGGCGAGTGCTATAGTCATATATGTATAGCATGTACACCAAAATCTTCATTAACATAGACGGGGGTGTCAACTTTGTGTAGGTAAATGAGGAAAAAGGTCACCCTCTGGGCAATCATGGCTCCTCCAGACATCAGTAACAAAGTCTGCGACTGTTATCAGTTTTATCTTGCTGGCCCATCAGGGGCCTTTGTCTCCACAAAGGCCTCTGATAATTAGGCATCCCGTGTTAGACAGAAAGGCTTATCCCTTTCTGGAGTACACAAGAGTTAGCAAGGTTTTGTTGTTTATGGATTCCTTCTATAGAGCCATCTAGGAATTTCCTCAAACTCCACAGGGCTGGAACCCCAAGCACAGCTGTTTCAAAACCTCATGCTCCCACTCTTATAGTTGGAAGCCTTCTTGCTCAGTATACCTGCTATCCCTTAATCTATCCACATAAACTTTGTGTGAGCAGTTTGAATAAGAGTAATTATTTTCTTTGTTTTTGTTTTTTTTTTTTAAACATTATTATCTGTCATGGATGTCAGTTCCCTTTGCACTGAGTGACTGTGGGCACAGATCTCTTAAATCCTGCCATGATCAGAAGGAAACTAATTGTATTCATAAGTCTTACTGATAGCTGTAAGAATTTTTGAAGGTATTTGTCCCACCCTTTCCATAGATATCATGTACCAAGACTGGGAGCATCAACAAATACTTGGTTACACTGCAGCATATGACATCACCCATTGAAAACTTTTGTTTTGGTGTTGCAACTTTTGAAAACTGTTGCCCATAGTTTTAAAAAAGAGGCTACAGTGAATAGGTGAGAAGTGGGATATAGCTGAAGGGCCAATGCTTTCTTGCTGCTGCTTGGAAATAGCCTAAACTTGTCTGCATCAGATTAGATTAGACTAGTTAGTTTTCTTAGCAATGTTTGGCTTTCAGAAATTGTATTTGCTTATTGGATTTTTTTTTTTCTTTAATATATGGCCATTCCAAAGTGGATTTTGTGCAATGTCATTCCTTTTGGAGGCTATTGATCATGTTTGATAACTTAAGACTGGCTATTTTCAATGTTCATTCAAACACTGCATATAAAACAGATGTAAGTTTTAACTGATATTTATTTTATTTTGAGGGAAGGAGAGGGGCACCCCAGCAAGGTGTTTGAAAATGTATATTTATATCAGTTGAACTGTTAAATGAAAACCAAGTGAACAAGTAAAACCAGCTCAATGAAAACCTGAAGGAATGTGGTAACTGTATATTTCTGCGTGTGTGTCTGTATAAAGATTGTGCTCCATAGTTCCAAAGAGTGCAATAGAAGCTAAACAATAACTGTCAGTGTCTGGAGTGAGGAAAACAGTCTGAGGACAGCTGAGATTCCTTTAGTGGGAAGAGCAAGAGAGGTACTTGGGGAACACAGAAATTTGCAATAGGTCTGAAGATGAACGCATGTTTTGGATCTACAAGAGACTCCTAGCTGTTACACCATGACAGTTGTTACTTGCTTAGTAATATTTATTAAACTTGTATATGTATTGCCTAGGAAGATTTAAAGGCAATTTTTATATATCAACTGGAAGGAAAATACAAACATTTCCCAGTCCTAGACATGATTAATTTTTTTAGTATGTTTCTTTATGATATGAGCTATATATTTTCTTATGGAGCCATACAGTGGTGTACAGCCAGTTTAAAACAGATACATCTGGGTATGTAGAAGAGTTCAGATGTAATTCTCGGCTCTGTGTAGGACATCCTTATGTGGAAGCAACACCCTCCCTCCATCACTCTCCACTGCATGTTCTGGTGATACTGCAGCTGTGCAATGCTCTGCCTTACCTCACGCTCCACGTTTCTCTCTTTGCTTAGCTTGCTCAAATGTGTTTCACTTGGAGGTTATTGCTAACTTCAGGGCTGCCCCTTAGTCCTTTGTCAAAGACCTCAGGTTTGTTAGTCTTATTAGTCTGTTACCATGGCGTTTCCTTCATTAATATTCCTTTGTGAAAGATGCTCTGGTTCATACTGAAGCTTACAAACTACATTTGCAGTTAAATGGTTTTCTGCAGGACTTGCACATATATTTTTGCTAAACTAATTGTCTTTTGGGTTCATTGATCTCTGTAATGAAAGTCTAAGCATTTTTATGAGCCAAAACCTCATTATACCGTACAGAGGCTGTACTTTAAACCTACCTGTTCTGTTACTGTACGTTCTAATAAAACTTTATTAGATTTCTCTTCTGATGAAAGACAACAGGAAATGTTTCTTTCATTAGAAAACTTGAGGTGCTGGGAAACTTAATGTTGCATTCTTGTTTTCAGATTAATTATGGGCTTTGCTATACCTGGTTAATGGGCCTTCTGTGAAAAGAATTCAATTTAAATTATCCCATAGAAGATAACTGCATTCATGTCAAGATTATCTTTACACACCTGATCATGTGGTTTCTTTTCAATGAATAATATTTTTTTTTCAGTCTTGGATTTATTACCCTTTTTTTACCCTTTAAGTAAAAGAGTATGATGCACATTTCATAACAAGCTCTTTTATCTAAATTTCGCTTCTCTCAGTGACACTTCACTTTGCTACAGCAACAGATGCAAATCTACTGCAAATGTAAATCTACTAGAATGTATTTTCTTTCTTCTTTTAGTGAAGGCTTCTTTTTTTAAAAAAAAAGTGGTTTCCTATGCAACATAGGGTAATCTGTACAGCTATTAGGTTGCCTGAATAGGATGAAATGCCTATTTCATAGGAATGAAAGCATCTTTATGTAACTTAATTACATAAAATCCTGAGTAGCAACTAAAGGGAAGAGAATGATGGGGAATTAAAAACTCGGGGGATTTGCTCAATATGTTGAATCTACTCCAATATCTTATTTTTCTTTCTGTGATTGCTGCACATATGTTTGGGCTGCTGCTGAGACCAGAACATGCTTAAATGAAAGCTACAAGAAAGGGAGTTTTTGTGTAGCTGTAAGCCATTTTTTTCTTACTACTTTTATTACAGCCACATCTTCTTAGTGTGTTGGCTTAATTAAGAGAGCTTAAAAATCACCTGCGTTTTCTTTCCCTGCTGCCACACCTCTGGAAAGCTATAATCAAAGATTTTTACATCTCATTGTATCTGTGCCTGAATTATTCCTATGTTCCTAACATATTTTTTTAAAATCAGAAAAACAACAAACCCCAAACAAGAAAATGTGCTTTTAATCCAAATGGGCGTTCAACATGAAACATCTTGCACGAAGCCCTTAAGCATAAGCAAGACCTGAATGTAAGGTTTTGAGCTGGTACTCCTAATTGTATCTTTTAATAATTATTATTCCCCTATTTCTTATCTAGTGCTGAACCGAGAAGCTTCTTCCTTTGCTTTCTGATGGAGTCAGGCTGTAAATTGGACCACTCCAGGCTTTTTTTGTTTCTTCTCCAGCTTACAGCTCCATTCAAAGTAGCCCAGAGTGTAGGCCTATGGCTCTGAGTGACCTGTGCTTTGTGCCAGAGATGTGTTTTTGTCTGAGTAACAATGTCCAGCGATGCGACTGCACTCGGAGCCCCTGTGGTGGGTTGACCTGGGCTGCAGCCAGACCCCCAGGAGCTGTTTCTCACACTGTTTTCCTCGCTGGTGTCTCACCCTTCCTCGTGTGGGCTTCCCCAGGGGTGCCCGCTGCTGGGCCCGGCCCTGCCCTGTGGTGGGGCCTTCAGCACCAGATGGAACTGGCTGTGCCCAGGGAGGCGCCTTGTGGAGGCCCCTGCAGGCCACCCCACCACTCACAGTGCTCCCCGCTCGGTCTTTATTGATGAAGTGCGATCGTATATTTGAATATTGAAGTTATCCCAACAACAGCTTCTTCCTCATTGCTGTTGGTGTCTTACAGACCTGAGAGCCCCACAGCTGAGTGATGGGGATGGGCAGAGCAGGACACGGCGGTCCCCAGAGGGGCTTGGGCGAGGTGGTGGCAAACCACCCTCCAGCAGAGAAAGGAGTTGAAAGGAGATGGGGAAAATCTACAGATAGAGACAATTTATGCTTTTTGGTGAGTACGCCTCAGCCCTGCATAGCACTGTAATAGCTGTAACACAACATAGGCCTTATCTCAAAGTGTTGTGAAAGAAGCAACAAACAACACTGTACAGCAGCAAGGCTGACCCTTAGCTTGTCAGGGGCTTTTGTCTTCTGGCCCGTGGTGTCTAGAATTGCTCTTTTTCATGCACTGAGTAATTTTGAACTTGAAGTTTTAAACTTCCAGTTAGATGTAGATGTCCCCACCAAGCAGGCGCTGTGGATTACATCCCGTGGATTTCATTAGCTCTTCTCATTCCAGTATGAGGCTTTTAAATCCTGCAGGATAGAAAAGGGACTGTTTGCTAGGAAAAGCTTTCCAAGGCTTCTGCAGGCTCTCTGGCTCAGAGGCTGCCTGGGGATTGGGCCTTGTTCTGGTTAGTTTTGGGTTTAGTATTTAATCTTTTAAAAGTCTTTGATAGTTGCTAATGTTCATGCTGGTAGCTGTGTGTGGAACATATGCCAAAGCACTAATCCTGTAAGGTGGTGTTGAATTGTTTGTGTTATGTACTTCCTACACGTCTGTTTAGAACAACCTACTTGTGACACACTGCAGCTGAGGTAAGGAGCACCTTCCTCCTTTCCAGTATGCAGGTCACTTTCAGGTGTTCCTGATAATAGGAATTAATAACTTATGAATATAGAACAGTTTGTTTTCAGCTGGGGATTTAAGCCAGAAATACACTGAGATACTGGACAGGTTCAAATTCCAAGATAAATGCAATTTATGTTTAAAATTCCAAGATCAATTTTAGATTCATCTTTAAATCCCTTAAAAGGGAAGGAGACAATAGCTATTGTATTTTTATTTTTTTTTTTTAAATGTCAGAGGGGTGTGTTTGCCTCTGAGGTTTGGATCAGAGCTCTGGTCCAAATGATGTGATGTGGCATCCAGAGCTGAACCCTGTGCTTTTGTACTGTTTTTGGTTTTTTTTTTCCTGTTGAGAAGTTGATGGGAGCTGAGTCCAGGAACAGCTGCCTCTTTCAAAGGCTCCTGACGACTTCTGGCTCAGTAGGTTCCTTATAGTTGCAGTAGCAAAGCTTTTTCTCATTAGGTGTCAAGAATTGCACGCCCTCTTGGTTCAGGTTTAATTTGCAATAAGAGAAATGTTGGGCACAAGCTTGATACTCTTGTTTCCATACTAAGACAAAAAGCGGTGGGTGCTGTATTTTGAAAATGATTTTATTCTTGTTTAAGCAAGTCCATTTACACTTTCTTTTTACTGCCCCTTGACTCAGGGTTATGTTTGCAAACTCTGTGAATGCTGAACAATTAGTGTCTAATTAGCAAAATTTAAGAAGTTCTGCAGTTCTGGATCTTTCTGGACTTGTTCTGCTGCCAAGTCCAAAAGCTTATTGAAATGCCTGTGGTGAGATAATATTGCTGCGAACATCAGAGGCATAGTCCTTGACCCTGTTTTCACTCGTCAATAGCTCTTAATACTGTTCAATATTCTGTATGAATGAGAATAAGCTTGTGAAGTCTTGCAGGGTAGGTGGGTTAATGGATCAATATTGACCTTTGCCACTGTAACTGCAATTAAAGCTGCATATGAACTGCAATGAGGGTAGCAATTTCAGCACAAATGGAGAAGGTGGGAGGATTGCAGGAACATGTTTTAATCTAACAGTATTTTATGCCATTTTAGATGTCTCTGAAAATGTCACAGAATTGAGAATAAAGATGTATGGAGAATGCTATGAGGACATGGGTAGTTTCAAATCAAATCTGTTATGTGGGGTTTGTTTCATGTTGTTTTTTTTTCTTGACAGCGCAGAACATCTTAGCAGTGAGTTTGAGCTATCTTCTTTAAAAACCAGCTATGAATTCAGCTGGTATTTGTTTTTACTCGATTTCTTTCACTGCACTTGCTGTATGGTTCGGATGAAGAAATAACATTTAGCTCTAGGAGATCTTGCAAACAGTGGGCAGACTGGGTTAGCAGCATAGTGCTGTTTGTGGGCCGTGGCAGTGAAGCCAGAAGGTGCTCGTTCCCTGCCAGCATGCATCCTTCAGAGGTAGGCTTCACCAGCCAGTGGGATAGTCTTTGAACACCATTTGGCTATGCTTTCACATCTTGTGTGACCACCTATGTCAAATGTTAAAAGTAGCCTAGCACTTCTGAGTCGTGATGAGGGAATCCTTGTCTTCAGCAGGTAGGAAATGTCCTTATTAAAATATGATCTTCTGAGCAGCTAGAAAATGGAGGCTCCTAGCATTGTCAGAGGCTTCTGAATTTTTAGTTGTGTTTACTATTCTGATTTAAGTTCATGTCTATGCTATCTATTGTTTGGGTGCTGTGTTTTGATGTGGGTTTTTGTTTTTGTTTTTTTTTGAGGAGATGGGGGTAGCAGTATGTGTGGAAGGGGGAAAAAACCCAGTTTCATATACTTTGTATTAATACAGCATGAAAATGAGAACCAAGAATGAGAAAAAAAAAATGGGGCATGTGGGTGGAAGGGGGTCATGGTTCTCTGTTTTCAAAAAATAAGAAAAAGGGCTTTTCCATTGTTGACCAAATCCCCAACTCTGCATTCAAGCAGGAATGTATGTTTGTGGGTAGTTTTAACCCTAGTCCTCTATTTGCTGTTCTTGTGACTATATTTTATTATGAAATACAGAAGTATGAGAGAGTCTTCTTTAAGAAGCAAGAGGAGAGCACAAATGGCTGAAGTCTAGTTTTGGCCAGCTTTGTTTATAAACTAAAGGAGCCTAAGTTTGCAAATAAAGAAAAGGAAAGAAATATTGATTAATTCCCACATCTTGTCCTGACAAAGTATTAGTGGTAGAAAGATAAAGTGAAATGGGAAAATGAGAATGAAAAACTTTAAAGGAAATTTAAAAGTAGCCAGGAGACATTAAGTGGATGGATTGAGAACAACACAATTTCATCATTGAATAGTGCCGAATCTTGCTACCCTTTCTAAATTAGTATTTTAACATTGCAAAGAGTTAAAAACCCTTTCAAAGCTCTGCTGTACTCATGATGGGAGGACTGCTGTCAGCACAGATGTATATGTTTTTAATTTGTCCACAAATATTTGTATGTGTTGAAATGAAGTAAAGAAAACGTGCTTTCCTGGTCAGACTATGTAGTGTTCCCTTCTCCAGAAAAAAATTACTTTTTGGCCAAGACTGAAAATTAATGGGATGCTACAGATACCTGTCCTGCCCTTGACACTCCCGCCAGCTGGGTGACCAACCCCGTCCTGCCTAGTGGTAAGAAAGCCAAAAGGGCCATACCAACTTATCTTGGAGAAAGAACTATTGATCTGTTCTGTGGGAATACTAAACTTGCACTGAACAGAAAAATCTCATTAAAGCTCCCTAAGATGCCCTTTGCTATTATTGTTGGGGTTTTAAAAAACCTTTTCTGTACAACAGTTTTCTTTAGATTAAATAGCTCCAAGTGCAGCAGGATCAATGTAGCTATCTGGAGACATTTGGTAAATAAAAATAATTGTAATACAGCAAATAAAACCGATTTGCCATCTTATCTAGTGAAAAGCAGAGCAGAATCTTTAATTTGTTCTGAAGCATTGACAGTCTATAATGCTAGCTCTGTGGGTGATTCTTCTCTCCCTTCTGCACTGGAGGATGTTTGCAATGTGGCAAATAATCTTCCCAATCAAAGATGCTTTACTTTTTTTTATATGTATATAAAAAGCTAATTCATGTGTTTGAAAGTAACTGCAGTTGAAGTGGAACTGTAACCATTATTACATGTCACTTCTAAACTAATCTGAATCAGACTCCTTCGTTCTCCTGAATTATTGTAAGGGTTATTATATAAATCACGTATACTTTATGATGTCTTTAAACTGCTGCAAATAACGTTTAGAAAATGCAATAGTTATTGTCTCCTTCCCATTTTAGATTCCATAGATAGATATCTACTGAGAGGCAAACATCTAAGTGTGATTTAGTCTTAGATGTTGGTTAATGGCTTGGACTTAAATTGTTTCTGAAAATGAATGTTCAGGCTGAGTTTGATACTATATCAAACAAGTAACTTCTGGTTGCACTGCTTTTTTATCTGAAGAGCTTGAAGTACTTAGGAAATGTGTTAGTTATTATGTACTTGTAGTATTGTGTAGGGAGCTTTATGAAACCCGTGGCCTGTAAAACTGTGTATACAGGCAAGTCCTATGTATGGAAGACTATTCAGAAAGGAGAGCCTCTCCACTCCTGTACTTAATTTGTGGGGTGAAGCTCCCGTGGAGCACAAGCTGACTGACAAAACTGTCATTGGACCAAATTCAACAGTGATAGGCAGTGCCAAGCAACTTGTGTCACTTCAATTTACCTTTTTGTTCCTTAGTTTGTTTGGTATGCAAACATATCTGTACAAATTCAATCTGCCAAATTTTGTTTCTTCTTTTGATCTAAAGAAAGAATTAGTAGTGATTCAGCATCCAGAACAAGGGTAGTTTGATTCCAGAGGTAGTACAGCAACAGAGGACCTGGTCCCATCTGAAAATAAGAATAAGGAAAGATCAAGGCTTTCTCATTTAATCTAGTTTAGTTTTCTGTGAACACAGCAATCTTCTAGTAGTATAACCCCCTTAGACACCATCATTTTTACTTGACAGCATCTAATTGCTCACGTTTTTGTAAACTTTCTGACCTTTAAATGGCGCCACTTTTGACAGCACTTGAAAATGGTGACTGCTTTTAGAGAAAGCAAGAAGAAACAAGGCATGCATTTCTACTTTAATAAGGGTTTGTAGTGCATTAATGACAATCATGTTGTCAGAAAACTGTACACACTTGTAAGGCTGTCATGATGGGCAGTTGTTATTCTTTGTCATCTTCTTTTCTTTTCCTATCCATCAAAGTGAAGTGTCCCCATGGGTAATGTGGCTTGGTGCACAGTGCCGAGATGTGTTTTCAATAAAATGCTGCTAGTGACATGAGAGGAAAATCACTGTATAATGTACTGCCAGACTGTGTGTAAAGAGAAAACAGTGTGGAAAGAAGACTGTTACAACCCGCATGTGATACTTCTGTAAATCGCATGGTGTGTCTGAGCATTTCTTACTCTGCATGGGTAATGCCTGACTTGTTAGATAATCTGGACAAACAACTTCTAAAGGCAGGAGAGAGCCATGTGTTTTGGATTTCTATACCAGATCTTGTCTGAAAGACCTGAGCACACACAGTAGGACCAAGTCTGACCTCTGCACAGGTCTGGCCTTACCACAGAGTGATGGCTCACAGAAATGAGATGTGGGTCTTGCATCCTGCCCTGTCCCAAACAAGGAAGTGGGTTGCAGCTGATGATTGCTGACAGAACTGTTTGCATTTGCTGTTTCCTAGACCTCCTCGAATGTCAGGGCTCCATTTCTGTTGTGTGACTAAATAGGTACTTGTCACATCTTGGGGGGAAAAGCTGCAGAGGAAAATGGTGGTGAGGATGTAGCTGCCACCAGAATAATTCACTGAACTTCGAGTTAGCTTGGTGTTGCCATTGGCAAAAGAGACACTCTGGGAACAGGCTGTGAAGAATGTTAATCACTTGGTTTCCCCCTTAGTGTAATGCTTGTCCATAATTTTAGATTTAAAAATATACACACATCTGTCATGTCTGCTTTTTCTGGTTCATGAAGCCCCATCACCTAGTGAACTGCTCTTACAGGATTTTCTCTACTATACTTGTACAGAGGACTGTACAAGTCTTCTGAGACTAGTTGTCATTTCCTTTAAAGAAGCTTTAAATAAAGTTAAGATCACTGAGGAAAAATGAAATACACAGGGAAGTGTAAGTGCATGTTTCAAGGTATCATAAGCTTGACTTTGCTCTAACTCTTACTAGCAGGTTATTGAAAAAATAGAATACAAAGAATAATTGTTTGCTGTATTTTTGGTTGGGATTTTTTTAGCAAAGGTTCTTTTCTGACCCACTTTAGATGCAGTTTGTCCTGTATCTGTCTTACGCTCTCTTCTAGTATTTAATTGTGGTCATCTTATGTGAAGCAGACTTCTTATGATTCCCTAGAGAGCTATTTGCTGTCCTTGTTCTATATATATATGTTTGTTTCAAAAGTTATTAGCTGAACTCTTTATTGTCAAAGTAGGTGAATCAAGTCACTGAGCTCTGGTATTACATTCATAAAAACTTTGTACCAGATAGGTAACCTTGAATCAGTGAGTGCATGGCTTCTGACTGCTGAAAGAAAGGTTTACTTTCTTAAAATTTCCTTCATTCTCTGTTTTCCTTAAGCATATAAATTCTAGTATTTGTAGCCCTTTGAATAGTCAGTATATATTGATAGACTTAACAGTAGTAGTAGTAAAATGACACAGCTGATGCTAAAAACATTCAACCTTCATAACAGCAAAATTAAGATCATTCTAGGAGAGAGAGATAAGACGCTCCTGCTTTAGGCATGTTTCAGTACCAGTGATGTGTGTTTTTCTGGCCACGTTCTGAGCTCTTGCCTAATTTTATAGAAAGCAAAGGTCTGCCATTCAATTAGAGATGAATGTGCCATTTTCATTTTTCAGAGAGATGTAAAAGAATGAAATGTGCTGCATTTGATCTTGGATTTTGCTGGGTTTTGTTGTTAAAATATTTAAAATATTTTCAAGTTAAAAATACGCTTATATAAATGAAAGACCCCAAATAAAAAGCATCAGGATTTTATTGGTTTGTTATAAATCCTGAAATAAGTTCTTTAGTTGCCAACCATGAATATTTTTAGAGCAGTGCACATATTCATAATACCTTTCCTAGTAAAATAGTGAATGTAATTGGAGCATGAAATTTTAAGAAATTCTCTTTTTCACCCTGTTCTGCAACTTCTGATAAAATTCTATAAAAAGCACCCTGTAGCTGGATGGTTTATTCTATAACTTAATTGACCAAGATCTCACAAAGGCACTGTTTCCTAGCTCTTGGCTGTGTATAGCAGAATTTAGACCTCCAAGGGGGTGCAGAGAAGTAAACCTTGCTGTTACAACATTGGAATTTTATTTATTAATGCATTCTAATAGGCCAATCTAAATACTCGTCCAACCTGAATAGGATGAGTTGTTTGTTTCATTTTGATGAACCTTAGGGAAAATGCACTGCCCACTCCCCTGCCTGCAGCTCAGTAGGGGTTTACTGCTTATTTTCCTTTGCTAGCTATGTGTGTGGCCTTTAATGTGAATGAAAGGAATGAGAATACTTATTTCGACCAATAGCCTGATAAATTTATATATAATTTAAAAAGGCTAAAACCCCTCTTATTTAAAAATATATGCTGAGAGCTACGTGCAAGTAACAATTCTTACTCTTTATGCAGAATTTTGTATGAGGCTGCTAATAACATCACATGTTTGTAGACAAATACTTTTTCTGGTTTTCATGGGAGACAAAAGAAATATTCCTAAAAAATACATTCAGCTCAGTATTTTCAAAAGTATGTTGACCTGTTGGCACTGCCTGGTTGGTCTGCTCTGGTGAAAGTGTGACCTTGTTTTGGAGCTGCAAGCTGTTTATCCTAGGCTCAATGTTCCTTTTGAGACTGCGGACTGCTGTTCTCTTTTTGTCTAAAAGAAGCATGTCCAGCTTGAATTACAGAGAAAATGCCTTGCTTTAAAAATGATAATGTCCAGAATTATGCCTGAAGACTCTAGAACAGGAAAACATTTAACTGCCTCTTATTGAGAGTTACACATGTTTAAATACTGCTGAAACAGGGTCTCAATTATTTTTCAGGATTGTAAGTGTTTTTAAATTTATTTTTAAGTAGGTTTCAGAAGCATACTCTCAGTTAAGGAAGACAGTAATAGGGCACACCATGAAAAAAACAGAGGTCAGCTCTGGTTTTGAGATGTTTTCACCAGTTCCAGTCTCTCTGCATGGGGCCAGAATCCTGCAGTGCAGATGTTTGCGTAATCTGTTGCTTACATCTTTTTTTTTTAGACACTGCTTTCCAAGATACATCCCCCTATTCTGAATTCCTTTACCAAATGTCCTGACCTTGTGTTTGTCTGTGAATAGCTTTGACTTGCCAGCTAAGCTGGTTTGCTTTTATGGCTGTCCTACCCCTCTCAGTATTTAGTACTACTCCAACTGCTCAGTTATCTATGTGTTTTATCAGCAGTGACTTTCCTTTTTATTTCCAGCTCATTGTTTTTTGTTGCTGATCTGGGGAAACATAACCTGCAAATTTTATAAGGAATTCTATCTTGGAGACATTAAAAAAAAAGCATTGAAGGTGAAACACCTTTGCAGAGCAATCTAGCTAGATTTGGGGTTTACATCAAGGAAAAAGCTTATCTTCTGACTAGTAATTTCTGTCTCTGAACTCTGCTCTCACTCAGTGGTGGCAGGAATGGATGAAAGCCCCATTTATGTGCAGGAGAAATGGTTTCATTTATCCCTGAGCACACGATTCACAGAATCACAGAATTCTAGGGGTTGGAAGGGACCTCAAAAAATCATCTAGTCCAACCCTCCTGCCAGAGCAGGGTCACCTAGAGTACATCACACAGGAACGCATCCAGGCGGGGTTTGAATGTCTCCAGCGAAGGAGACTCCACAACCTCTCTGGGCAGCCTGTTCCAGTGCTCCGTCACTCGCACAGTGAAAAAGTTTCTCCTGATATTCACATGGAACCTCCTATGCTCCAGTTTGCAACCATTGCCCCTTGTCCTATCATTGGTCATTACTGTAAAAAGCTTGGCTCTATCGTCCTGACCCTCACCCTTTACATATTTGTAAACATGGATGAGGTCACCCCTCAGTCTCCTTTTCTCCAAGCTAAAGAGACCCAGCTTCCTCAGCCTTTCCTCATAAGGGAGATTTTCCACTCCCTCAATCATCTTTATGGCTCTGCGCTGGACTCTCTCAAGCAGCTCCCTGTCCTTCTTGAACTGTGGGGCCCAGAACTGGACACAATACTCCAGGTGTGGCCTCACCAAGGCAGAATAGAGGGGGAGGAGAACCTCTCTTGACCTACTAACCACCCCCCTTCTAATGCACCCCAGGATGCCATTGGCCTTCTTGGCCACAAGGGCACATTGCTGGCTCATGGTCATCCTCCTGTCCACCAGGACTCCCAGGTCCCTTTCTCCTACACTGCTCTCCAGCAGGTCAGCCCCCAGCCTGTACTGGTGCATGGTGTTGTTCTTCCCCAGATGCAAAACTCTGCACTTGCCCTTGTTGAATTTCATTAAGTTTCTCCCCGCCCAACTCTCCAGCCTATCAAGGTCTCGCTGAATGGCAGCACAACCCTCTGAATGGCAGCACAATTCCTCGTAGTCTCCTGCTGTAGTCCAGCAAAATCACAGCACGTGAGTCAAAGGACACTCCCTGAATATTTACCAAAGGTTATCTGCATCTGGGAGATATCAGATGTGTACTCTTCTATCCTAGAGGATCATGGACTTGATAGTTGCTTGTTTTGGGGTTTGCAATGCAGATAACAACAGGACTGAAAGGGTCTTAAAACCTTAGTTGCTTCAGTGCCTTAAGGATGTAAAGAATGTGGTCAATAAAAGTTACCCCACAGTGACCCCTTAATTTCATTGGATTTTCTCACTATTGCCTGGAGTGTTTCTTGTCTAATAAAATGTCTTTGCACACAAGAGATTACTCTGTAAAGGCATATGCTACAGGTACTGGAATGCAGAATGTTTTTATTTTTCATTCTATTCCACAAGGAAAGAGGGGAAAACGTATTTTTTTCTTTTAAGAGTGGTTAATTTTTCTCCCTCCTTCCTTTTTTTATTCTAGGAAAAATTCCCATAGCTGCAAAGTCCTTGGTGGCTGTAATCAATAAATCATCTTCATTTCAGTAGGCAGTGCTCAGAGTCATTAGGAATTCTGGGCCATAATTAAAGTCAGTAGAGAGCTTTAATAGGTGCAAGACATCCATTGTCTGTCTTGTCTCAGGATGGTATGCTTTAAAAATTGAATTGTGAGCTCTTCTCTGAGAGGCTGAGCCTACAGGCAGGAGTATATGATTGCAAGAGATGACTTACAGATCTACAAAATACTCGTGCATAGCCAAGTGCAATTATCAAGATGGTTCATGTTACTCTTAAATCTGCTCGTATTTTTGCATGTTTCTACAGATAGTTGTGTGAGGAATGGATAAACATAGTAAGTCTGTTACTTTGCACTTTGAAGCTTGTCTGTCTCCGAAGATTGCCCTTTCTCTGCATTTTGTATCTGTGTTTGTATCTGCAAATGTTAATTAACTTTCTAGTTTGTGGATTTCAGAAACTTGACTTTAAATCTGTAACTGGTTTTGCCAGGATGTCACAAATCTGTTTAGCCTTACATCTTATATTGACGTGAGAATGGCATAAGGCCTCCTATATGGTATGGGTTTTTTTTCTTGCTCTGGTTGCTAGAGCAGTAGCTGTTTAGAGGGACATAAGAGAAATAATTCTTACTGAAGTGGCTTGCTGGGTGGACAGTGGGTGAGTAGGTCAAGGTGACAATATAAAAATGCACGGTTGAAATACTGCTTGCAAACTAAAAATTCCTTTGTGTTCTGAGATTACAACTGTACATCATCCTTATGCCTTTTTTTATTTCAAAATATTGGAGAGTTCTTCACATTATAGTGTGCACCCAGAGATAAGCAGAGTTACTTTTCAAAAGGCCAGCAGTTACCTCACTGTGACTAGAGGCAATGGGTTTATTTCCAGTTCTGAATTTGTAAAGATAACTGATATCTAATAACCATCTCTTAACAATGGCTACTCTGTAGAAAGAAGAAGAAAGCAAGCTGTAAGAAACTTGGCAGACAATTAATGATGAAATAACTCTACTGGTTTTATTTCTCTTTGATAAATATCTGTGGGCAGATAATGATTCCTTCAAATGGATTTGCTATTCATTTTCTTTTAAAGCCTTTTCTTCACCGTGGGTAGAGAAGAGTATTGTATTTGCAAGAACAATTACTGCTTAGGCCAATAACTAGTTCAGACTTTGTAGACTGATCCACATTATAGTGGCAAAAGTGTTGCCATGCCAGTATAGGTTATGTTTGGAGGCTTTGTGTTCTCTCAATTATACCAGAAAGTTGTGCCTTAGCACCATACCCTATCACTTCCTTCACGTTTCAGGGGCTCATGTTGTCCTTTCCTACGTACCCAGGGCCTTCCACCCATCTCCCCTTTTCTCTCTTGACAAGGTTTCCCTCTCTCCTCTATATCAATAAATATAGCTTTGTTTTCTTTCTGTTGCACAGCATAATACTGTGCATACAGATTGTACTACTGAAAAGATTGCAACTATTTCTCATCTTGGTGGTATATTGTTCCTGTTTGGCTGCAACTGAACTTGCAATGTGACAGTTACAAAACTCAAAAATAACTTCTGTTTGAAATTTGCCAGCCTAGCACAAATGAAGAAATTTGTGGACCACTGAAATTAAGATATTTTCAGATATTTTTAAGTATTTTTTCCTCTTTTGGTAAGAAAACACACAACACAGAGCAGGAAAAAGCAAATTCTGCGTTTCTATTTGATCTGATTCTATCATGTTAACTGTCACAGCCATCATGGGTCAGGGTCCCATTGCTCTGCTACTATGCTGGCACAAAGCAAAAAGAAATAGAAATCTGTAGAAGAGGATTTCTTTGGAGGAATCTCCTTTGAAAAAAGCACGTAGTAGATAAGCTGAGTCCAAAAATGGGTCACTGCTGTTGCCTTAAATGACAGAGGTATATCTCTATTTTCATTCTTTCACAACTGTTACTGAATTATTTTCTTTTTTTTTTTTTTTTGAACCTGATAGAGAGATGTTGGCTTTGCCATTTGCTGTCATGAGCCAATAAGATGGAGCACCAATCCCCAAAAGTGTCCTTCCTTGAGCTCACCAGGTTCCTGTTGTGGTAGACATGTGGCAGTGCCCAGAGAAGGCCACAGCTCTTTAACTGTATGATAGGAACTAATGAGATAGAGAAGTATTACATGTCTGCTAGTGTCTTGACATGGAGTAAATTGGACTGCAGATGGTGAAATTAGAGTGTTCTGTGATACACATTATCTGGCAATGTTGTATGTGCCTGTAATTTAGCTTTCTGTGATGTCCCTAATAGCAGATGCAGAACTGTAGAAGATTACTTTTTCTCTCGTTGTGTCAGAGAGTCCAGCCTGCTTTCATGAAGGAATCTGCAATTCCTTTCAGCTGTGTTAAGGTTTTTGTCTCTTTTCTAAAAGATAAATGTGCTGACATAGCAGAATGACTTCATCTGAGCATCTTGTTCATAAGATTAACGACAAAACCAAAACCAAGTTGTGTGATATGGGCAGAACTGAGCTCCCATTCAGAGGATAACAGTTGTATGAATACAAGACAAAGTGTAGGGCATTGTTAGGCAGTTCTGTTGGTTGAAATAGCACTTAATTTAGTACCATGGAAATCTAAGCAGCCTCTGCCTTTCCCACTGTAAAAGCCTACAGAAACTGTGGTGTGGCTGTGGTGACAAGTGTTACTGATTATGCATCATTTGTTAATAGGAAAATATGATCTAGATACATATCTAGATTTGGTTGGAAAAGATAATGGTCTGAAAAGAGCTAGATGATAATTTCTGTGCTAATTAGCAAGATTGATGGCAGGGTATGGAATATACAGCAGTGACTGAAAGCCAGCTTAGATTTCCAGGCATCACTAAGGAAGAGAGAACATAAATTGAAGTATGGGGGAAAAGTCAGAAAAGGGAAAGTTAACAGAAGGGCTGAGGATGACTGAATAGTGCAAAAAGAAAAACCGAACTTTGAGGAGGAGACTGAGCTTTGGGAGGCTTTATTAGACCAGCACACATTACTTGTTCTTTTTTTTTTGTATGGGTTTGGTGTTGGGTTTTTTGTGTCGTTGGTTTGCCTTCACAAAGCTGTTATATTTGGTTCCATATCAGAAATTCAAACTGAGCTTTGACAGATTTTTGGAGCATAACTATACTAACTAAAACATGTGATTGTTGGTCTCTGTAGTTCTGTGATCAAACGTAGACATAAATCCTTCCACTTTTTTTTCAACAGTTGATGCCAATGGTATAACCTTTTTGTTTGTTTTTCTTACCTCTGTGTAATTATTTTAGAGTGTGAAGGAAAATGCAGAATACAAAGTAGTTCTGACTTTTTTAATGAGCTGCATTTAATTGCATTCAGATCTGGAAACTTAAAAGTTTATCTATAATTTTACTGCATATTACCCAATAGCAGAGAATTGTATCAACCCTGTGTTGTTATAGATAGCACTGGAGTGTACCAGTGTGTTTAAACAGTGGTGTGGAAGGATCACTTTACAGAGACACCCCAATTAGTACTCTTTCTTAAAATTGAATGTCGAGAAATGAACCAAGACAGTAAATCAGGAAGCTATCTTCAGAGGGGCAATGACACTTGTAGTTTTCAGCTTTGTGGAATATGAACTAGCAGCCCACAGGCAAATATCTCTAGGTAAGCCCACCACCAATCACCTGGGCTAAACAGGCTGCCAATATCCACTCCGCACAAATATGTTTTTCAGGCAAAGAGTCTATTGCTTTTTTCCCTTATTCATGTAGCTCCCATTAATGTCAAAGGGAACTATGTGTTTGTGAAAAGAAAATGGATCCCCTGAGGGTGTCGAGTATTGTAAGGTAATGTTCTTCTGTTACGTTTTATGCACTGCTTATTTTTATGAGTTGTTGTAATTGTTTAGTGTGTATGATTGCTTTAGGGCCTGCTGTCAGGTGTGGAATCACTGCATAAAAAGGGCTTGTGAATTAAATATTGAGAATACAGAAAAGCACCCTTATCCTTTTAATGTCAGCAAAGCAAATATATAATATTTGGAACAGGAACTTTTAAGGAGCAGCAGAAACTAAGAGCTGCTTGAGAACTGTGAAAATACATGGTCCTAACTGACCAATTAATGCCTACAGTTACTGACGTTTTAGTAATTCATTAAGGTCTGTATCAGTTCTGAAACAACTGGTCTGCTGGGAGGAGAGCTTATAAAGGCAGCATTGATTAAATACACTGAACCTGACAGACCAGATTAGTGGTCATATTTCTAATTTGTAAAGCAAATAAACCTTACAATCTAAACAACTTCTTTATTCTTGTCTTGGGGGAAACCTTTTGACATGAACTTGGAAGTGCTGTTACCTGTGCTAACAGATTTGTTCTAAATTGTGAACCTTTTGTCTTGGTTTATACCATCAGTCAGTGAAAATTAGATATTCCTTGTCAATGATCAAATGAGTTTGGTTTTGTTTGGGTTTTTTTTAAACTGTAACAATTGGACCTTTTCTTGATGTAAACAATTTGTGTTACTACTGGTACCACTATTTGAAAACTGATAGATGGATTTCTTTAATGCTGTTGGCTGAGTAGAGGCACTGTAAACGGTGAGAAGGTAACTTGAGTAAGAGTTGTTCTGAATGTGAATTAAAGATGGATAAAGATAACAACTCATACCTTTTGTAAAGAAATTTTTCTATAAACCCAGAAATTCAGAGAATTTTTACCTGAGTTGAAGGATATTTTAAGATACACAGGATGGAGGGCGTCCCCTGCTCCCTGGAAATTCTGTGTTTTTCTACATTTCTGTTTACCATCAAAACAAAAAGTTGTTACCAGGATTGAAATCCTCTCCCAACATAATGTTCTACAGACTATAGCCATGGCTGTAGTTGTTCTCTGCAAAAGGATTTTTGTTAAATTGAAGAAGAATAATTGCATTGTCTCCTGTGCTTCCACTTGATAGCAGTTATCTTTGGTGCAAATCTGCTTATTTGGAGTTTAGTCCTCTCATGTGAGTGGCTCTACTAGGTAAATAATGCATTAGCAGAAAAGCCATAAATAATGAAAGTAACTTTTGTTTATTAACATAAAATTTTCTGCCTGGTCCTTGGCCATGGGATTGAATTTAGCATCACTGTGTCTGATTTGGTCTTAAGTGAGGAATGATGAATTAAATCTGTAGACAAGTTCTGTCTGTAGATCAGACTTGTGGCTCATGATTGATGTTGATCATCACAGGAATATGGGCACAACCTGTTTCTTACATTCTGACTTACCAGAAAAGAATCAACAACTGGATATATATGTAACCTGTATTATAGCTCCAAATAAAACTCAGTCTTTTGACATATTCCTAAAGCAGCTTTTTTATAACTTTCTTCTGCACTGGGAAAGCACGAACCACACTGTGCTGATGCTTTTTGTCTACTTCTGATATGTTCTTGACAAAAGCCAGTACTGATTACTTCAACATTGCTGTTTTTAATAACAAAATCGGTTCTTTTTTTCTCAGAAAATGCAGTATTTCCCTTTTGTCTTTCAAGTGAATCCCTGATACTGTAACTAGGTTACCAAATTGGCACAATAGGCAAGACAGCTGGCTGGACAAGTCTGCGTATCTGGCAAGACAGCACTGCAGGTGCAGGAACAAAATACTTGTTTTCAAGAACAATTTTCTGTGGCTGACATCATGTCCTTGAGCTTCTTGCAAACAGCAGATATTTTTCTTCTCATTGCACAGCTGAAGACTGGAATTGCATTAATCTACTTATCCCTAACTTTCTACTATAGAAATTGCTTCTATCAGAAGCCATTTTTCTTATGTTCACTTTCATAACAAACTGCTTTCCTATTTCTCCTGAGTAGTGCAGGAAATGCTTGGATTGCTGGTGATCTTGTGAATTAATTCCAAATCATTCTATTACTTCAATGACCACTTGAGTTCTTCACAGTGGTACTTTCCAGTGTTCAATTCAAAACAGAAATCTGTAAAAATCAAATTATGTTCAAGTCCAGCTTTGGGGAACAGGAATAGGAAATTAAAAAGGGGTACGTGAGAGTAATTTTTCTAGTAGAAGCTTCAAACAAATTTCCAGCTTGAGAAAACTGCGTTTTAAATATTTCAAATGCATTGGCTTGTTTTTCAACTTGAGTAGTCCATATTCAGGTATACTAATTTCTCGTACAGCAGGAGGATGGCTAAGGTGAGAAAAGAAGAGACTATTTACCAAACCATATTTCAGTGTGTCAGCTTGCCTTATGGTACTTAGTTTGACTTTGTAGTTTTTGAAGTCCAAGACTGGAAATTTTTGGCCTACCCCTTCCTCCTGGCCACAGCATTTTTTACTAAATTGTAAGAGGATTTGAGTTAGCTTTCTCCAAACCAGTTCAGAAACTTTTACTTAGTAGTACTTCTGAAGAACCAGATTTCTGTCATTTTGGGGTACAGGTTAACTTATTTTTGCATTTTCAGAAAATCATTAATTGATCTTTTTTTAGTGTGTTTGCTGGGACATCTTTCATTCATATGTTGTTTGCAGAAAGAATAAGGAAAACCTGTTCTAGTAGTTTGTTTGGTAATGTACTTCTGTCCTAAAGAGCAAGAGGAAACTTGATTTTCTTGATTTTTTTTTTTTTTAACATCTTTACCATGGTGTGTACTTATGGTGGATAACATATTCTAAAAATACAGGGTAAAAATAGTTGAGAGATCCAGTTTTCTCTTCTGGGCTGGCAAACTAAGATTTTCTAGTTACTTCTGAGCTCCAACCCTCACTTGATCAGGGAAAGAAATATCTAAATAGTGCCTTTGAGCTCTGTGTTTGTATTAAAGTGTGTATTAAAGAAGGATGGGTATGATGGTACAGGGAATAATTTTAAGTAAAGTTATATATAGCCAAGCAAGTATATACACAGAAAAGCAAAGACAGCCTGACTCTGACTAATGAAGTTTTTAAGCAGTGTTTAAGCAATCATTATACAGCAGCTGGTTCCTAGAAGGACCCACATAATCCATGGATCTTAAAGAAGTGAATTTTCTACCTCTGGTTTAGTTCTTTATACATGAACTCTGTTCTCTATCCATCACCTCATTCCCCTGGTGTTCTACTAAATAAATCAGGTCATGTCCCACTTTGTATCTTGCTTTTCTTTTATTAAACATGTCCCAGAGTGAGATGTGTGGGGTTGTTATGTTGGGGTTTTTTTATTGGCTGGTTGGGGTGTTTTTGTTTTTTCTATAAGGAAGGAGGAAAGAGGACTGATGAAATATGTGCTTCTCAAATGCTCTTAAAGCAGAAAGTGATATATTAAGGTCTGGTATGTTTGCCAGTGAGATGAGTGTTATGATTATGTAAATTTACTAAAATCAGAGGGAACAGAATGCAAGTCAGCAGTGTTATAACACTGTAAAACCACTGTTGAGGTAAGATAATAAAAGCTTAATGTCTGTCTTTCGCAGTGGATTTATTCCTCCTTTCTCTGTTGTCAAGAGAGGGAAGGATGTGACTGATATGAATTGGTGTCTTTACGGGCTTAAAATATTGAAAAGGGGGAGGGGGGAAGGCAAACCATCCCTGATTGTCAGTACTTTTAAACCCTTTTATCTTGTTCCTGAACTTGCTATACAACAGCTTGAAACCTTGAGGACCTGCATTTGTTCTCCAAGACAATTGCAGCTGATGCTACCTGGAGGCCATTGTATTTTAAGGCAGATCAAGTCCTTACAAAATCAAAACCTCGAATAATTTTAAGTAAAGTTATACTTGTATGCAATCCCTTCACCAATTTTATGAAAACTTTTCAAGTCAACAGCAATATTCAGGTGCCTCCATCACCAGGTGTTTAAATTCCAGGCTTGACTTTTTTTTTTAATTTCAGTCTTAGAGAATGAGTAGACCAAATTCTAAGGATGCTGTTTGCCTCTCACCTGCCTACCCAGACCTGACCAGAATGACTAGACTGGCAGAAACTGTCCAATGAGAAAACTGCTGTTTAATGAATCAAATTGGCTTGGCAAGGGGGTTGACTTAAGAGTGGGTGAAGTGTGCTTGGGAGGAAGAAAGAGGAGATCCTTTCAGCACCACTGAACTACTAGGTGGCCTAATCTGTCTTGTACAACATCCTGGTTCCCAGAGAAGAGCTACAGTTGAGTCTCAAAATGTCTGCTTGAAGCCTTGCTGTCCAATTGGTGAATACAGGATCACATACTGCTGTGTACTCGCTCTCTTCAGGCCCAAATCTCAGCCGCCTTTAGCAGCTCAAAGTGATGACTTTGAAATTATCTACTGAAGAGCCACAAACTTGAGCTGCTTTGGGGCAAGGGGAATGGAGTCTTAAATCCATCAGGTTCACTCCAAGTAGTGTTTTATCTAGTATCGTGTAAACAACATGTAGTGGTCTTAAATGCTTGCCAGTGGGAATTAAATAGAGACTCTTACAGCGTACAGATTATTGTAATAATGGTACTAGAACTTGATTACCCTTTTAAAAAAATGTACTGCACAACACTTCAGATCATGCTATGGAATATAGTGAAAACTGAACTATACCTGTCAAATGAGCAAAGAAGATATTGCAGTGCATATTACACTTTCTCAACTTGTATTTCCTCCCTTTCTATTGTATTTTGGATTTCTCGGTGGGTCTAACAATCATTAGTGCTAATTAAAAACTTGTAATGGTGGTTTTATGTAAATGAAATTGTCATTTCATGTGGTGAATTTGACTTGCAACATATGTCACTCTGTTTGCCTGCTCCCGCTTTTGGAGGAGGGCATATAAAATGGGTGATGTCTTCTGTGGCAAGGCTTATGACTTTTAAGGATCCCTTGGACGTACTCTTTCTTATACTGAATATTATTCACAGAATCCTGTGGAAGCCTGCATAGCATTGTCTCTGCACAGGGATAGGTTATTAAAATTCTAGTCCAGCCAGTGTTTTCATATGAATTGTGTGATTTCAAAGTGAGGTTAAATCTTAGAGCTTTTTTTCCTTATGTTTGTGTCTTGATCCCATGGCTACCTAAATGCCATCTCAGTATTACACAACTGTTTGCAGCTTACTCTTGCAACTTTTATGTAGAAAATAGTATTTCTCTTGGCATTTCTGAATCACCAGAAACACTGGTTGCTGTTAGTGTGACTGTGAGTGCATTTCTTTCTATTGTAGATATCTTTGTAGAGGAGGAAAATGTCATTGTTTTTTGACTGTATTTAAAATGCACCTCTAATGTAAAGAAATGGGGAGGAATCCCCCAAAGGAATCTGTTAATGTGTTCTGATGACTTATAAAAATCCTTCCTCCCTACTTAAAAGCTATAGTATAGTTACAGTCACCCAAGTGCCCCCTTTCCACATGAACACTAAATTCCCTCCCAAATATGCAACAAAAGAAAAGAGAAATACTTTTTCATGCTTTAAACTGAGCTGTAGTCAAGATAGGGATCCCTTCTGTGCCTCGGGGAGTTGTAAGCTACAGGCTGCTATTATGTATGGTGGGCAAACCTGACAAGGTGACTCTCTCATTAAGAATGTGGATCTGAATATATTTATTGTCATTTATACAGAACTTCTGTCTTTCAAACAGGCAGGAAAATACTGAGATTGAGGAGAATGTTGTTTTCTGAAACCTCTCAAAGAGTTGGAGTTGTGTATTTCATTGCTAAAATGTGATCTATGTACATGAATCAATAGTTCGGTTCATGTCAAGCAAGTCTAATTTAGGTCTACCATTCATGACAATGTCACTTTAACAATAACTTGGGCTTTATCTTTCTGTGAGATATTTGAAAATATAAATTCCGTGGAAGTTGTAGATGTGGTTTTTTGTTTTGTTGTGTTTTTTTTCTTCTGCAGCATCTGAAAAGAGCCACAAGTTTGGAAGAATCTTACTCTGCCTCTGCTGGCTGTTGTCATTGATTTGTCTGACCTGAGAAAAGGAAAATGAAACAAACTTTCAGACATGGCTTGCATTTTGAATAGAAGATGAAGCTATAATTATTTCTTTAAGCCTGTTTCTAGACATCTGCACTACATTTTTTTTTTTTAATGTACCAGTTGAGATATCATATGTGCATTCAGAATCACCAGGATAGGCTGTGTTGTCCCTAATGTTCATGTCTGTGAGGACTTGATCTTATCCTGACTGTAAAGAAATTCAGCAGCTCCTGCATCCAGGCATTTAGAAACACATAATTAAAAGCAGACCTTCATTTGTTGCTATACTGCTTTGATTATTTAAGGACACTACCTCTGGATTTCTAGCTCCCAAAATTTTTTATCTAAAGCTCTGAAATACACTGTTTTGTTTGTAAACTGTGTCATAAATTGTGTCTTTGTTATTTTTGTCCTCGAGTCTGATTTGTTTTGTAACACAAAGGTAACAGATAATTTCTCACTGTTTCTCTATTAGCTCCTAAGATAGCACACATCTGGTGCATTTATTATTAAGATATCTCTGCATGCATGTTATTCAGCAAACATTTATTAATTATAAGGATGCCAGATATTCCAGTGCAATCTGTTACAAAGAGTTTTATCTTGTATGTTTGTTTCTAGATTGACAAAGAGGAAGTGCTGGGGGAGAGTGGGAAGTCCCAACACTGAAGCAGTAATTACAGGAGTGGTGCTTTTAACACCTCTAGCACCTTCTCTAAGTATTAATGGAATTTAGGTAACCAAATTCATTACTGGGCCTTGCCTGCTCCTATTGGTCATATCCAAGCATGTATCACACTTGGAGAATGCTTATTTGTGGATTTTTCTTTGCCAGCGCAATGTGTTCTCGTTTGGTTGTTAAATCACCAAAACTAAAGTCTTGTTGATCTTCAGCAAGTATCTTACTTTCTCAGCATAGATACATGTATGTGCATAGGCTAGGCTAAGCACTACGTGTTCTGGGACCCTCTGAGGGGGAAAAACTTAATACCTTTGTACAGATGTTATTCAGACATGAGCCACTAGTTAAAAAATTTTGGTGGCTCTGTGTTGTTATAGATGTAAAAAAATAAGTGGTGGGAGTATTGTTTACTTACAAAGAATATGACCAAAATAGTGTTGTTCTTCTGAGCATAGTGGAAGGAAAACAACAGTAGAGCTCTCCTGTCTTGGCTATCCCTAAATTTTACCTCTTCAGCAAGTTTTTTGTAGGAGGTGGTTGTAATGCAGGTATTCCTTTGGTGTATCTTAAACCCAGGCTAGGTAGCTTGTTGGTAGAAATAAATTGGTAGAGGTGAGCAATTAGAATAAAACTTTATGTGTATCATGTGAAGCCTTAATAACTCTTTGGTCACACTTTCCAAGGCATTTGCACATTTTAAATTAAGTATGCAGTGCAATAAATTAAAAATTTTGTTGCCTGTTTTACACTTTTTTTTATTGATATGGAAGACTATACAGAACAGGACAGAAAGTTGCTCCAATGAATAGGATCTCTAGCAGAAGTGTTTAATACCTATTTTTCCTCTTGCCATCAGTGCATAAGAGATGAAGTGTTGTAAGTGTGAGCTCTCTGGTAGTGCTTATTCATTGTTCCTCCTCAGAAGCTGTGTATTGCTGCATGGTTACATAGGAATTGGTGAAGAGATTTCCATCCTATACTGTTCCACCCAAGGGAAGGCTGCTTTATCCACCTCCTAGCCTCCCTATGGACAAATCAAGATATAGGCTCAGTACAGAGATGTATGCAAGAAAAATTAATTGCTTTTGGTTTATAAAGAAGAGATCTGGTTTTATTGGAACATTCGAACAGCTCCTTTAACTCTAGATTGTATGAATGTATGAGCCTTCATGACATAATGAAGATGGATACAGAGGTAAATAGCTCTCAGCTGCTCTGTTTTATTATAGCTGCAGCTGTGATATCAACAAGCAAATATCTGCAAATGAAAAAATAAAAATTATGATATGCTAACCAAAGTCTGAACCATACCATAACATCTGTGATTTATTTCTAGCAGTCTAAATCAGTGTTTGCCTCTCTTCAGTGCCCTTCTTGCAATCAAATTTGTGACAGTCCAATACCCTAGACTTTATAGGTGAGTCCACCTATTCTTTTCTTCCTGGTCTTCTGTTTCTTGCTGTCTCTCCTCTTAGCAGAGAGAGCAAGAATGAAAATGTTCCCATAGCTTCTTTTTAGGTCTCTAACAGTATGTATTTTTCTGACAAATTAGTCTAGTATTTCTATAATCTTAAAACTTTTAAATATACAAGAACATTCACATAATTAGTAGAGTATTATGACTGGAAAAATAACTGGAAGAAAATACTTAAATTGGACTGGTTTTAAAAAGAGAGATTATACAACGAAGTTCAATAGAAATAATGAGAGTAATTATTCAACTGTTGTCAGACTTTTCTGTCCAAAACTGTTGGGTTTTTTCACATACCAGTGTTACCATTTAAAGAAGCTCAATTATACTTAGGTATATCAAGAAAGAAATATTATCAAACAGCCATTCTTTATATCCTTCGGCAATATTTATTCATGGATTTGTAAAACAAAAGGAAAGGTTGGCAGAAAACCAGTGTTTTTCAAGAGTCTGGCAGCTAATATTTGGCTACATCATTGAGTACCATATGAAATATTAATTACAATTGCAGTTTGCTCTACTCTGTGATTTCTAATACAAGTTTAATTGTTGAAGGAGAAAGCTTCTGTGTGAATCTGACTCCAATAATTTTATTTTCTTTTCCAAATATGATTTTTAATTCTAGTCTGAAAATTTGTATTGTGTCAGAAAGCTGTCATGTTATTCACTGTTAAATCTCCACAAGGGTTTGTAAAGAATTTCTTCATTAGTCTTGACATGGGGAGAAATAGTTTCAACCTATTTAATCTTTTAGTTGTTGCTTTTTTTTTTTTACCCTCACAGCATTCAAAAAACCCCACCAAATAATCCGACACTTTAAAAGCAAATTCAGTGTTTCAGAGAAGGAAGCTTGAAGCTTGCCACAGAGTGAAATGATCCCCCTGGAGTCAGACTAGAAATAAGCAAATACAAATGCAAATTTCTTCATTCTCTCAGAATCTGAGGGGAGGGAAATTCCTCTGGCCTCAATCAGCAGCACACTTACAAAGCTGGATTGTAGTTCTCATGTGGTATAGACCCGCTCTGGAGGACAATGAGATGGTGGTTGCCAGCTTTTTTTACTTGGCTATTCTTAAGATCCTGCTTTGTTTTTCCTTAAATCACCAGATTGCTTTAGGGCAGGAATCGCAGTACTGAGTGTGAGCAAGAAGTTGTTTGGGTGTGTGGTTCTTTATGTGCTCATCCCTCACCCTCCCATACTCCTGTCCTGTGTAAATCCTGATCCTGTGAACATGGCAACTTCCTCAGCATGTGGCCCTGAAGAGCATGGTCAGCCATGGTAGAGCTCATCTGCAGGTGTAATCAGGCCACAGTTGGGGTAGGGACTGAACTGTTTGGAGGTCACAAGATTGGTCCCAGTCAGGAGCAGAACTGGGACAATGACTGCAGACTTAGAAATCCAGCAGCCTCTGCTTGAGCAAGGTTTTGAGGATCTAGTTTTGGAGGCAAAGTATCTTCATGAGTAGAAGGGCTAAAGTATTTTTTCTGGGTAGCCCTTGTTGGCTCCCTTGTAGTGAGCTAGGTCTCTCTCTACTGGACAACTAAAAAAGTACCTTTAAAAAATGCAGAGGTAGAACCTCTGTCAAAACTTGTATTCCTGGGAAAATGTTTCTAATGTTGCCTAATTCACTGATATCTGTCATACTTTTTTACTATTAGGAGTTGGATTTCAGTGGCTATGTTGTTGTATTCATTAATTGTAAACAAGCTGGTTGTAATGCTACGCTTTTGAAATTAAATTTACACTTACACCAGTCTTCTAAAATGACTGAATTGTTTTTAAATGGCTGTGATTTGGGTTCACTAAACAGACTGTATTTTCTATGTCTAAAAAATATTTTGGTATTTAGTCTTTGTAAAAACCTGTCTCTGCCACTGAGATGCATATCATAATCTTACAGATACACAACCAATAAAACAGAAAATCTGAGCACTATTCCTAATTTCCTCTACACTTTTCAGTATTATTTATTCAGTCATTAGCCATGCCCATGCACTTATTGATCTTCAGCCTACAGCTAATTTTTTTGTGTTATCTTTCGCAGTGTAACTTGGCTACACAGATGGCTTTGGTAGTTTTAAATAGGCAATTCTTTTATCTTCTTTATAAGAATGAGGGAACAGGGTAGGCTTCCACTCGATGCAAGCTTTTTCACTTTTTATCACAAGGGTGTTTCTTCATGGTCTGTAAAGCTTATCCTTAATTTCTGCCTAGTTATTCCATTGCTTTACTACCAGTGAGCCATGGTCTTGAACACATGACTTTGTGCTGCTCGGAAGAGATGTATTTCTTACATTCCTATCTCTCTCTCCTTTTCTTCTTTACGTTTCATGAACTCTGTTGCAGAGTTAGGGGGAGTAGTGGTTTTATGGCCTCAAAAAGAGGAGTCATCCAGAAAGTGACTTAAACTGAAGAAGAAACTATGTGATGTCTCTTTCAAGCTGCGGCCTAGATACATTGTGTGTATGTGTGGTGTTGAGAAACTTATTGTTTGGTGGTCCTGCAGTATGTGTTAAGGCAGAAAAAACGCTAATGAATTCTAGTAGGAGCATAGAGAAAGATACTTCTCTGACAGGATATTTTGCGTCTGTAACAAATGCTTCATGATTTCAAAATTTAGAGTAAGTTACTGATGTTTCTCAGAACGTCCAGTTTCTAATAAAAGCATGTAATTTCTCTGCATTTGATGTACCATAGCTTTCTCTGGGCTGCTGTCCCAGCAACTCCAAGCAATGCATCAAACCTGCAGGTAACATGGTAATTACAACTGAAAGGAATTGGCATCATTTGGAAGGTTACATGAAAGCTCGTTATTCCTAGGCATGTACATGAGCAAAGCAGTGACTTCCTTTGGCCACATCTTGCTCTCAACTGTGATTTAGCACTGAAGAGCTTTGGTCTGTGCTCCTGATAGAAGCTGGCATTGACTGACCATCTGCTCTTGCTTGTGCCAGTTCTCTTGGCTCGTGCTATTGCTGCCACAGACTAGCAGGGTAAAGCAGCATTCTATGTGGGGTTTAACTGCACTTAGGCAAATGTGGGTCTTTGAAATCAACCCCTGTTCTCACTATACCCAGCAATAACAGTATTCAATGAAAGTATTTTAATCCAGATAAATGTTTCTGCTGATCTGGTGCCAGTGTTTTCCTTTTGAAGTAGCTTAGTGTGTCTTGGACAGGGCTCATTTCCCTGCTGGATGTCTCTAGACATTGGAGCAATGGTGGCCCTTCTCAGAAGTCAGTGCTATTGGGTATTAATGCAAAGAGAAGGGTTGAAAGGGTGGTTGCTCACTCACAGACAACTGGAGTATTGGCTGTGTCCTTGTACGGTAGGTTTTCTAGCTAGTGTTGGGGTCTATATAAAGAGCTGACTAATTTTCCTAACTTGAAGAAAGGACTTTATTTATACCTTATGGTCCTCCTATACATGTGCAGGGGGTCTGTAATAAGCTTTCTTACTATTTCAGTTTTGATTATTTTTTTTTTTTAAGACCATGACTGAAGCTTTTGCATTAAACTAGGAGTTTCTGGACAGCTTTATGCACAAAAGCTACCTGCACTGTCAGGGGTGAATAGAGACCTTACTCCTAACTGCTGCGAGGTACTGTAGTACATTTTGTGAGAGAATGAATATTGGGCTTACTGATTTCTCCAAGTCAAATAAGGTGGGATACTTTGTGTTTGTGTGAAATTTATGTTTGCAACATTGCTTTCATGCACTCATAAATAGCAGCTGTTTCTGGCCTGGATGTGAATTGCCTCAGAAATGGCTGAGGTATTAATTTTGAATGCTTTGCACAACTTTTTAAAAAAAATCTAAGAAAAATATTATTTTACTCTTTAGTGCTACAAAATTGGAACATTCTTTAACATTCTTGAAATACAATTCAGTTTTTCATGGCAAAATGGTTCTGAGAATTAAAAGAAAACAAATAAGGTCAAAATGATGCACATGAGGATGACTTAGATACACTGCTGGGGAGAGGATGGGGGCAATATGTGAATAGAAAGAATTTGCAAAATTTTGTAACACTAACTCATAATTTCTCATTGCAGGACAGGTATTTGAGAAATCTCATCTTTCTCTAACCAAGCTGATTATGAAGAGAACTGTTAGCTCTCCATGCAGTATTTGTCATTTCTCTGTCTCCTGGCTACATCATACCTGGTGTTCTTTCTAGGTACCTGTCTCCCTGTCCTACTTGCTTTGAGCCTGGGCAGGTTGCTAGGGAACTCATTAAAGCTGTGGTAGAAAGAGAAGGGTGAGACCTAGTCAGACTGCTTTCTTTTATTACCTTTTTCCTCTTTTTGCAGTCTTTATAGTTTCAGATTTATACAAAATTATGTGCAGTATGATGTGGTTGGATGGAGCATATGCTGAGCAATAGGTCCCTTTCAGCTTAACAGGCTGTGCCCATAAATCAAGAGATGTACTGTAATGTTCATCCTACCTGAATTGGTATCAGCTAGTTGTTCTGCAACTGAGTGATAAAGTGCCATTTCAGGCATGGGCAGAACAGACTGAGTGCAGTATAACTTGAAGGGGGGAGGTGGGGATGCGAGAGGAGAGTTATTTTATGCTTTGAGGCTAAACACATGAAAACAGTAGACATTGTCAAATTGCAAATGAGTCCTGACTATCTTAAGGGCTTTAGATGTTTATGCTCTTTTGTGGGACAAGTATTTTGGTCAGATTTAAAATAACTTTAACACTTTTTACAACAATATAGTCAAACTTCAGTTTGACACTATTATTGTTCTGTAAAAATTACTTACAAGAACAAAGTGCCAAGCAAAAATCGTGTTTATTTCAATTAACAAGTCTGCTTTTCTTCAGGAAAATGGGCACAGAAATACTGGAAGAAATGGCAGCAATAGATAAACCATATCCATGTAAATCATTGGAACCAAGAATGATGCGTTATCACAAATCTGCTTTTCAGCTGTGTCATTCAATACCTATGGTATTTATTTATTACTTTACTAATGAAGAATGAGAAAAGCAGGCTGACAAAAAAAATAAATCATTCACTAAAACTGAGCCAATCAATCCAGAAAAATGTCTAAATGATTCTTGTTATGAAACTTTACTAATTAAAAGAAAAGCTTCATGATAACTGTGTTGTGCTGAATGTAACCAATCTGTGGCAGTGTTCCCAGCTCAGATGTGAATACAGCCCACAGAAATTAATTGACTAAGTTGTTTTGGCGTTGCCAGAGCCTAAATGCTGTCCTGTTTGTCTAGGAGAAGAGAAAAAGCTCTTCTGCTTTGTGTAAACTGTGGCATGTTATATCCATAAACAAGATGATTACATAGGTTTCTTCACAGTGGTGAAGAATGTCACCACTTCAGTGAACATCAAGTTGCCTTGGGTTTAGTTTCAAATAATCCGTGAAGGTAAAATTTTACTGCCATTTAAAATTTCCAATTGCTGTTTGGCATTTAACTTGATTAAATGAATACTGGTAAAATGTGCTTAACTTTAAAACACTTCTGATTTAAATTCATGACAGAGTCTGTAATCCCTGTGTTATCGTTTAAAGGTTTTTGTGATGAAGCATCCAGTTTATTTTTAGTTAATCAAATAGTCATATTATTTCCATGAATTATTCTTCAAAAAAAATTAAAAAATCCAATCCCACAATTAGATACTCATAAATGGACAAAAAAAAATGTTTTATGCAAAGAGAAGGTACAAAGACTATGTGTCATTGAACTCTTGCTTAAGCTTTTCACCTCCTGAGGGCCACAAGACATGATCCTGGCCCTTTCAATGGAAGGATCATTTAATTTATTCTCAAGAAGTAAAAATGTGAATTAAATACTAAATTCTGTTCCCAATTATGGCAATAAATGTAATGCTGGTAATAAGCCATAACCAAAATAATGTGTTGGAAAAACTGCGTTGTGGGACACAGTAGTGATATCACCTGTCTTTCTCTTGGGGGAAGAGGAGGATATTGCTGCCCATGAAAGATGAGGGAGAAATGTGTTCCATGTAATGTTATTTATTGATCTTCATCTTGAAAAATCTAAAAATTGTTTTTAAAAAAAAATTGACCAAAGAAACTGCAAAGCGAGCATAAGAAAAACTAGAACTAAGTCATTAATTTTCAGCAGCTCCTTGAAAAACAAAAATCCTGCTCCAAATAAGAGTAAAGGGTGATAGAAATGGTTGGTTGGTGTTTGGTTTTTGTTGTTTGTTTTTGTTTTTTGGGGGAGGGAGGGCTAGAAACATGGCTATTTAAATCGGCACAAATGTACAACACTTCTACAGGTTTGGAAGCAACATTTTAAATGAGCTGCCAGCTTGTTTTCTGGTATGAAATTTGAAAATGTAATCTCTCTAGTTTTCAAGCTGATCAATATGCATGTGGCAATCAGTCTCTCCTGTTTGTATTCCGAAGTTATTCCAAATCAAGTTTTCATTTAAAAGAATAAAACCAAAACTGCCTGAAGATAAAAAGTAAAGCACCTTTGTTAAACATCTTATACATCACTGCACTAGAGTTACTTTGTTAAGGAATTAAATCTGTTTCTGCCAAATGATTCAATCAGCTAAGTGGATATTTTGTATTACCATGGAAATGAAATCGTAAAGTGCAATTGTCAGGTTTAAAAAGTCTAATGCACAATATGATGGTCTTTTCTTCTTTCATTCTCTTTCTCATTTCTTACTAATTAATTTCCTGATTAAAACCTGAGTAATAACGTTGATTTGTATTCAGGGTAGAATGTCAACATAAAGAGAAGAGTCATAGAGATTAAATGGATTATTTTTTTAAAGTTGTATGGAGTTGGTTGTTTTCTTTTTATTTCATTATATTGGGGAAATCTGTATCATTTATTTTCCTTTGTGTTGGTCATGACTCAAAGACAGAATGCTATTTTTGCTGGGTTGCAAATATTTCGTATTAAGAGCAGAAACACCAACTAACTGCTTTCAGGGCTGTAGTTAGTGATAAATGGAAAGAGAAAGTGTTTAGATTTGAATATTAAATAATCCTCCACATCCACAGTTCTTGGCTTTCTCTACTTTTTGGCTCAGTGATTGCAATGAAATTTTAAAATATGACTACTTGCCTTTAGGCAAAGAAACATCTGCTGGGTAGTTGGTGCTTTTCTAGACCAGAGTATCTATTTATTACCTCCAGGTTTCACTGTGGATAGTAATTATCCATCTCTAAAATTACACAATTCCTGTTTTCATTCCTTATCCACTGATTTTATATAAAGTAGTTGTTGTAGCTTCACTGTGGTGTCTTATCTGACGTACCATTTATATAGCTTTTTATTAGTGGTTGCAGTGGCTGGCTTCTGGCTTCAAGATTCAGTTCAATTTTTTACATGGGGCTGGATTATTTTTTTTCCCCTCTCAAGACATGTGGTTCATAATTCCTTCCTTCTCTCGTTTCATAATAATTTTTAAAAGCCAACTACAAGGCTAGAGGAAGTAAACAAATTAAGTCCATTTTTCATCTTCTTTTATCTTTCTTTAGCTTGTATTCTGGTTGGCATTTGGAGCTGGTAAACCAGAGGCTCCTAAGAATGCTTGGAGCAGAGAGGAGAGAGGTAGTCTTCCTGCCCAGTCCAACAGACTGCGCCTCAACAAAGACTGTCTGTATTCAATGATGGTCTCTTTAGCTTTTAAACCCCTACAGGTTAAAATATATAATGACATTTCAAAAAAAGGGACATGAATCACAAGTACAGGGGGTTTCAAAAAGATGGACCCAATTTCAATTGAAGGCCCATTTCAAATGGGTCCATCTTTTTGAAACACCCTGTACATAAGCTATTACATAAGTTATTGTTTGCCAGTTCTGTAAACAAAGAGAAAGACCTTCTTTCTTAAGTTGTCTCACTTAAGAAAGAAGGTCTATCTTAGCATCAGGAAGGGGCTAGCAATTCCAGCTCTCCCAAAAAGCTATTCAGAATGTAGCAGGGCTTTACATGATAATCTGCCCACACCAGAACCAAATAAATGACAAGATAGATGTGGTTTTATGCTTTTGCAATTACAATTCTCTCAGATGTCAGACAAAATATTTTCAGGCTATGGGGAATGAAATGAATTTACCAGCTGTATAACAGGATTTTTCTTGATGTAGAATTGAACTATACCCTACAGTCATGCAATTCACTTGTCATAGGCCTATGCTACTTTAATTTCTTCAGTTTGTTTCCTGGAATTGGCTTTACAATGTATGTTTTATTGGAACTGTGTCTTTCACTGCTTTACATGATAACAACGTAGCACTCGACAAAAAAAACCCTCCCTCCAAAAAACCTAATGAAAAAACCCAAAACAACCAGGAAGAGGAGAGGCCAAATCAGTACTGAGAAGTAGGGATACCACATCAGTCACCTTTTATGAAATGGTCAGACTTTGTCGTGTACTTCAAGTATAGTGTACTTTAAAAAGGGAGGGAGGGAAAGGAAAATGTTTTGACTGTGTGTTCACAATGTAACTTGGATCTTTAAGTCAGTTGCATCTGAACTTCACCAAGTTGCTTTTGCAGTTTACCAAACACAGGAGTGGTGTGTTAGTTCACACGAGCTTGTAGCACTTTTGAAGTCTTTTTGATCTTAAGTAAATTCCAGCTGTTGTCTGTAGTGGGCTGTGGGAGAGAGAGTATTTGGATTCTAGTGGGATACAACTGGAGTCTACTTGTTGACTAAATAAACAGTCCAGAAGTTGAGAACAGTGTTTCCAGCTTCAGTTCTTACCACAAGTCAGTGTCGTCTGTGCTGTTGTACAACTGCAAATTTCTGTTTAGCAGCTTGATTTGTGAAAAGTCTCATGTAATATTTAGTAATTAACATTAATTCCCTTTAATTTCAGGCAGTTATTCATTTGGCTAATTTAAATTTAAAAAGGGGTAACTTTTCACAGCTGTTTTGGCTGAAGTGTAAATACTAGTAACACCCCAGCCTCCCCCACCCTTGCTGACCTAGGGGTCTGTGGAAAGATTCTGAAGTAATTTCCATCAGCTCTTGGCTCTGAATTGCTTTTGGTGTATAGGCAAGTTACATCGCCTTCTGCTTCCCCAAGTACCGTGTTTGAAATATATCAGGATCACTGGTGTGCTGCATGGAAAGGAACTCTTTCATGAGAAAAGCCAGTTAGAGGATATAATAGCAATATTATGCAGTTTCATACCTCTAAATAAGGATTGGCATTTTTTTTCAACTGACTGGTCGATTCTGGAAGCATTCAGTTAATGTGCACTTACCTGACTTATTTAAACCCTTCTAAAGGTATCCTTCCTTACCTATGTTTTCTGCTGCAAGGAGACAGATAGTGTGGCCTTTGTATGACTTTGTGGTTTAATAAGCTGTATATTATAGCATTGCTACTAAATTAGTTGATGATACCTTGATCAAGTTAGATAAATGGATTGGAACAATGCTGTATTCAATTAATTTTCATTTTCAGCTAATTAGTATTGCTACCAATGCCTATAATTCTAGATGTGGTTTTGTGTTGTGCTATGTTCTTCATTTCTATTTAAAACAGGAAAGCGAGATTTTTCCAGACTCAAGTGCATTTATTATACTGAGTGTAATTATATTTAAACTTGTTAACTGGTGGCACTGGGTACATATTTTTTACATGCTATGCTTGTGTAATCTGTACCCTGCCTAGTCAGACAATTTCCATTGGATCTCTGCCCTAGGTCTCTTCAACATATCATTAAAATTATTAACTTTCTTTAGTGAAATGCTTTATTTTTAGTGTAGGTATATTATTCTTTGAGGAAACTTTAAAATACCATATTTTGTCAGATGGGGAAGCTGAAAATGACATCAATGAACTGTCAACCTGATGCACAGCTTACTGTGAGCCATTTTCTTGCTTATAAATGCAAAAATGGCAAACTTAAGCTACAAGCGATTTCTTTGTGTTTTGATCTGTTGAGTGGTTGTAGTCTCTCAATAAAGCAACCTTCTCTGCCAATAAAGGCTTTATTCAGATTTTTTTATAAGATTGCTACCAGACAATGACAAGAAGTCAGTGGGAGGAACTTGTAAGAAAAGACCAATGTGTACCATTGGTTCCAGAAATGTAAGCTGAGGTGATACTGTAAAGGGGAAAGCCAAATACTTATGTCTGAAATGGTGATCAGTGGCTCTTTTACATTCGTGTTAAAATAATTTTTGTCTTTATACTATTTCTGGAAGTAACCAATATTTTGTGTAGTTAAAGAAATTATGTGTTTGCTAGATTTTTGCATTGCCTAAATGGCTGACATGGCAGCTTAGCTCTGTATGTAGTGCAACTTATGTGGAGAAATATAGAGGGCTATTTCAAATGGTTTCATTTATAGCAGTGAAGCATTTCTAGTTCCTGGTAATAGCAATTGGTACTGTGCTTGAACAAGACTATTTTTGTCTTTATATGCTTTGATAAATCAGCATAACATCTAGGAGTGCCCAAATGCTCTGAAGCACCCAAAAGGTCTATTGACAATCAGTGAGTTCTTTAGCTTGCAAAACAAAGTTACAACTTGTAATCCAGTCAGTCTTTCTGATGCTATGGTCTTTTGCAAATTTTAAAGACTGTCTGGTCTATTATGGTTAAGGTAGAGATCGTGTGGATTTTATTTGCTGCTGTCTTCCAGAGCAGTTGTGGCAGTCTTAGGAAATGCTATCACAAATCATGCTTGAACCATGACCTTGTTCTCACTTCTTGATATGTGTGGTCTGTGGTCTTCTCACAGTACTTTCTTTATAACTGTGTAAAGTATGTTAATATTTTCTAAACTCTTCAATGTGCAAAGATCTTGTAGTACACAAAAGTTTAGTTTGCCAAGTCTAATACCTATGATACGGAGTTTTCATTGTGAAAATGTGGTGGTTTTAGCTCTTTTGGCCTCATACAGAATATTAAAATATACAAATAATACAAATACATGGCTGTATTTCAAGTTTAGTAAGTCAGTTTGAGCCTTTGGTCCTTATTGAAGGTAGTGTGAAATATTTGGATGTTGGACCCATTATTCCAATTTTCTTAATATGAAATTTTATGAAGATGGCAGGACTTATTCTAATAGATAAAGTGCTAATTTCTGTTGAAGAAAGACTTCCTAGATTCATATGTGAGGAATTAACTTCTACTTGTTGAACAGATGACAGTGTTGTGATTATTGAAGCTGGTCTGTTAGTTGTTCTTCCTCTCTGCATAGGTTAATACTAAAGTTAATTACAGCTTTCATTCCAGAGACAAGTTTTCACTGCCACAAATGTAGATTTTAATTCACAAATTTAGGAATGGTAAAACATTGCCTGGGCCAAAGACTGGGCAAATATGGATAAGATTCACTGTATTTTAAGTGTCTGTTGATTATTTTTATTTTTTTTTACCCTGGTGAAAAGCAATTTTCCCTGGATTTACTTTTGCTGAAGATGTAATTTGACTAAATGTTAATGTGCCTGAGTCTCCTTTACATCACATCCATTTAATTTTAATAGTTCCTGTGAAACATCCTGTGAAGTTGGATGTCCCACTGTCTCCAAGGTAATTTGAACTTTTCATCAGGGGGTACCTGAACTTGGTCCTTGAGCAAGCCCCTTCCTCCCTTCCCTTAAATGATTGCAACAGGACTGGGGACTGGATGAGGAATTCTGTCATTGCCTCGTTATTTGGGCACAGCTGGAGAGTGTTGAGGGAAAAGGTATAATGTGAATCAGATCTGCTTGACTCAGCATTTTGGACTAGTGTGTAAAGGTTAGGAGGTACAGTGTTGTGCCAACACAGAACACTGCTCGTAAACATCTTGAACAGACATTACCAAAGGGCTTATTACTATTTTATGTGTGGCTCCACTTAGATAATTTTACACCTCTCACTGTAGTTCTTTAGATATTTGCAAAGAATGTCAGAATTATGACAGGGCTTGTCACACAATTGACAGCATTCTTTTCTTTAAAAGAAATGCTTGTTGTGGCAAAACCTGAAGTAAAAATCATTGATGACAAGTGCTTTTTATTTTAATAGTAATAAAGTCTGATACAACCACAAAACCTCTGTTTACAATTTTCCTTAGAATTTTGAAAAACTCGTCTGTTTTAAGTGAGGAGTAGAAACTGTAATGGAGAAGAGCATTCTAAGAAAAACAAACAAACAAACAAAAAAAACCCCCACCAAAAACCAGATACTGGAGATGCCGAGGGGGTACACAGCATGCCTTTTTTTATTGGTGCATTTTGCAATTCAGTCCTTTGTGTTTTCTGTGTAGGGAACTCTGCTGGAAATGTAACCAGCTGGCGAGTCCTATATGGTCTTGCAGGGTGATGAAATGGTTGGGAGAGCTTGGAGACATCTGTGTTACCCCACAACTGGAAATGGCATCCCTGCAGCAGTGCTCTGTAGGCTTTTTGTGTAAAATCAGTTGTCAGAAATCCAGATGTTATTAAGAGTTGCTGGCAATTAGGTAACTTCTAAAGCTGGGACTGAACAGTGAAGACAAATATCCTCATACAGACCTAATGGAAGTGGTTTATGAAACCATCTATAGCTTGTCTCTGGCTGTGAAGCAGTAATGGTTTCTTCAGTGTTTCACCTCTGGGATGACTTAGACAAATCTGATCTCTCTTGCATGTAAACAAGTACAACAGGGCTTATATGGCCACACTGGCTGTGGGAAGAGCAGCAATAAGTCTACAATTCTGTTTTTTTTCTCCATAGCTTTTGTCCTTTTCCTGTGAAGTTTAGTTAGGTTGTACTTAAGTGTCAAGTAAATATCTAATACTTGCGATATCATGAATTGAAAAAAACAAAGCATCTAATAGTACTGACACTGATTTATTTTATTTTTTTAATACTATTGCCTAGAAAAGTTTTCCCTTACTATTGAATCATTTCAGTGTCTTGGTAGGGAACAAATGGAATAATTAGTTATTTTTATAGCCCTTGTTATGTACAGTTTGAGATGAAAATGTGTAGAATCTGTATGATTTGAATAGTATAAGCTCTCAAAAGTAAGAAAGCCCTCAGACTTATGCTTATCTTTACTTTTATATTACTTCCCAAATATTTAATTACTTTATTTGACTCTTTGCATACACTGCCTGCACCCAACCATAACAGCTGTAGTCTGTCTTTATTATAATGCATGCTTTGTTACTCCAATTAAAATAAACACTCACATTTTGAATTGTCTTTTTTCTTTCATACTTTGACAATAAAAAATACACTTGTCAGAAATGCAAGGCATTCTCTTCACAATCTCATTAAATAAGGAAAGTAGGTCACTCAGCATATTTGTATCAAGCTAATATGGAAACTACACAGTCAACATATTCTAAAGCTGCGTAGCTCAACCCTTGTTCCTACAAGCAATGACCTTATATCAAAACTGTCACTTCAAGGTTTTGACAAAATCTGACATATTGTAGCTGTAACACATCAGGAAGCAATGGAATGGGCTGAGGAGAATGAATTGCTTCGTAGGCCAGTAAGAAACTGAAATGTGAACTGAGTTGAACACATACTTGTCAGTCAGCAGTGTAAGTTTTTTTTTTAAAAAAAGCAAAAAACCCTACAATCCACAGAGAAAAACATCTTTTGCAGATGCTTCCTTTTTCATGAACAATTGCGATTACATTGCTGCTTTTGTTCTTAATCTGAGAGAGAGAAAAACAAACAAAAACCAAAAAAACTGCCACAACTAGTAATGCATTAATTACAAAAAAAAAAGCCATAAAAATAATCATTCTGGTTCTCTGGAGGAACATTTGCATCTAGATGAGTCTTCTTCCATGGATGAAAAAGAATGCTTAGCAATTAAGCAAAAGCTAATGTTATGGATGGGTCCAATTTTCTTTTAATTGCAAGAATTTCACCATGTAAAGCCGCTTTATCTTTGATGTTGGAGATTTCCATTATGATATGAACTTCTGAAAGATAGGAATAGCAAAAAGTACCTAGAGCAAAATAGCAAAAATGCCCAGATGACTGTACAACAAATTCTGTCAATTACTATGAAAAATCTGGAGAGCGTGGTGTGGGCCATAAACAAAAGTCAGTTTAAAATTCAGTCAGTCTAATGCAGAAGTAAACTGTGGCTGGTTATGAAATAGATCCATGCTGGTTTGTGAGATAACTGAGTTTTCTGAATCAAAAGTCTTCTAAACAGTTAGTTCCAGTGCCAGCTGATAGTTGTGTTGACTGCATTAAATTTATGCCAATAGTCTCCCATTATTTTGCATAAAAACTTGGAGCAGTAGCATACTAGGAAGTGTGGATATGCTTTGTAAAGGGCTTTGATCTCACTGTTCAGCTGGAAGGTTTTGGGTCAAGAAGTGGTGATAATGTAAGTAAAAAGCAGATGAGTGTCAAGTACAAATGGTATGTGACAGCAACCTGCTTAGGTGGCCGTTGTGTAGTGCCACTTGCTTAAGTGCAGCAAACATCATCAGCACACTGGGCATTCCAAAGCGCTACATGTTACTGGAAGCAGGGTGAGATCGCGTGTATGTAACAGGGCTTGCAGTGGTGTATATATTTTTTAGCTCATAAAAGTATGTGGAACCTAAGAATTGTATTTCCTCATCCCACCCCCCTTCTGGAAAGTTGTCGATAGGCTTGGGATCTGATCTGAAGTTTGATGCTAACCATTGAATGGATTTTCTTTGAGTGGAAGATGACAATAGCAGGCTTCCCCTGGAGGTCATACCTGTAGAATTGAATGTGTCCCTTCATCCATTCCATTTTCCTGCCATTTCCCCCAGATATAATTTTGTAGTGACCCTACCTGAAAATGGTAGAAGTGTTAGGTGAGTTGTCTGTGTACTTCCATGTCTTGCTTGTGTCAGGATTTGGTACGTAAAATTGAGGCTTATACGAGACTGAAGGTTTACAAGGTTGCCCAGAGGAGCACCAGTCAGAGAGGAGCAGGTTACAGGGTTGTTGATGCAGTGATGGCACGGTGCCTTGACTTCACACAGCAATATGGTTTTTCAAAGAAAAGGATAAAATAATTGAAACTTCTTTGTTTTGCATACTGCCTAAAGAAAATTTTCTTCTCGGTGTATGTGTTGTGAAATTATGGCCATACAATTATTTTCAATGATCATATAGTGAGGTTTATAAGACAATTATTCCTTGCATACATTTAATATGAAATGGGTTGATTAATCGTGGTACTTCTTTTGATGAGAAGCTATGGGAATAATTTCTGATTGGGTAAATTTATTAGCAATTACTTCAATAATCCTTGTAACTGGAATATTTGTTAAAATTTGTCTATAGTTCAATGAAGCAATAACCACTTATTTTTTTCAAAGTTGTGTGGCATTTTTAATATTTCAGCTAAAAAAAATTGTAAAATGGCAAATTAATCACACCTACATCTGTAATTCTATTCATATAAGCAGCCTGCAGCATTGCAATGTGACCTTTTTAGAGAACAATTACTGGTATGTTTTGCAGGAATATTTTTTTTCCAGAATTCTAATCTTGTTCTAAGTAGATAGATACAACCTAGATAGGCAATATCAAGCAGACACGAATAATGTTTAGGTTATTCATCTGCTTATCTTTAGGTTTTCACTGGAGAAAAGAAGGTGAAAAAGGGCATGCATACATTTAAAAAAACTTTGTCAGTGAGCTATTATACCATAACCGAAGATGTTTCCCTACAATTCTCCACTGAGTAGGGGAGAGAAGATTTATAAATGTACTGTAGTCAAAGGTAGTGCTATTAATATAATGTAGGTGTTCCTGTTTGAATATAATATTTATGGAGAGACCCTGGATATACATTACTTTGTTTAACCTTGCAAATAGTCAGATTTTACTGAATGCCTAAAGAGATATATGTAGAGAAGATATACCTAGTCCACAAAAAACCTGATATCTAAAGTATGACAATGCTTCATTACTTGATTTGATGAATTGCTTAAATGTAGTCAGGGGGTTAAGGCTTTAAAGCATACTTTTGTTCCAAGGAGGTGTCTGTACTGTGTCATACGTAGATATCTCCAGGGAGGGGACAGAAAATACTTGTCTCTATCCAAAACTCATTTCTACATAGAAGAAGAACACTTACTCTAGGCGAGCACTTCACTTTAAAAAAAAAAAATATTGTGCAATCCAGTTAAATGAGTTTGAATTGCTTCCTCCTCTCAACTCCACAGCTAACTATAAATTGATTTTCCACCCTTCTGTCTCCAAAACAAATTGCTACAGAAGGATACATTTAACCAACCAGTTATGGAAACATATCATGTTTGAGTCCAATTTTCTGAATAGGAGTACTTGAGATATAGGCTTTATTAATTATTTTTTCCTTAGTGATACAGTTTTGAACATCATAATATCTTTCCAGGATTCAAAATGCGAAAGGTTTTAAATGGCCAAGACTAAGATCCTGAGAAAATAGTGCTACATGCAGTAACTAAAGTTTTGGTGCACAGGACAAAGAAAACTTAATGGTGTTTAAAGCTGTATATGAGATAATATAATATGCAATGTGAACGTCAAAAGACAATTACATAAATATTAAGAATTATTTTAGAGTTTGTATTACTCTTAAATTGTATAATACTTCTATCAAATCACCTGCTGGATAATAATTAGAATTTTCTGGGCAAAACATATTTGAAGAAGGATAGGCTGTTTATTGTTACAATCAAGCCAATGCATGAGTATGTCCAGAACATTGTCTTACAGAATGCAACTTTAACTCTACACAGACAAGATTTCTTCTCTTCAGACTGTTACAGCTTTTCTTATTTAATAATAGTGTACAATAAGAACTGGTTCTGATTTTACTTATAAAAGATTATCTAATTTAATTATAGAGCAGTTGCTATAATGAAAACCAAAGTAGATAAGTTAAAACTGGGGGCTACAGACTTGAGCATTATATGGAACGTATCAAGTCCTCAGCTATTTTAAGTCTGGTTTAAGCTGGGTAAAATGTTGGGTGATATGTAAAGTTTTCTGCCTGCCCTAAAAGTGGGTGAAGTGGACTCCTCTTACATGGGAATTATAGCTTTTAAGTTAGCCTCAATGATCCTCTTCTGTGCTGTGCTGTCACCGCTGTGTTCATAAACTTACTAAATAATGAAATATTGTTATGTTGTTAATGACAGAGGTATAACTCCTTGCAAGCACCTTTCTCAAAGAGCTTCAGCACCATCCCTGTTGATGTAGCTGGGATACACAGTTATGCTGAGGCAGGTAAGGATTTGGGGTATTAAATAGTCTGATTCAATGGATGAAAGAAGTTCAAGAGTGTACACTTTTACTTCACCTGGAATGGGAGTTAGATGGTAATAAAACAAGTAGGTTTTATCTGGATATAGTCTTTAGTCTCATTATGTAAAAGGAGTAAATTAGTTGTTAAAACAGTATGTAGAGGGAAACATCAAGAAATATGGTTCATATGCTTAGAACATCTGTTTCAAGAGTTGCAAATGCGACTCTTGTAAAATTTCAAACTGGACCACATGATGCAATTTCTAAATGTATCCTGTAGGGTTCCTTTCCAGCAGCCCTAATAAATATTTCTACTGTTATTGTTTACCCTGTTTAATAACCCTGAGTCACAGCTGTTTTCATCTGAAATATAATTTAGACTGCTTAGACTCTTCCAGTGGAATAGTTGCACTAAGAGATCTCTAGAGAGATCTATTTCCTGCACATACCATCTTAGCACTTGAAATGTTAGCCTGGCCAAGTTGTTTGTAATGAAATCTGTGCAGATAAAAGAGCACTTCTCATAGACAAGTCTCCAGGCAGAAACTTTTTTTTTTTTGGTATTGCCTGCCTGGGTAAAGTGGCCTTCACCTCCTGCTGATTTTGCCTAGCTTGTGTTGCTCATTACTTTACAGGTTATAGCACAGAGCTAACTTCCCACTAGGGCATGGCTAGATTTTTATCACAGTAGTTTGCTTTGGAGATCTGAGTGACTGCAAGGCCAAACAGAATCGTTAGACACAATGGATATTTCACTTGTGTGTTTGTCCAGAGTATGCAGCCCAATAACCTGTGCTGCATTTGATCAGGCTACACTAGAAGTTCAGACCTACCTTAAACTTTTCTGCTCAGCATTTCTGGTGATATGTGTTCGTTACACTTAAACGGTTGTTCTGAGAATTTTTTTCTTAGCAGGATTTATTATTTGACGTTCTGTGCGAAACTTCAAGTGCTTTATGGTACTGCACTAGTCTGTATTTATCATTTATTGAGTCTGCATGGGTGCATGCTGGATCTTGAATGTGTGCCTGAGTTTGAATGGCTCTACCTGTGCTAAGGTACAAGAGCTATGTGAAGTTTTAGCAAATTGCTTGTCTGCTAATGCAGATGGAATTCAGAAGTTTCAAGTCTTGAATAACTATAATAAATAGGCTATAACAAATTTGAGAAGTTTGTTTTCTGAAATGAAATCTTCTGTTAAAAAAGAAATTTGTTTCCATAGTCTGTTGAACTAGGCAAGTCATTACTGGCCACATCTTTGTGAAGAAAGCATAAGGGACAGTGTTTTCAGTCTTTTTCTTTTTTTAATCCTTCTTTCTCTCTGAGTACTCTTCTTCTGCAGCTGGTTAATCTCTTCTGTAAGATTTGTTTTTAATTGAAAGTTAAGAAGTTCTTATAAGTAATTATTCAAGGGGCAACCTCCGAATTGACGTTCAGTCTGGTAAATGAACATGCATTATTTTTTTTGCTTAAATCATAGTGTTTTCAGACTCTTACAGTATCTAAGAGGCATAACTTCCCCAGAGTAGTTCAGAATTCTGATGCAGCTGTAGCAGAGCAAGCTTGGTTAGAATTGGGATACTTCTCCAAGGATCTTTCAAGGAAAAGTAGGTGATGACATGACATTGCTGGACTATAAATGATGTAATAGTTGTCTTAAGGTTGACAGGATTACACTCATAATATCATGGTGGAAAGCGTTATAAAACAACATCACAGTTCTAGGTCTCTGGGTACAACACACAGTTCACAGATGATTGTGCTGTCGAGATCAGTGTTAACCAACTTCAGTACATTGCTGGTGAAAGAAGGAGTGGCACCTGTACAAAGGAGGGCAGCAGCATCCAAGGGGGGACCAGGATGGCCTTTACTATCTGCTTCCCTTATTCTACCTATGTGCAAGGGGAAGCAGAAGGGCGTGACCGTGGGCAAGAGTTAAAAGAATGGGGAAGAGGGGGGCAAGAGTTAAAAGAATGGGGAAGAGGGGAACAAGAATAAGTAACAAGAGCAAACACCTGAACCCCCTTTTGTGACAAAAAATGCTGCCTGCCACTGCGGGCACACACATAAAAGGGTCTGACCCCAAAGAGTCTGCTGTACAGTGGATGTGCTGGATAAGAACATGCTTTGCTTTGGTTTAGGCTCTGCATACTCTGCAGTAATATCAGCAACATTCCAGATGAGGAAGAGCAAGAAGAAACCTCTGTGTTCCCCCTAATTCTCTCCTTTCTGTTTCCTGCACTGTGGGTGAGGGGTTTGCCAATTTAGAATGACAAGGAGCTCTTTGGAGGCATTGCTATTTCTCAGGTTTGCCATGTGCACAGAAGATACGTTGTGTGGCTCTGTTTCCCCCAACCAAAGGCACTGATCCAACACAATGTGCTATTGTGAAGATGCTCAAATGCAAAAAACTTGCTGTCCCTGGGTAGCTGAGCACTACCATGGAAGGAGGAGGGGAAGAGAACATGTCTACTAGCTTCCACCCCTGTGCTTTACATCTTGAGTACTGGGTAGAACAGAGGAAAAAGTAAACTGCAACTGATATTTTTCTGCTTCCTTGCATAGAGGCTAAAACCCAGTGTTTGTAGGGATTTTTAGCCATTATTAATCTATGCAATTGTAGCCTTTGTAATTTTCTCCCTTCAAAGTGTGGAAGACACTAAAATAACAGCCTAAGGAGGTTTGGAAACTGGGACTTGGCACTTAAAGCCTAGTCAGCTTGCATTGCATTGTGTAGTAATTGCTAGTTAATGTAATAGCAAAACCATTACGGTGACAAAATCGTAGAGTGTATTTCTCTTTTGATGTGTAAATTAAGACTGTCAGAAAGCAGTCCCAATATTAAATAGGCCCCCTCATCCATTCTAGTTTGAAAACACTTTGCTTAATCACTGGCAGCATATATATACTCTTTTGCTTGTGTCTGCTATATTCACTAGTGTCATCTTTCATCCAGACCAAAGGACAAAGATTTACAGAGGCTGTGAAATGTTTGGGAGGTCTTCTGCCTTGAAGAAGTTATTTATCTGGGACAAAGAAGCAATGATTTTTAGAGCAAATTCTGCCAATGTTTTTGTAGCAAACTATGCAAAATTCAAGCTTCTTAAGCCGAGTATTTCGGTACATTATTTCTTTCCAAATAACAGTGCAAGATTAAAGAAGTTCAGGAAAGACAATGTGTTTCCAGGGAATCGGAGAGAGTTTTTGAGATAAGCTTCTAGCCTATTAGTAGAAAAGCTTCAATAAAACTCAAACAGCAACCATCTGTTTCTTCCATTCTGTAAATCTTAATTGTTTTTATTATGACATAGACATCAAAATACAGTTCTCTAACTTATTTTTAGCTACTGCATAAATTTAGTGAAACAAACTTTCCCATATTGCTTTCTCACTTTGGCAGAGTTCTTTGTAGGTGTATTTCTTCTACCAAAGATCTGTTTTGTGAATTACTAAGAAAAAGTCAATGTGATATTTTTTTCATGGTAGAGTGAAATATTAATGACTCTATCACTGTTCCCCCTGTTCAGTTGAACACCTATGTGCTCTTACCTCCTTCACTTCCTCTGTTCCTGCCAAACTTTTAAAATAATAATCATGGCTCTGTATATTTTGCAGGTGGTTTGAGTGTAAATTGTGTATCTTGCCTTTAGTTAGGGTGTAGTGAGGACCTTGGAATGACCCATTTCAATGTCACTCTGTTAGCTATTATTCTGTCATATTTGTTTGTATTTTTTCCTCTAGCTGAATAGAGGTTGTAAATTAATTCTGGGGAGGTTTCCATAGACTTATGTAGTCTCCTAAATGGTTTCTTGTGAAAATAGTGGTCTGATGGGATTCACATGTGCTGAACTAGTAATTGGTTAGTTTCTCAAGAAGGGAGGGGAAAAAAACCCAAAACAGAACACTGCACTGCAATACATTTACCAAAGCTAGCAAGCTTGCAGTCTGAATAGTTTAATACCATGGAGGAAATAAGTAATTAAGTAGCTAATATGTGATGTTACATCAAACAAGTGACTTCAGCTGGGATTAGCAAAGACAGGAATGGCTGCTCGTCCTCCCAAAGCAGATCTCTACCACTCTGGTGAAGGCTGTGTTAGATGAGATCCAAGACCTCTGCATTGACCCAGAGAGTGTCTCGTTCATAGTGAGGCATATGTCTTGCCTGGGAGATGCTGGCTAAAAGGTTCTCTGTGCCTGTAGTATGACAGCTGTGGAGCCACTCTCAGGGATGTATGTAATCTTCATCTCCAAAAGTACAAGGGGCAAAATTCCACTTTCCCCGATGATTTCACTGCAGCGGGATGAACTGCTGTTTCCTCTGCCCTGCAGTAGGGATAAACAGGTGGTTTGTCATCATTGTGTTGATTAATGTTGAAGAATATTTCTAGTGACTCTTCGATCAAGGTATGCAAGGTAATCATTGTGAGAAAATTAAAAAAAAAATACACGTTGAAGTTGATGACAGAAAAAGGAATTCTTCCTCATAGGCTGTTTTCTTAATACTTTATTCTGTCTAGTAGAGGAACTTAAAAGTTTACATAATAATTGTTATGCTAATAGAATAGTATTTAGAAGGACATTTCTGCTCCTACTTGCAAATGGATAGGTTATTCATGACCCAGTCTGTACTTTTGAGATGCAAGAAAATGTATAATCAATAGATTCAATTTTTTTTTCTTAAACATCAAATAAATAAGTAGTCTTAAACTTTCAGTGAGCTTGCAGTTGTGTAGCTTGTAAATAACTGTAATTCCTTGAAAGATCAAAAGAGGAACCTCAGAAATATTCATAACAAGAACGAAAGGAAGTTGTTCAGCAGTACTTTTTTTCTTTTCTGTTTTAATTTTTCCTCCCTTATTGATTTAGGAGTAGAAGGATATGCCACATGAAATCTAAAGAATTTCATGTGCAAAAACCTGAGTTTGTTTCCTAGTTGTCTTGGTTAAAGTGGTCAGGGCGAGCCACTTCTCAGAGACCAGAATTGCTCTCTGTTACTCCCCTCCATCCTCCTGGAGGAAGATAAAAGGGGAATAAGGAAGAGAGACTTCAAGGTTGGAAGTTAAAACTAGAACAGGTTTAATGGAATGGAGAAGGGAGAGTAACAGGTGGGGAGAGGAAACAAAATATACAAGTACATACAAAGCCTGATTCCGATGATCACCGGTGTAAGTTCCCAGAAAGTCTCTCACGGCAAAGCCCATGCAAGGAAAGGGTTGAAAGCTCTTCCCAGCACCCAATGGATTTGGATTCTACAGAGCGCATGGTGAGCTAATGACAAAGGGCAGGATTCTTTCCCTCTCTAGGACATCTCCACATGGTGAGAAAGCAGGGAAGAGAAGAGCAAGAAGAAAAAAAGGAAACTTCCCATTTTCCTGGCTTTTCAGAGAGTTTGTCAGAAAGTGGGAAGGAATACAGATCCCTCTGTTTTCCCTGCCCCAGACCCCTTTTCACAAAGGGTCCTAAACTCCACCCCCTCTCTGGGTCCTCACACTAATACTATAAAATTTTGCCTGTGCCTTCTCAAACCATAACATTAGTCTGCAAGTCTGACATCTTAGAAGCAGAACCTAAAGCCTTCCTTACAAAGATGGGTTGGTTTTAATATTGTTCTTTGGTGCTTTGATGCCTGAGGACAGCAGGTATGCACCTCCCTGCCCTGGAAACATAGCCTGGATGGTGGGTAAGTACTGATATCCTTTTATTAACAAACTCTACAATGGCCATTTAGTGTTTTTCCTCCCAAAAATAAAGTTGCAATAGAAAGTGATGGTTTCCATTTTAGAGATTATTTTCTTTTTTATTTAATAGTGATTAAAGCACTCACCAAGGACATGGGATTCTGTGTTTCAGTACCTTTTGTGGTTTACTAGGTAAACTGAGTTTTAGTGCTTGAGAATACATTTGGGAAAAAAGTGCTTTGTACTGTGTAAGATGACTGTTGGCTCACTTGGTACTGCTGAATTTAAGGCTTGTTATGAACAATATGGAATAATCTAGTGCAAAAACTTTTCCTTCCAGCCTGATGAGCTGAGTGAAGCAAACAATTTATTTCATATGTGGATTTTTCCCCCCTGCCTTTCCTAAATGCTCAGAACCTTCATTAGCTTACCCAAGAAACCCAGTATAATAGGAGTCGATTGAAAAGTCTTGATTTTGGCAGAAGAGTGAATAAGAGCACTTGAAGTGATTACACTGACTTGCTTTCATTTCTTCTACGGCCCTAATAGATGATTTTGACACATTTTTATTTTCTGTTTTCTTAGCAGTTTTGTCAACCGAGTGATGAGATCTGGTACAGGGTAGGAATTAAGATGCATGTACTTTACAATTTTGAGCTCTGTAGAAAGACCTGATAAATGATCATGGTTTGAAAGGATTTAGGAAATATCCAGGAGGCTGTTACTGTTTGCTACAGCCTGTGCTAACAGTGCCTTAAATGGGTGAAGTCACTCCAACAGCTTACCTGATTGCCATGTAATCAACCTAGCTTACTGACTGTATCTTCATTATTTCTGTAGCTGTACTTCATATCATGGTGTCATATTCGGTCTCACCAATACTTATTTCTCAGCTCTTCATCCTCAGCACGTGCCTTTGTGTTCCCTTTCAGGTTCTGGAGAAGTAACAGCATTCCTCTCACCACATGTGTGCTTGGTCACAAAAACTGTACTTCATGCATTTTGCAAAGTCTGCTAGTGGTTCTGCAAATAAGAAGAAAGAATTTTTTTTCTTTGTGTTTTGCTTTTTTTTTCCAAACAAAATGAATGTAATTCCCCAAAATCCAAGACCCTTCCAACTTAGTAGCCAAGCGGTAGCAGGAAGAGGAAAAAGGGAGAGATGAAATCGTTTGATTCTGTGTTAACATACTGCTTCAGAGGTGCACCTGCAGTTTCTCTCCCCAGCACCCATACTGCTATATATAAGCTATCTACTTCCAAGTATTTAGAAACCGTGATGCGTTTTTTTGGTTATAGATCCTATTCTGTTGAACCAATCTTGAAGTCCTTCTTGGCCAGAGTACCTTACTGGAATTTAATCTGTTTAGTACCATGTTTTCTAGGACGATCTGATGTGAACTGTTGAAGTAATACATCATTAGAAAGAGCTGTCACTTTAATGATGTATTGATGTCACATGCCATGAAGGTGAAATGCAAGGTAAAAAAATGTATTATGCAAAATGTGGTGCCCTCTATGGAATAAAATTTCTCGAGGACAGATGCATGATAATGTCTTAAAAAACCAAAACCAGAAAAAAACCTGAACCAAAACCAGACAGCCCTCTAATTATTATGAATTGCTGTTCAGTGCCAGCTAGGCTGATTTTACTTCACCAATTGTACAGCACATATGGAATGCAGCATTACTATATTGGAGTGTTATAAGTAAGGCAAGAGAGATTTTATTGTAATAGGGTACTTTTTTAAACACAACAATTTATTTTTTTCCTGTTGTATTTTAGCCAGGTTCACTAGAATAAGTCTGCAGGGTATGTCTGGATAGCCAAACAGCTGGATGTGGTTCTGTGTACTGTTACATGTGTTATTTCATGATGGGGAAGAGCCTTCTGCATAGCAGTTTTCCTTTGGAGCCAACATCTTCCTTATCCAAACCCAGAAGAAGCAGGGTGGTTTTTCAAGGGTTTCCATTCCTATGTGTTTTCTGCCAGAGGGCTCTGCAGTTTCTTTACTTAATTAACTCATACCAAAACTTGCCTGCGAGATATGAGAAGCCAGAAGCACTAGTGGTATCTTCCCAGAGGCCTGCAGAGATGATGATGGGCATGGTCAATGAGCACTTCAGAAATTTGACATCTCAGGCTTTTGCTGCTCTTGAATGGATCACCCCTATGTTTTGTGCTTCCATTTTCTATAATGGGGAGGAGAAGATATTAGTGCAAAATGTTCTGGAATAATGTAAGATTGCTGGTTTGTGCTTGCTGGGGAATGTGCAACTGGTGCAAAAAATTTTGTTCAGCCTTCTGCTTTTGCAGATTATTTTTTTTTTTCATGGTGATTAAACACGTGACTGTAAGGTTTGGATTTCTAGAACACTACTAGTCTTTGTGGTTCAAGTGCTGCTCCTCTCATTGCTGCCACTTTGCTTTGGCTGTTTTCTGAGGTGCAGAAAGTGATGATATTTGGAAGGGTGCGGTAGTTGTTGGTAGCGAGTGTTAAATGGAGAATGCTATTCTTAAGGTCTTGAAAGTGTTTTAGAAGTTGGGGAGTGGATTCTGGGTTTGTTTATTTTGTTTTTCTATATCTTTGTGATAGAAAATGTCAGCCTCTCTTTCCATGGGTGAAATCCATCTGCTGGGAGGGCTGTATGAGAATCTTGGATATTTTTTGTGCGTTCTGACAAATGCAGCAATTTTTTTTTCATATGGCCTCTAGAGGATTGTGTGCCTTGCTGTTGTGAATTTGCTGTCACCACTGTTTCAACATTGGACTGCAGAATATATTGGTCTAACAAAATATTGTGAAAAGATTTTTGTGTGTGATTTTTTTTAAAATTTACTTATTTTTTAAAGCATTGTATTCACCTGTATTTCTGGCAGCTCTTCATGTGCTTTTCATCTTGTTTATCCTTTGTACAGTGAAAGGATGTACGAGCTCACTGTGGCTGCTTGCAAATCAGTGCTTTAATCCAGAGAGTTAGATCCTGACATAACTAACCCCGTAAATGTTGAATAACATACAGTTGTTTGTCTGCTCAGACCCCGTGAAAGTGGAGAAGAGCTTTTCTTAACGACAACCCAGCTGTTGGGATAGTGAATGATGGCTGTTGACATGTGTAAACCAGCATACATAAATAAATGCACTTGAATACAAGTGTGTGATTTAGGAAGGGGGTTTGAGGGAAGATGAGCCAATTCGGATAGGATAACAAAATTACTATTGTTTTGTAAAACAAAGATATCCAGTACTGTCAAGTAATGAAGCAAATACATACAATTAAAACATTTAGCAATTTAGAACTATTAAAAATTGGTTTTACTATGTTATTTACAACGGTCCCCCTCTCCTTTAGCTTTAGAAAGACAGACCGATAATTTGTTACTCATAAAGAAAGAAGAGAAAAAGGAAGCAAGAATATATAATTGTGCTTATTAGAAGAAATACTCAGAAACTGATTATTGTGGGAGGAATTAATTATTAAATCTACCCACGTTCTGTTTTTTAATTTTTTGCTATTCAATTATGCATCAGTAAATGTTATCATGCAATCACTGGCAAGGTGCTAATTAGTATTTATGAATTGCTGCTTTTTATGTCTGACCTTTTGACAATTTCAATTTGTGGAAATAGTTTTAGGTATACAGTGATCTTGGAGGACTGTGTCTTATTTCTTCCTCAGTTTTGAATTTTTTATACACTGTTGCAGTAGCAGTGACTTACAATCCCCTTTTATTTTTGCTAATAAAAACTGAAGCTTTAATGCACAAAAAGGTGCCCTCTGGATTAAAAGAAAATTATTTTAAATTTACATAAGGAAATATATGTAAATGAGTGAGGATCAATGAAAGGTAATGTGAAAGGTAGTAAACAAATGTCTTTTAAAAACAAGCTTCTTATCTAGGTGCCTAAATTGGATTTAGATGTCTATGTTTAACCACACACTTACAAAGATATATTTTTTTAATTATTTATGAACCCTTGCACATAGCAGAGGTTGCTGGTGTTCTATTTACTAGCTAATTATACCCACCAGTATGACTTCATTCGGAAAATAACCGTGTTTACCTCTTCTGAAACAGAAATCTAATGTTCCTAATCTCCCAGGTACCAATTTTGTAAATATCCTGAGATGATGAAAGGGGATTGTGGGAGTGAGTGGGATCATAGCTAATCAAACTGACTGGGGGATTGTGGTCACTCCTGCTCAGCCACTTGCCCAAATGGGGACTTCCACTATGGAAAGAAAAGCGCACTATTGCTTTGATTTCCATCCTGTCCTGCTGACATGCACTGTGCTTCAGCTCGAATTATGGTCTCTGTGGGGACAACTGGGCCAGAATCTATTCAAATGTTCTTCACTGAAAAAAAAAATGTGAACAGGGAAATTGTGTTTGGTGTAACCAAGAAGAACTGAAGAGAAGACTTTCATTTAATTTATGTGCAAACAAAAATGTATATTTGTGTGTATCTTAGATTTGTGTGAAGTGTTTGGTTTTAATATTAAATTACCCTTTCTTGATGCTGAGGATTTATTGCTTAGTTGGAGGACTCCCCTGTGCATCATTGGCAGGATTTCAGGGCACTGGTCCTCCTGAGGAAACAAGTTTGTCTGGATAAGAATTGCAGAATCTTAGTGTTGAATTATTGCAACTCACGCCTTTTACATTTTGAGTTATAATGCTTTCCTACGGGACAGAGGATTATTTTATAGTAGGCTGTTTAAAACCTGTTTAGGCACCAAAACATACTGTTTTGGCAAATCTAAGAATAATTTTGATATCAGAAAATTCTATTTGATCAAAACGGGTTAAGTCTCTGGTCACACAATATGATGTAATGCTCTTCCAGACTGCATTAGTCGCCTTGTGTGCTAGGAGGGGTATGGCTCCTTCACGATGTTCTCCATTCTCTAGGAGCAGCCCATAAATGGAAGAAATAAGCCATGGTTAGCTTTTTGTCGTAGTTTTGTGTTTGGATTTTTTTGGTGAGCTTTTACGATTGATTTTCCCTGAAACACTAAAACAAGAAATGAAAGTTATTCATACAGAATATTTTTTAATTCACTTTCCAGATGCTGTGTAATAGTTCTGCTACTTTGTGAGTCTTCATAAAGCTATGAATCCGAGATGCGTGCCCATGCTGATTCACATGATCTGTAGTCGGTATCTATGAACAAAGAACTGCTAGTTGCAACTTCATCTGGAGCAAACCCAGAGCAGCCAAAAGGAAATGGTTCTCAGAGGTAAGAGAGCATACATGCTTTTATTTTTTTCATTCTTTCCTCTACAGTGATGAATACTGCCCATTTGGATCTGTGTAGTTGTGTGAACTGAAATTTGTTGCAGGAAAGCAGCAAAAATAAATGGGAAAGAAAAGCAGCTCTTCAGCCTCGGGTTTTGAATTTTTCCTCCAAGTTTATTTTCCGTTTTCAAGGAAAGATTTTGCTGTATTAGGGTATCTATTTCTGTTTGCTAGAAAATTTGTATGAGGTTCTTCCTTTTACACTCAGAAAATGGAAAGGTAGGACCTGAGAGCTGAAAGGCTTCATACGGCTTCTGATCTGCTACAGAAGCCCAATTAGCAAATTTATATATTTATGGGTTATGCTTTTTTCCAGTTTATGTAAGTTAGCCACTTTCACATCCTTGTATGATAAAATGGGGAGGAAAGTAAGCAGTTAAGAAAGCAGTGCAATACATCTTGAACACAAGCCTATTGGGAAGCAGAGACTGGAAATGAGCTATGAACAACATGTAGACAGGCCTGATTTAAAGAGCTTCCGTAGGGAAATCTGAGAACAGGCTTTTTTGTGGACAGTTCGGGCATGGCTCCTATTGCTCTTGTTGTGCAAAGTCCTTGTTACAGCCATTTATATTAAGCTGCACCCTGGAGTGATTAGTCTTCTGTAGATGGGCAAGAAGGAGACGTCTGTTGTGTATGACTGTCGTAAAAAGACCGCATTATTTGGAGGAAATTTTATGGATTGGATTTGACCTCTGCAGCAAATGAGCTGTGGAAATCCTTGAAACTTTCACCCAGAAAAGCAGAAAGCATGCATTTTCCTTGTCAGATGGCCTTCAGCAGTTTAACTTTATTTTCTGTTGCTGTAAGGGCAAAAGCCTTATATAAGGCTATAGGCAAAAGCCTATATCCATGCTTCTTGATCTTGCTTTTTATTATTTTGTAATAGTTTTAGCTGAGGCAAGACATACTTGTCATGCTGGGCTTTATAAATTTCTTCCTGAGTGTGATTATAGTGAAAAATATTAGACAAAGAAGTAGGAGGGGAGGGAAAAGCTTTTGGAATTGTGCATGTGGGCTGTAGCTAGAACCCCATAGGTGAGTTAATTAGCATGGTGGGAGCCTGCCGGCCCAGCTTATTAGCACTTAGCATTGCGGTATTGGTGCTATGAAAATGCTCTTGGCATGAAGACTTCTCACAGAGCAAGAAGATGATATATTGTGTTATTGTCTCCATTTTTTTGTTGTGGCATTTCATACTTCTTGAAGACTGCTAGCAGTGTAATATGAGTTCATGCTGTTGCTGTAATTTTTTTAAAAAAGGTAATTATATCAAAAACTGCAAGCAAAAGCCTGAAAAGTTAGGAAGCTGAAGGCAAGAATGGGTTATATTTGTTTCATTCATGATTGAAAACTTTTTTTAAATCAGTGTTGCAATTCACACTTCGACTTAGAAATCTCCGAGTCGATCTGTAGAAGCTGGAGTATTTACTGATCAGTTTCTAGTACGTTTTGAGACTGATCAGCAACTTCTCATTCCTCTAAAACTTAACAGCATGGAAGACACAGGGCAAAAAGCTCTGTCATTGTTTCTGCCTCATAGGTCTGTAATGGTTTGGGATGTGTGTTTTGCCTCTTGTAGGATACCCTTTCTTACAGGAAAAGCAATAAAAAGAGCATGCAATTGACTCTGTAGCAATGGGCTTATACCTCACCAGCTAAACCCAATGACTGCTGAAAGCTTTTTCCCTTCCTCAGTGAGCAGTATAAAGTGGAGAATAATAAAAAATAAGTGCATAGCTTGCCCACAGATATCAGATGCCAAAGTTGCTGAAACCTGTTAGTTAGATGATCTGGCAAAGATTTCAAATTCTGGGAAGGTCTTTCAGGATCTTTCTATGGTCTCAGCTTTTTCCAAAGTCTCCATAATTGTTGCACGGAGAACAGTGGAGGTCTCAGTTTTTCTTCCTTCGTTTCTCTATGAGAATCCTTAACCACTTGCTTTGTCTGCTGCAGTTCTTCTTTTAACTAGATGAAAATCTAGTATTAGATCCATTTCAGTCTTAATTGAATCTGATTTACTTCCTGTTATTATATTAGGACAACATAGGTCATAATACTTTATTAATAAACATTTGATACTTTGATCCATAATTCTGTTCTCTCTCTATCCCTTTGTGCATGGTTTTGTAGTGTAATGTTGGGTTAATATATGGAGTCTCTATAATACAAATTCAACTATGCAAATCTGCCAATTTTGGATAAGTATATTGGAAGAAGTGTACTCATAGCAAATATTGAGAGCTATGTCAAAGGAAAGCAAAAAGATCTTGCCACAGGCAGAGTTGTAATTTTTTTCTCCTATGCAAGTAAGATGTTGAAAGTGATGTTGAAAATAATCAAAAGGGTGAGGTGAAAGAATAATTAAAAGCATCAGAAAAGAGGAATATCGTGAGCTCTAAGACCTTTCTGCTTTTTCAAAATTTTTACCCAGTGTTCTTTAGCTAGCTTCTGATACAGACTTTAGATATTTCCACATAAACAAAACCCATGAGCTCTTAATATTCAGGTAGTCAGATATTGAAGTATTTTGTCCCTTTGCCGGGATTTAAAATGTTAATGAATGATTAGGCTTCACTAACATGCTGCTTCACTTGAAATGATTTAGCAAAAGTGTTTTTCATCTGGGAGATACTAGAAAGAAACAACTTTTTTTTCCAACATATTTGTGAATTTATTGTTCTTTCTGAAGCTGCATATTATGATGAAGCCCTATAAAGGGACTTGGTTTTTTTTATTAAGGTTTTTTTTTTTCTGTTGCATTGTATGAACTGGATGTAGAATGGAAACGTAAACCACAGACATCCTAGGTAATGGAGAAAAACATCAATATTTTTTGCTATCAGTATCTCTGTTAACTGCTCAGGGAGAAAGGGGTAGCTCTTGTGATATTTTCATCCACGCTTTATGAATTTGCTCTTATAATGTGCTTAATGTGTGCTGCCTGGACACCAAGGCAACAGAATGGGGATGTGACTGTTTACACGGGAAATGACTCTTGACTATGGCTCTGTGTGTTTGGAGTTCTGTATGTCCTTGGATCAGTCAATCTATGCAGCACCTTGCAGCATCAAGCCCTCAGTCTTTGAAACACAGTTCAAATGTATAACAGTGCAGTTCTGCCACATGCATGGGCACACTGAAAGTAACTGCAGGCAATTCATTGTGTGTGTAAATGTGCTTAATAAGGGCAAAGGGTGTCTGCTAGAAATTACAAAACATTCAGGAAGGAAAAGTTTTTCTAATTCATAATGTGTCATTGTGGTGAATATCACCTCCAAAACTAAAAGGACGGGCTTTTTTTGACAAATAGGCTGTTAATATAGGCATATTCCAGATTGTTTTCTCATGTGTTCTAGAATTGTTCTGCTTATTTGCTATCTATATTGACAGGTTTCCTGGGTTTTCCAAAGTGAACGTTTAAAAATACAAAATAATCAGAGGCCAGAAGGCTGCTGCTGCTGTGGGAAGCTATGAAGTGAAAATATTTATGGTCAATAAATTCCTATTGACTTCAGTATACCTAGTATCAGACAATAAATGACTTCTTTCTTACTGCTTTTTTAGCCTTATTGAACTTGAGTAAAGACACCACCACCACCATCCCACTCCCGCATTTTATTTCTCTCTTTTGAAATCTTAAAGGGGAAGGGGGGAAAAAAAAAGGAGGCAGGGGGAAGAAAAAAGATTCATCTCTGTGACAGCAACTGAGCTGCAGTAGCTTTGGTTTTACAGCCTTGTTCTGCACTGCAGTGTAGTAAGTGACTTAGATCTGAATCATCTTGCTGTGCAAGGTTTAAATGCTAATTTTCTACTCTCACATGCTAGAAAGAGAAACCCTAGCATATTCATGTCATTCGCCAGACTAATTGAACTTCATGTGGAAAAAGTTTATGAAAGCTAATTCAAATACAGAGCAAATATTAGTAAGCATGAGCTGCTATCATAGAGTTGTTTTGCAGTTATTTCTTGAAGGGGTAGTCTTGGTTTTATTTATTTTATACAATAGTGTTAGGTACTTTTGCATGCTTTTCACCCAGTGCAAGGACTGGTTTATTTGGGTAATGTAGCTATTTAATTAGGAAATTGTGCAATCAAAAAACCCCACCATTAGAGAAAAGACTATTCCTTTAAAGATTCTATGTGCTGGATGTAAGTTAATGCTGTTTTCATTAAAAGTTTTTATTGGGTCTCATCTACTTGCATGTACAACAATACTGAATTATTAACATACAGTCCTGTAAGAGAACAGTCCTCCTTTATTGACAGAAAACAGCATTTGGTTTGATAGGGAATTGAAATAATTTTATATTTGTGAGGCTTGTTAACTATATCCGAACTAAAGCATTTTAATTGATGTCAATGCTTGCTGTCCAAAGTAATTTTCTTCACTTGAATGTGAAATACTGCGTAACTATTTTTTAAATATTGGTTTAAGCTTTTCTTTAAAAAACAACTGAATAAACCTCAAACAATAGTTTTCAACAGCTGATAATGAATTGGTACAAACATAACGTACCATCTATTCAACTTTCCAGTAAATGGGGAAAAAATGGAACTTCCATTGTGATACTTCTGGTTCAGAAGCAACTTCTGTGTGATTCCTTATGCTGGCTGCAATTTTGAAAGTGTTTCCTCTGGCTTAGACCTGAGGGGTTGTGTGTGTATGTGATACCGCAGCTTTCTAAAGACTTAATAGCTGAACTGAAATCTAGTCTCTCCTTACAGAGATTTTACTGGAAAAAAGAGAGATGAACTTGAGATAACGACTGTGTAATGCCAGTATAGTAATAACCCAAACTGTCCACTTAAACGACTTCATTTCAGTTCCCCTGGTGAGGTGGCTGGCTGATGCTGGCGGGAGAAGGAAGAGAGAGGCCAAGCAGAGACCTTATCTTACTAATACTCTTTTTTTCAATCTCAGTCCAAAATATGAACCTTATTGCACATGTCTTCTGTTCGTCACATCTCCAGACCAGGCAGTGCATACGTTTGACTCTTGTCCCATAAATCTGTTAATGCACCTTATTATTTCTGCCTCTCTGCCCATTGTGACTACAATTATTTCTAAACTATATGGACTATATGGATTTAGCCTCTGTGAGCCAAATACTTATGGAAATGTACACCTTTGCCTTTTTAACCAGCATAGTGCAGATAGTAATTTCTCTTTGTTATAGGTTTGTATCTGTTAATATGCTTAATGACCAGATTGTATGGGCTTTGAAAGTTTAGTATCACCATATGGCACGTGTGATATTTACCAAGATACCTTAGGAAGGATGAATACTTTAATCCAAATGGCAGGTTTGGCTATAAAATGAAAATAAATAATTTGTGACTTAGGGATGAGGCCCAGGATGGAAATAGAAAGCATAGTAGAAGGAAATAGTACGAGTATTACTTCTGCCAGTATCCGTCTATTTGTGTACAGAGTGTTCGTAGAGCAGAGCACATTTCAAGGCAATTGGGTGCTGGAAGCATTTGTTCCCACTGTGCCCTCCTCATCTACTTCTATAGCCCAGATGGAAACTTGTTTACCAATCAAAAGCAGGGATGAAGGAGTTGATGGAGCTTAATTTGTAAGGATTAAAAGATGTACAGCCAGTTTCAAATGGTGTTGAAAAAGAAAGGAATGAAGTGTGGTTAAAATACTTTGATTTGAAAAGGTTTAATCAGCTGTGTATTTCAAGTTCTTTTATCAAACACTTTCATATATTTTGCCTTCATCAAAACTCAATTTTTTCCCTGAAAGAGACTGACGGGAGATTTCCATCCAATGCAGACATAAGTCTGTCTGCTGATTTGTGGTCATTGAAGGTGAAGTTCAGGGGCACTGGAATGTGACAAGAGCCATGTTGGGTGTGTTTCTTATCATGTACGTCTGCTTACTCCTACCCTTTTCTGCAGTCACGACCGGTTGACCTGGTCTGTTACAGGTACAACATAGGTGACAGGATTTTTTTTTTATTTCATTGCATGAATGTTTGGAAACATTTCTGATCTGGATTGTGATTGGCTAAATCCAGCTACATATTTCTTAGCTATGTGTTCTGTCTTGGTCCAAACTTCATACAATGTCAGCTAATGTGGTCTGGTAGAAAAAGAAGGCTGAGGTACTTAGCAGGAGCCTGACCCTCTCCAAAGAGCCAAGTGAGAATTTCTTGCCCAACCAGTTTCTGTATTGCTCTGACAATAATCTGTGAATCTTCTAGAAATATTGGATATGTGGTTTCCCACCATGACAAAAAAAGCAGACAGCTGCAAAAAGGGAACAATTAAAAAGTAATTGTAGTGAACGACTCCTAGGGGGGAGAAGGGGGGGAACCAGAGGGTTTATTCTTCCATTGAATCTGCCATAGGTTTCATTCTCCATTTAAACAGATTTGTGATTTTATGTGAATTTAGCAAAGTTAATAAGAGAAAAAATTAGCACAGTACACAATATAGGGGAGAAACTGCTGCTGATGTGTATTTATTGGAAGTGAAGGGAATAATCTTTGCAGGGGTCTTCTAAGGAAAATTGAAGTCTCTGCTGAGGAGTTAGTAATCTCTTCTCCAGTGCTTGAATAGATGTGTTTTATAAGAAGGGATGAAATCAGCAAAAGCTACATGGAAAGATTGCCCAACAAATCCTTTGCTTTGCTCTGTAGGAATCCCCAAACACTTAGTGTGTGGTTTTCATTTATAAAAAATTATAAAACCCAGCTTAATGACATTAACAAGATGTAATGTTTCATGTAATGAATTAAATCTGTAATAAAAATGCAGAGTTCTGGGTTTGTGTTACAAGCTTGTGATGAAAAGGAAATACCTATATCGTGTTGTCCCAGCAGGAATGAGTCAGTATTAATTGATTAACTGAACTCCAGTTTAAAAAACCTGTTGTTGCAATAGGGGTTTGGATGGTTTAAGTCTTCAGCACACTGCAGTTTGGGGCATAGGCAGCAATTCACCTAAAAAACATATAGCAGTGTGTACCTTAAATTTTATAAACTTTTAGCACATAGAACTATATTCTTTCCAGACAGAAGAATATGAAGCATGTGACAGTGAGAATGTGATGGATTAACTGCCCCACCCCCCCTTCTCGACTTACTGTAAAAGAGGGAAATATGTGCAAGGGTTTAAGATAAACATAGAAATACAATTTAAATACATAGGGATAGGATATAGAGTGGAGGATGCAAAAGCAGGAACAGTGTAGGCAAATGGGAGAAATAGCTTTTGGGATGGATTATTCTTCTGAAATCTTTCAGCTGTTTGATCTGTGTGACTGAACGCTTTACTATCACCCCATTTTTTTTGCCCTTCATAGATGAAGTATCTGAGAACTTTCATCTTCTGTTGACAGCAAAAAAAAAAAGATGGTAGTTAGCAGAAGAGGATTGATTGATTGGTGATGAAGGTCTGAAATGGCGGATGGAAAAATGATGGTAATGTTAAGTTGTCTACACTTATGGAAACAGTGTAAATACAGTTGTATGCACTGAAATGAAAGCTTAGGATAAGGTGGTGAACTGGCATGTACTTGTGATGTTGATTTCTAAATGTAAAACTTAGGATATATTGTCTTTTTTCTTGAAAGGAGCCCTATCTGGAGGCAGAGAAGTGATTTAGGATTCTAGCTCTCCATGGAGGTTGGGTTTTTTGTTTTGTAGGGTTCTGTTTCTTTAGGTTTTGGGGTTTTTTTTGTTTGGTTTGGTTTTTTCCCCTACCTGTCAGAGCTGTCTGAAGTGACAGTTGTATGTCCTAAATGAAGAAATTCTGAGTCAATGAAATATATTTTTTTGTCCTCAATGATCCTATTTACCCTCACCTTTGTTTAATCTTCCATCATGCTTTCTGCTGGCTTCTCCCAAAAGGACACACGCACCACTGGTTTCACAGTAGTTGTTATTCAGCATCAGAAAGGTAATACAGCAGAACTGATCTGTAAAATAAAAAATCATCATGGTTTTGAGGGGATTTATTTTGTTTTTTGTTTGGTTGGTTTTTTTTCTGGCAAAATGTCATCTGGATGGCTTTTAATGTTACATTGATTGAAACAGGGGACATGTAATATTAATGGGAACTGTGTGGTTGAGAATCAGCATTTAACACACTTATCCCATCAATTTCCCAGCACAAATACTACTTTTAGGTTTTTATTCTTAGCAAAAAGAAATCAAGCATTATCCAGAACTGACAGGTAAAAGCTGACTTTCAGTGATATTTAATATACTTGTGTGTGCTGAGACCCTGACTGAGCAATTTCAGGCACACACCATATGTCAAGTTGAAGTTGTCTTTGCTAAAAAAAATACAAAGTATAATTAAAAAAAGTTGAAGCCCTATGCATTGTTCCATGTTGAACAGTCATTGTTCCATGTTGAACAGTCATTCAACTTTGAGAGGGCCCTGCAGAATTTCACTGCTGAGCTTGAAATTGGTGACAAAGCCAGTTTGCCCAGCTGTAAACCTGAGTCATCCTGTACAATTATCCAACTGTCACCTGCAAGTTGGACTAAGATGGAATTGTGGCGCTAAGCAAACTGATGAGTGGTATCAGTTTCTGTTTTTTCTCTTTGCAATTTCACATAACTATGCTTTTAAATCTTCATGAGAAAAGAACATTTCTCGGTGAAAAGTATCCTTGAAAGGATCATTCTCAAATACCTGTTTCAGACCAGCTATTTCAGCTCTCTTCTGGTGATAATGACTTGTAAAATGATGCAAAAAAATTGTAATTTCCATCTAAGGGTAATATCCAAACTGCTAACTTAACAACCAGAAGGAAAATAGTAATAGCTGATAATATTTTTAAAATATTAACATATAATTTTTTGACAGCTGTCAAAAAGATTAGAGTACAGTGGCTGTTTCAATCTCAGGTATTTTGTTGCCTGTTACTCTATTACACATTAGAATAAGCAATCTAGACAAATTTTTGAAGGAAGTATTTGTGTTTTATAGGGATTTGGCTAGACTGAAGAAATATGCCTTTTGTACTTGCTTATTATGATAGGTCCTGTGTGATCTTTGTTGGTATGAAAGAATGTAATAAGTGAATTTTTGTCTCATATGTTCAACTATTTATGATTAATTTAGTTCCTATTGTATGTTCCTAGATGGTATTGTATTGTTCCTATTCTGGCTAGCCAGCCCATGCCAGTGATGTCTTCAAAGCCTGTAGAGGTCATATGAGATAGACGGGCAGATGAAACTTTTGTTGTAAGTCTGGTTTGGGAAGAAGAAGCAAGCAAGCCTGCCTGTATTTTCTATAATCTTCTATGTGGGACATGTAGCAACTGTCATTACTCACAGGACCAGCATAATTATTTTTTTTTAAGTTTTGTCAAGTTGTCAAGCCTACTAGTCTGAAGAGTTGGTACCAAAACCTATAATAATTGCTTATAATGACTCTTTCCAAAGTATTAAATCCCTTTAAAATAGTTTTGCCATTAGGTATTTAAAAACAGCTGCAAATCTTTCAGTACCTTGACACCTATATCCTATGTGGTTTTGGTGTATGTACAGTTTTCAAACTACACTTGTTACTTGTTATGTATTAATTTTACAGTATGCCTTCAATTAGGGAAAGAAGTTATTCTTGAACCTTTGTAAAAACATGCTTGCCAGAGTTTTGTATCAAGTGATCATATTACAGCAACCAAGTCAAGTTTTTTGGCATTAACTTTTAAAGCAATAGATTTAAAATAACAAAAATCTACTAATAGTTCAGTTTATCAAAGCTATGAAGAAATCCTAAAAACCTGTTGTTTTTTCAAGTAAAAGAACACCACTAGAGAAATTTGGTTTATTATAATTACAAAAACAGATACTGTGAGAAACAGATGTTTTGAGAAAGCTGAAAAATTGAGTTAAGTTTTAATGAGAGCTATTGTTGTGGTTAAATAATGCATACCTCCAGCTATATAGATGCTTACATTTAGAGCTTCTAAAATCTTATGTGCCGGTGTGGGTACAATTAAAATGTCTTTTTATCACCCATTTAAGTAATGCTGGAAAACTAAGAATTTCAAGTGTCTTCCCCGAAGCAAGAAACTATTCAATAACAATAACAATGGCTTATTCCCTATTGTACTGTGTAAGATGCATTTTGCAGCAATAGCTTTTTGAAAAGAACTAACCTTCAGTAATCCTAATTGCTGGAATCTGGAAATGATGCCCTTTGGGACAGGAAAAATGCAAAGTTCTAAGCATTTCGTAGAACCTATATACAATGTATACTGTTCAAATAGTAGTATTTCATACAAAGTTTTGTGGCCCCAGTTTATTGACTTCATTTGCATGTGCACCTCTTCTTCCAATCAACTTTTCTCTTTAATTTTCACATAATATGCTAGAAACTTAATTTCTGGAATATTTGGTTTAAGTAAATTCTGAATTGTCAGGAAATCACTTCTGGAGAAAGTGGAAAAAGGGCTGTGAGCCAGGCTGCCATGCAGGGAGTGTAGTGCAGTGAGATGTATTTCTCTCTTCTCTTTCACGCATGGACCTTTCTGCCTTATTCCACTGACATGTGCTAAACTTGTTCTTTTTCTTTCTTCAAAACCCAGCCCAGGCCAGTGCTGGAGAAGCCAGTCCCAGGCTTCTCCGTTGTCTTGTGTCACTCGAAGACTTCTCTTCCTGCAGTTCCTAATTTTGGCACACATCTTAGTCTTTCACTGAGCAGTTTCTTCCTTTGCCCTGATTCTGGAGGCAGCCCTTGCTCTTCATGCAGAAGGTCGGAGGGGCAGTCATCATTCCCAAACCCTCTCTAGAAAGCAAGCCTGTCCCACCACATGCAAATGCATATCCAGGGCAGTGCAAATCTTTGCTGTCTTCTAAAAAGACCCAAGTACAACAGATACCAAGTTTTACAGCAGTGTATATGTACTGAAGCTTTTCAAAGTGAGAATTTTTTTTTTAATTAAAGCAAAACTGTGTTCTTAGTGTAGGTCTCCAAAACAGCTAAGTGTGTATGAAAATATCCAACAAAGTAGTGGATGTATCAGGCTATTTTAATTATGAACAAATCTACAAGCTGTACTTCGGCATACTAAATTCATTCGGATTGTAGGTTTATACAGAATCAGTGGGGAAATGATTCAAACTTCCTTGTTAGAAATCGTTTTATAGGACTTCAATAAATGCAGTTATACTTTTTAATGAACAGTAAGTTTACTGTAAGCGATGTGTAAAGATGAGATGTGTATCCAAAATACGGTGCTTACTTAGTTCTGTGTGGAGAAGTTAAAAGTAGTTATTGGAGTAATATTTTAACCTTCTTTTGGGGATACACAAATTATGTCACTGTGCTGTATTGCATTGTATGTACCATCATTTTCTTGAATTGCTCTGCTCTGTCTTCTTTTATCTTTTATTATCTGTTGCAGAAGTCTCGATTGAAAAAGCCCATAATAAAGATCATATTTCTGTATACAGCTAATCATAAGGAAAAAAATACAAAACTTCTTAATTATATGGTAAAACCAGCAATTATTTGGGGACAATGCAGTTAATTTCCTTTCTTTGTAATTGCTGTTATATTGGATTGTCATAACCTAGGAAGTTTATGACAAGCTGTCTCATCAGTTGCAGAAGAGAAGATACACCTGTGTAGTCAGAGGAAGATTTATTTTTTTTTTAAAATTCATAATAACCATCCAATCAGTTAGTATAACCATGTATTGCTCACTATGTGCTACATCACACCAGATACAGTTAACTTGGTGACAGTGTGAGCTGGTTGGCATTCTGATTTCATTTTTTAAGAGTCTGTCAGTCAAAAGGGCTTTGAGGTGAATCTGTCTGGGACTTCCAGAGTGATTTTCCTGAGGAAGGTCAAACAAAGATAATTAACATGGTAAAAAAATCCAAGTGACTAGAAAAGGCAGAGTGAATATGCAAACTTTTCTTGAGCTGAATTAAGAGTGAAGAGAAAATCATGACAATCACATTTATTTCCATAAGAATCTGATGGTTACAATACTGGTATAGAACTGGGAGTGCTCAACTTCAGTCGCTTGGGAGAATACCATGGCTTAAAACACCCAGTTGGTTATTTCTGCCCACTTGGGTGCAGTGGATGGTCTTTGCTGTGAAAAAGCCACATAAAATTTTAATTAGGGTAGGAAGAAAAGGCATGGGAAGCACTCTGCAGCCTGACAGTGTACCTGCTATACTTTCACTGGTGCCTCTCCAGAACAAGTATGGCTTTATCAGGGTCACCTTTGTCCCTCAAAGGACCCATGAGCTGGGTGACTGAGGCTCTGGGTGGTGTATGCACCTTTGGGACTGCATGCTGGAGGAGCGATTTGAACACTTCTCATCATTGTTCTGCACAAGTTCTCGGGTCATCGAAATGCTATTCCCCCCACTAAAAAGATGGGAAATTATTGCTCTTGGCTTAGTAAGCAGTACCCAAGTGGTGCCTTTTGATTTGAACTGTGAGAATGAAAACAAAATGAAGCAATTTGTTTAAAGCAGAGTAGAAAGCCTTGTTCAACTAGGAAAGACAGCTCCGCACTCTGCCTGTCAGAGAAAAGTGGGAGAAAACCAGAATTGTTGCTCTGAAGTACACATCTTTGGTATCTATACTCTGAATGTTTCTGTTTGGTTGGTTGTTTTTCTGTTTGTTTGTTTGTTGTTTTTTTTTGTTTGGTTTTGTTTGGGTTTTTTTAAAGATTTTTTTCAGTTCTTTTCAGCCCTAGCTTAGAAATCCAGCTTTCATAAACCATTACCTGTACTGATGAATGGGCCTCGGATCTGTAACGGTTAGTAGTGACCATATATCTGTTCTTACCTAAGGTAATAAAGGTGATGAAAGGCTTTGAAAGTCCAGAGCTTTCCCTTAGTTCAGCTTCCTTTAAAAGCTATGTTTTCTAAACCTATTTATCCTAACTGTTACTTTTATTTCATGCAGTTTTGGGTCAGAACTTGTCCTATTTGTTAAAAATAGATCTGACTTGTGCAACTGTGTCATGTGTGGTTTCACGCTGTGTTTGTTTATATGTACATAAAAAAGACTTAGGGAAAGAGAGAGAAAGATGTTACAACCAATTCTGACATTAGTTTTTAAACTATTTTAATTATGGCTGCAATTTCTCTTTGTATTTGAAACAGAATATTTTAACTACTATATTTTAATTTAAAAAACAAACCACCCTATTGCTATGAAGACCTTAAAAAATAACAAAGTTCCAAAAACTTTGATTGTTAACGTAACCTTTTCCATTTTAACGTAACTTTATATATAGACATTAAATATTTAATGGAAACCTTTCGTTTTCACTGTAAAAAGTCAGTGGTGGTGTCAGCTCTATTTTCAGTGATATGGTAGGACTTTCTTGGCTGTACCTCACTGCACTAAAGGCTGTGTAAATCTTGTTGTGTTGTCTCCAAAGGTAGTTCTGAGAGGAAACCAGTGAAGGTATAAATGAACATCAATGGCATGTGAACTTAGCTAAAGAAGGTGGTTCATGTACTTCCTTTACTGAGCTGAGCAGTGCCTAGCAGGACTGGGTTTAAAATATTCCAAACTGTATTTTAAGACATGGAAATAAGTGGATGTGTTGTCAATGGCAAGTTTCATTCAAAAGGAAAGTACTGAAATACTAACTTTAAATTACAGATGCCTGGCCATTTATACTATTAACACAGAATAACACCTTCTCTGTTAGGAGCCTCTCTGTGACCATTATATAAAAGGAAGCTTTCTTTATCATACAACACTAAAAAAACACTTGAGAATATATAGCTTAAAATAACTTCTAACCTTAGGAACCTGAAGAACAGAGAATAGCAAAATATTGTTCCTCATTAGAAAGCAGGAGGAGAAAAGGAGAGATTGGAAATTAGTATGGAAAAGCATTAGATGAAAAAGGTAAATTTCAATTCTAAATCAACAAAAGTTAATTCTTATTGACTAAGCCACCACCTTCAATGTAGTCTGAACTCCTGAGGTGATACTTTGTATTCTCAAGTGAAACTTGGATTTGTTTGTTTGGTTTCTTAACCATATGGTGTGTTGGAGGAAAAAATGAAGGTGTTTTTATTGGCCAGAAAAGCAACATGCTAGGGGCCTTGTTCTCTACTGTAACTCTTCAGCAGCAGTTGCTAAGTATGGTGGAGAATGCTATTTTGTGAAAATGAATTATGTACATATTAAACAGTGACCATAACTTTGGTATGTAACCAAGTAACCATGTAACCATGACTTTGGTAAGTCATGGGCAACAGGAGAGGTGCCTGAGGACTGGAGGATAGCAAATGTCACTCCAGTCTACAAGAAGGGCAAGAAGGAGGACCCGGGTAACTATAGACCGGTCAGCCTCACCTCCATCCCTGGAAAGGTGATGGAACAACTTGTTCTTGGCACTATCTCTAGGCACATCAAGGATGAGGGGGTCATTAAGAGCAGTCAACATGGCTTTACCAAGGGTAAGTCATGTTTGACCAACCTTATAGCCTTCTATGAGGAAATAACTAGGTGGATGGATGATGGTAGAGCGGTAGATGTGGTTTATCTTGATTTCAGCAAAGCATTTGACACTGTCTCCCACAGCATCCTTGTAGATAAGCTGATAAAGTATGGGTTTGGTGATCAGGTAGTGGGGTGGATCAAGAACTGGTTAAAGGGAAGAAGTCA